>JBBBDQ010001192.1:0-510000 GCA_037127315.1 Ascarosepion bandense
GCTTATGTAGGAGGCCAGCATGCCAGATTCTGTCAAAAGCTTTGGAGATATCTAGTGCAATAGCTTGAGCTTCACCGTTCTTAACAAGAGCCTGATATACTCTGTTGTTAACATGTCAGCAGTAGATCTGGTGAAGCGAAAACCATACTGTTTATCGAAGAAGAGGCCACACATACCTAATAGCTGTTATATTACATTGAGCATGGTTTTAATACCAGCACTATATATGCTATTATACATATAAAATATTATAAACAAAATAAATAGCACAGGTGGATTTGTTCAATTAATTGATTTTTTTATTATATAATATAAATTTTAAGCTTACACTAAGTTTTCATCATTGACCAAGTAAAGTACAATTTTCTTTTCCAGTATGATAACTTGAATTCATTTGATGAGCTTGTGTTTCATAAAAAGGTACATCTCAAGGAATTATAGTCTACCAAACCTTGAACTAAATACTTCACAACAGTTCAACTTTTCAAAGTCTACAATTTTCTAGACTTGAATCATACTCCGTTTTATCTAAACAAATGACACGACACATTTTTTAACACTATGCTACATAAATGCCAGGAAATTCTTAGTGGTCCACAGTAGCATTTCCAAATTGTTTTTCTCAACATCCCTTTCAATATTTCTCTGCTTTCAAGTCAATCATTATGACCCATGAACACAGCAAGCAAACTGTTTCTATATAGCAAGTTTCATTAAATGCTTAATACTGATGACATTTCTCTAAACAACCCACAGATACAAGTCTTACAAATAAAAGAGAAAATCTATTTTGAATACTCAAATTCCTAAAAAAGAAAAAAGTTATATATATCAATCACTTTTCAAATATACTTTATATTTCTTTTTCATTTCAAAGATGATAAGCTTTTTACAAGATAAACATTCTGATAAAGCAGAAATCTTGAATAAATACAAAATCATGCTGAAAAGTTGTCAGCTTATCTCACTTCACAAAATTTTAGTTATTTTGTTACAGTAACAGAAAAAAATTCTCCATAGTAAAAAGCATCTGCAGGATCCCTGCAATTCATTTTTTGTTTCACATCATTAACTGAATAAGGTCAATGGAAAGTATGGGATTTTCAAGTGTTGAATTTCAAGTTATCATTAAGTTCCTGTTCCTGTAGAACAAGACTTAAGAAGAAACCTCAGAGTACTTGATGCAAACATTGGGTGACAAATACAAATCATATTCAACTGTACGGAAGCAGTGTATCAACTTCCAGCATAGAGTTTCAGAGAAGCCTCCAAAAGTATCAACTCTTGAAATTGTTGAAAATATTCATGATATAATTTTAAACTTGTCAACTTATCTTGCCCAGAAGAATTACCGAGACAAGATATTCAGGAAAAATGTTGGTTTACAATTTATGAATTAGCTTGATATACAGAAGCTATTGATTAAGCGGATCTCAAAATATTTGAAAATCAACCAAAAACAATATCACATGGACACCTCCAAGTTTATTTTGCAACATTTTCAGCAATATAGTCAAAATTCCATTTTGGAATGACCCGTTACTGTTGATAAAACATGGTTTTCTTTTTCCCAGATAATGCCACAACTTACAGAGCTGGTAAAATATTTTTGAAGAATTTAGGACTTGGGTGTACAGAATCATACACCCTGCTCATGGGTTTCTCCATCTATTTCCATCTTCCAAATCTGGAAAAAAAAGTTTAAAAAGAGGACATTTTTGAAAGACTTGGATGAGTGGAGCAATTATTCAATGAATAATTTTCTTTTCTTTTTTCGAAAAGTACCCACCTCATTGTTCACCAGAGTCCACAAGCTGGAAGAACGAAGACTGTCTTGCTCAGTTGGTCATAACTATAAATTACAAAGGAAGGAAGATTGTCATGCTAAAACCCCATCCTCTTGCATTGAATACTTTTTAAAAGATTAATGTTCATACAATTATTTAAAAACTTAGCATATTGCATATTTATAATATAAATAGTATCAGTCAGTCAGTTAAGTGCTATACATGATACACACTTTGGTCGATCATGTCTCAAAAGAGACATGACTAACTGGGCAGAAGATTATCCCGCAGTAGGCTGCCATTGCTTTCTGCAGTAGACTGGTTTCCAGCCAAGGCTATAGAACCCAAACTGTCCTATTAATTAACCCATAACTGGAGGGAAGAGACAGATTAATACCTATCCCAAGGGTATTTGTGCATAAGTGAATGCAAGGAATTCAACTGGAATTTGACAGGATAAAAATTCTTCAGCTGTATTTATACATAAGTTTCATTCTAGTGAGATGCAAACTGTAACCATACATGAAATATAAATATTACAAAAATAAGAAAGTCAAATTACAAAAATGAAAGATGAAATCAGTTCAAAAAGGTTTCTTTCAAGCTAAACATACAGGTTAAGGACAATAAAATCTTGGCTACTAATCCTATACAATACATACACTTATTTTAAATGAAGGTATCAGTTAAAAGTTATTTGATTGAGAATTATAACTCTTCAATAAATTAAATATTGCTTATACAAATTATTAAACAAAGTATATTAAGATACTAAAGGAAAAAAAACATAATACCTACCTTTAAAACTAGAAAATATATTTGTTGTGTGTTTGGTTACCTGCAGTCTTATACGTTATCTGCCTACATTCCACAACTGCAGTTAGGCATACCTCATGAACATCAAGGTATCCGCCAAAGCAACCACTTAACAATATTAGTCTTCAGTTATAGATTAAGTTCCCAAGCAATATATAATATAAGAAAATACAAGTATACCAGCTTCCAACTACATGAATAGACCACAGACATGAGCACCATCTTATTTTCGTCAATCTCACAGAAAGTATCAATACAAAAGTTGTGATTCCATAAATTAACCAATAGGAAATAATCTAAAATAATTTTATTTTTTCTAAGATACCATGTCTGCTTTTAATCATTTAATATATAATTTCATAATATATTCAAAGATATATGTTTGTATAGATTTTTTTATTGTTTTTTTTTTTTACAAGAAACAAGTTGGGAAAACAAGAATGTTAACCAACAAGCATCACCCAAGAAATATTAGTTTTTAAAATCAAATAAATGCTATATAAAGCCAAAATTTTAGATTACTCCAGAAATACTGTAACAAGAGATTTATTTATTTATGGCATTTTGCCATAAAAAATTAAGTATTCCAGGATAAATATTAACAAGCTTCATGTTCTACAAAATGCAATATTACAAAATGAATAAATAAGACATTGTTGATCTTTCAAAAATTTCCATTTTTGGTTTAAGCCACACACAACTGTTTCTTGGTTCTAAACTAAGAAAAAGGTGGGTTAAAAATTATATAGAGGAAAACAAATTTTTATATATCAAGAACAATTTTATGGCGAAAAAATACGACTAAGTAAAAAAAAACAAACAAAAAAAAACAAACAAACAATTTCATGTGGCATGTTTCATATTTAAGACTTCATTGGACTAAACAGAGGTTTGTGTTGATGCAACTATACATGCACATGAAGGAAAGGGGACAC
This sequence comes from Ascarosepion bandense, assembly GCA_037127315.1. Taxonomy (NCBI): domain Eukaryota; kingdom Metazoa; phylum Mollusca; class Cephalopoda; order Sepiida; family Sepiidae; genus Ascarosepion; species Ascarosepion bandense. The sequence goes on from JBBBDQ010001192.1 coordinate 3,539, forward strand.
TGAGGATTTTAAATTCAACTAATTTCATACCAAATGATGCAAAACCAAAATGTACAACAAAGAGTATACTGTCAACTATTAATGCACCTATTTTTAAAGATTATCATAGATAAATGACTTCAGAAGAACAAACTCCAAAGTGTCATACTTGCTTCATGTACAAATCAACATTAAAAGGCCCCTCCCCTCAACACAGCACGTCCTTGTACACTGTCAAGAAAACCATATACATCAAGAGGAAGCCAGGTAACAGTGGGGTCAACAAGTAGAATTTGAACTTCATTAATGTTTTCAAAACCAAAATTGCAATAATCACAAAAGCAAGCATGCTTAAAATAACTGAGCTAAAAGTGAATTCCAAGACCATGAGAACGACTATGATGCATGATGACCTGGGCATTAAATCAGACCAAGACATCAAAGCACTACATTACAGAGCCAATTAAGATCAAAAGGCTGGAAAGGTGCATTTGCTCAAATACTCCTAGGTCCACTATTAAAATACTAATGAGAAAAATCAGTGTACTACCTCCTTTAAAATGACAAAATAACTGACATGTTAATGCCAAGATCACCCACAGGATCAAACATCCAGCTCAGATTATAATCTTGTAGGCCCCACAAGAAAAATTTTTTCATTCTTTGACAAACATGAAAAAAAGATGCCTATGACTAAGTTCCAAGGGGCCATCTTTTTACCATGGCTCAGTCAATAACTCAAAGAGCAACTATCTATGAACCCAGAACAGTGTTGTCAGCCAAGAAGATGCAGAAGTTCTGCAAAGTTAATTTTTCCAATTTCTTGCCAGGACATTTCTGGCTCTCCTCCAGCTTAGATCTGATATCTAAGAACTTTATAGTTAAGAGTTGCACAACTTTTTAAGGTCATGTTGAGGCTGTAATTGAAAATAATAGATGCCACATTGAATAAATTATTTGTTTTGATTTTATATGGAGTTTCATTAATAATAATCCTTTGTATTAATAGGTCTATTTATACTTAACAGGTGAATTTCAAAGGTCACAGCAATTTTTTCAAATGTTGCTTGTGTGCAAGATTGTATGTATGTATGTATGCATTTATATATTTTAAACAAGTTGTGTTAAACGATAGAAACAACATAGTCTTATATATTTTGTTTTGAATTTTTTCATATTTTCTGATTAAACTTTATTTCCAGATTATATTTGTATAAAAATAAATAAAAAGTTTAATCAGAAAATATGAAAAAATTCAAAAGAAAATATAAGACTATGTTGTCTCTATCATTTAACATAACTTGTTTAAAAGAAAAGATGCTGCCAAAATTTACGTACTTTATATATATATATATATATATATATATATATATATATACACACACACACACACACACACACACACACAAATTTTGTTGAATATGATAGAAAAATCTCAAAATACCTTGTGTGTGTAAAACACCTGAAGACAGAATTTAAAAATATCTTATGAAGGTTACAAAAAAAAAAAAAAAAAAGGATTAGCATATATCAACTTGTCAGCAAAACATAAGTCAAGCCAATGGGGATTTTAAAGTGGTGTGGCTTTCATTATTCAGAGGAATAGCATGGAATTCTTTACTTAGCAAAAAAGGGAACTCAGGGCATCCCTACAGCCCCATAAAAATTATGAGATACTGACAGTACTAAGAATGAAATAATATGACAAGCAATCCTAACAAAGTCTGGAACTTTACTGCTCATGACTATTTTTATGACTTGCTCTACCAAAAAATAAAGTTAAAATAAATAGACTATATTTATGGATTAAATAGCTGAAGAAGAGTGTATAATGAATAAGCTGAAACAGTGTTAATAACATTAAAAAATTAAGTACAATTATCTGAATAACTCTGGGAATAGTTAAAATATGCATTATTCTAAATACCAGGAAGTTTCTAATTTCTTAACTAAACCAATAATGGCCACATGCTATAAAATAACAGACAAAGTTAAGAAAAGAAAATACAATACAGAATAGACTATAAATTATACTAGCAGCTGTTAGTTGATTAAATTTAATGGCATATCAGCCCTTGTTCAATTATTTAATTGAAAAGATATGTCTTTTCAGACAAATTTATAATGATTTTTTTTTAAAAATCTTTTTTACAATACAAAACAAAAATGTGTGTATATATGTGACTTATTCCAAACTATATCCCTCTCCTCATTGAAGGTGGACCCTATTTTTCAGTATGCCAACAGTGTATTCTAAGTGCTACTGACTGAGAAAATATTCATTGCCAATTCTGTCAAAATTCAATTTTAAATGTGTATGAAGTTTGTGTCAATCATGAAAGAGTGTCAAAAAGTTCTTGGCCCAACCAAGAAGCCTTTAAAAAGTAAAAATTAAAAAAATTTTAAAATTGATGTACAGTTATTTCACTAAATTTTGGAAAGGGAATTAAGCAAAAACCTTTTTAGCATAAACTTGTACAGTAGTTTTTTTTTTGTTTTTTTAAACTGAAGTGTTCTTCATTCAACAATTTCTTCAAGTAAATAATGAAAATCATACTATGTGCCATTTTATATAAAATCATTTTAAGTCTGGTCATTAAGGCTTCACAAATCTATATCCAATTATTTTAAAATAAGATAGATTGAAGTAAGTTGATTTTTTTTCAATATTAATTTTGTTTTAATCATTCTTGGTACGACATTTTGACTGGTTAGTTCTCAAAGTGAAGTTTCTATCAAGCAATCTTGCTTCACCAATCTCTACAAAATTTGATTTTTTAAAAATTAGTTTTTAATATCTATTTGTGAGTATGGATATCAAACTTGAAAATTTACATTTCTTTTTCCTCTAGTATAATCAAATTGTATGTGTGTCATGGTGCAGTGGATATCTACTCAGAATGAGGAATCGGGGAGCTGAGTTCGAATTCCAGTTGAATTCCTTGCATTCACTTACACGCAAATACCCTTGGGAAAGGTATTAATCTCTCTCTTCCCTCCAGTTATGTGTTAAATAACAGGACAGATTGGGTTCTATAGCCTTAACTGGCAACCAGTCTACTGCAGAAAGCAATGGCAACCTACTGTGGGATAATCTTCTGCCCAGTCAGTCATGTCTCTTTCAAGACATGATCGCCCAAGCGTGTATCACGTATGGCACTTAACTGACTGACTGACTGATAATCAATTTACTTCTAACTTTAGATGATTCAAATACTGATTGTTGTTTCTTTGGCTTTATTTTCCAGGTTTTTATTTTCTTTTTATAATACTTCCTAAAACTTGAGACACGACCTCTCCAAAATAATCAACAAAATTCACCATTATTTTTTGTTTCTTAATCAAGTATTGATTAGCTACTTTCATACTTTAAAAGAAACTGAAAAAAAAAAAATAAAGTGTAGTGTCAATTTCATATCCAATTTTTTATAGTCAAACCCCAGTGGTGAGAATCTGTCACAATCATCAGGCATTTAGCACAAAACAGACTATTGCCTGTTGACTTCAATGTCCACTCTTATATTTGCATACACTATTCCTAATATTAAGCACATTAACTGATAAATATAGCATACTTTAAAACTATATCATATTTTAATTTTAGGTATCACTGCTTTGTATATATTTCTTCATTCGTAAACGAGTTATTATGCGACCTAGGTTTCTACCACGTGGTGTCTTCAGACGATTTGCAATAAGTGATTTTACAGTTTTTTTTTTTTGTTTTTTTTAAGAACGCCCACATAACTGGGATTTTTTTGAATGCTCACTTAGCAGGGAATTTTTAAATTAGAAGAAATAGCATTTTCATCCATGGTTGTACGAACCTAATAGGTATTTTATGGTAGGGTTACACTGAGTCGTAATTTCTGTTCTTTCATTCAGTAATTTATTTTTGTTTGGGAATAACAATTATATATATATATATATATATATATATATATACACACATACACACACAAGTTTTAAAATTTATTTTTTATAAATAAAATAACATGCTTGTAAGCTAAAAGGTTACATTTACTATTTGTATTAAACAAAATACTCTGTAGCATATTTTTCAAACAAAGATTATACTGATTGGAATCTTCCCCCATCCAAAAAAAAAAAACAAAAAAAACTGATTAGCGCATCTTTTTAGCTGTTATTAAATCTTCTTTATTAAAGTCTGCCAAAAATGAAAAATGCTTTCTGAAACTTTATTTGAGGAATATTAGTTGATTTAAAGTATAATTATGTAAATATATATATATATATATATATATATATATATATATTTTTTTTACTAAGATTTTATAAAAATGATAATTTCTACATCGACTTATTCATTTGTTTGTAAGTTCTTAAAAATTCATTAAAATCTGGCAATTATTAGATATTTGCAAAAATTTCAAAATTAACATGGAAACAAAAGGTGCAAAATTTCCAGTCAGCTCTGGTCCTATACTGATGCAAAAAAGAAATTTCAGATATGCTAGAAAGAATTAAAAAAATACTGTCTTTCCTCTTAATAATAGCAAATACCTCGACAATAAAATTTTGTTCTTATTAAGTTTGAGGCCTTTTTTCATCATGCTATGCTGTATTTTAGCAAAAAAGTGTGTGTGTGTGTATATATATATATATATATATATATATATATATATGAAAACAATGATGCTCACCTTGCACAAGACATCAACGTATGTAAAAACAATGATGCTCACCTTGCACAAGACATCAACGTATGTAAAAACAATGATGCTCACCTTGCACAAGACATCAACGTATGTAAAAACAATGATGCTCACCTTGCACAAGACATCAACGTATGTAAAAACAATGATGCTCACCTTGCACAAGACATCAACGTATGTAAAAACAATGATGCTCACCTTGCACAAGTCATCAGAAAGTGTGAAGACAACCAACAGCCTTAAAATACAACACATTGAATGGCCTCCACAAACAAGAACAGTGCAATCTGACAAATGCAGTCACTTCAAAGGTTGACAGAGAGAATGAAAGTTTTATTAAATCATTTTTTCTGTGTTTTTAAGTTGAACATTAATACATTTTTTTAACTGTTTCCATTGAATATCTTTTCCTTTTGAATTCATTCTTAATTACCTCTAACACATACACACACAGATTTTATTATGCAAGTTAATGTTTTGGCAAAATTGATATTTTCAGGATATACTTATGTCTATAGAATATACATACCATGTGAATTTCAGCTTATCTGTTTTCGTAAGAAATATTTATAATAACTATATATTTATAATAACTGAGATTTTTATTTTGCAACTCAACAAATGTTTATTATATTGTAAATAAATATAATAATATAATGATTGATATTTTTCTATTTCAGATACAAAGAGTGCCATGAGTGTTAAAAAAAAATGACAAAACCTCAAAAAAGAAACAAGTTATTGAGTGATTGGAAAACAATGCTGGAAAAAGCAATGGTCACAAAAACATTTTTGAAAGATGAAAATTTTAAGATAGGAAAAGAACACATGAATTTTTAGTGATGCATATAGAGCTACATTGCATTGATCTGATAGACGTGGTTTTCATGGAAATAACAAATCAAAATGACTTGTGAGACAGACAGATAGTGGTCTAATGTTTTGGGCTAGTATAGTTACCAATAAAATTAGAGATCCCTCTGAAGTTGATGATGAGAGTGCTATTAAGACGAATACATAAAAGTATTCCAAGTTCTTTGAGAAAAGGTTTTTTGAGTGGTACAGTTCACAGCCAAGTAGCTTTAAGCTGAAGAGTATATTTCATACAAAACAATGATATTCAATATTCTACTGAAGCTATTATTCATGTTGAGAGAAAAAAAGTAAAAGAAAGAAAAGTTGGGCTCTAAGTAGGTATAATTGTAGTTCTTAGTCTCAGCCATGATACCATTTACTCACAGGACTTATTTAGCCTTCAAAATTCAGTTTACGATGAAAAAAAAATTATTCGATATTGATACCAGGAAATCAAAATTTGACTTACATCTATTCATTTTATTTCAGTCTACGGTTTCACTTTAACTGGAAACAACTATAGCTTTTTAGTCTTTTGTGCCAATGTCCAAAGAGTCTGATCTCCAGGACCATGGATTAGTTTTAAAGCTTTCATTACACCCAAGCAACGCTGGGCTATACTGCTAGTACAATATAGGAACCAGTCATACTGAGTGCTAGAGAAAATCGTTGGTGTGAAAGATTGAAATAAGAGCTCTAGTAAAAAATGGTTACTGAGATAATAGGTTTATAAGCCCCAGAAATTCATTTCGATGCAAAACGAGAATTAGAATATCTGCCAAAAAACATGTCTTTCTTGTCTTCATAGATGCAAGTTTTTAAATTATATATCTCCTCTACATACATGTTTTTGCATGATAGATGTTTCATCTAATAAATTCCAGTACTTGAAATGATGTTTGGTATGTTTTTTTCTTCCTGATTATGTTGCCAATAGTTTTGAAGGTGGTGTTAACAATCTTAGTGTTAGGGAAGGCTAAGTTAAATTCATTGCATTCACTTACATGCAAATACCCTTGGGAAAATATTAGTCTGTAGCTTCTCCCTGCAGCTATGGGTTAAATAGCAGGATAGATTAGGTTGCCAACCAAGGCTGAAAAGCCCAGTCTGCCCTACTATTTAACACATAACTGGCAAAGAAATGATGGATTCATAGCTTTTCCAAAAGATATTTGTATTAAAGTATATAGAATGAACTTAAATTAAATTTGAACTTGGCTTGCTAAATTCTCATTCAAAGCTTATAGATTCCAAAGTAGAAAAATCTATTTTTTCACTACTTAACTGAAAAATTTTATTCTAAAATAAATATTAAATGAATACTATATATATATATATATATATATATATATATATAAAAATTTAGCTTATGTACAGTACACTAACTTATGTAAATATCTATAAAAAAAATTTTAAAAATGAAGAAAAAAAAAAAACACTATGCAACCCACCATTTATAATAAGGCTTAAAGGATTTGTGTTTGAATACACAAGGATTTATGGCTTGTGTAGGTAAAATAAATGTGAGCATGTGGCAGAAATGGGATGATTTTCATCAACCTAATTACATCAGCTTGACCTGCAATCAAAATAGTAGGTTATGCACATGGCTTTTAGGATGATTACTTTGTTAGTCATTCCATGGGTGTAGCTATAAGAGATAATTATTCTACATCCATAGCTACATGCGCATGCTGACCTTTCCAGTATCTTTTATTCTAAATCAGAAACAAGGGAATTGTTCCAACAAGAGAAAACAATTATGCTTGATTAGTTAACAGTGACTTTTCATTTCTTGAATTATACTTTGCAAGCACATACAGATGAAAAAGAGTTTAAAGGAAAAAGAAAATCTATTATTAGTTTGAGGAAAAAATATCAATACTTTTTCAACTAACTTTTATGAAATTTCATAGTATCATTATTCAGTCATCAAAGTAATTTATCTGAATTCCTTTGATCATATACCATCTTTCAGCTAAATTATGCATTTCATCATAAAATAAAAATTCTTTTTGAGTCAATAAGATCTTTTTTCAAAATCTAACATTTTAAAACCAGTGACCAGACAGTATAACACAGGTAACAAGCCTTTAGACTATACCATGTGTAGAATTTTTAATTCAAAATCCAGAACTATTTGTGATATCAGATCAGCAACATATGTGTAAAAGTCTTCTAGAACAACCAGCCAGTAATCAACTAGAATGGAAGTTGGGACTGACCAAAAAACCACCAGGGCAAATTGGTAGGTTCCATTCTGTTACAAGCAAGTCCATTCTATAAGTATTGATTGGCTGATAATTTCAGTGTGTATACTGAGCTCCATAAATATTGAGCACAATATCCACACTCTTGAATGAGCACCTTCCTGCAGGGAGACAAAAGAAGACAGCCATGTTGAAAGGTCAGTTATTTGACTTCTACAATATGGACAAGCATTATCAGTCAGCAAAATCATCAGTAAACTGCTAAGCCCATAAAAAGACTTCTAACAGGTCATCTACATAAACCTATTATTCACTATAGAATTGCAAAGCAACAGCTTGTATGGATTCCAGTAATTCCTCAAAGATTTACATTCTCCAAAGAGTCCTGCATTTAAACTAAAAGAACAAAGTTTCAAAAAACAAAATTTAATTTATGTGGAAGGTGGTGAGAGTAACAGATATGTAAAAAAAACAAAAAAAAAAATAAAAAAAACAAAAAAAAAAAACACACACCTTTTTATCAAGATTTCATAAAAATAATGATTTCAAAAATAATTTCATTCATTTGTAGGTGAGTCCTGAAAGTTTCATTAAAATCTGACTATTACTTGATTTTTGCAAGAATTTCTAAACTAATGTGTTTTTCACCGGAAAAGGAATGAGTTACATAATTTTACATTATCAACTCTGGTAACAATTAATTTGGTTATTTGCTGACAAAAAAAACAAAGGAAAATTACTTTGATCTTTCCTCTTAATAATAAACATTTTGACAGAAAAAAAAAAAAAAAAACTTTGTTTTGATTAAATTTTTTTTTTTTTCTTAATGTTATGCTGTTTTTTCATCTCATTTGTGGATTAGCTTTAATTCCTGACCAATGAAAATCCATTTCTGATTTTCAACATGCAAACTTGTTGAAACAAAATTTACAAAACTTAATATCCGACTAATTTTCCCTTCACTTACCACCAGAAATTTCTAATTAAGAGAAGTTGTGACATAACCACTAAAGTAATAGGTATCATCATCAAATCATAATTATCAATGTGTATTTATTTATAGTCACTGCCATACAGGAGGATAGATATTGTGCAACAGTTCAGTACTTTTTTTTCTTTGGTTCCAATGAAGATTTTCTATTTCTTAATACACCACTTAGCTTTTGAAATGCACTTTAGCACTATATCAATGCAGCTTTGAATTTCAGTTTCAGATTCAAATTTTCCATCCTCTGTTAGAATGCTTCCTAGATATTTCAATTGTCATACTTGTTTCGTTTTGGTATCTCCAACTTATAACTTGCATTTTGGACTCGTCTTTTGTAACAACTATACAACCTCTCTTATAGTTTACATTTCGTCCTTTTTTCTCACTTTTCTTCACTACCTTCTGTAGGAGATTTTGTAGTTTTCTTTTCCATGTCTGCTATCAACACTATTTTCTGTATTTGTCTATATTTGAAATGAGGTGGTATTTACACTACATTATTCGGACTATTGTCCTCATCTTGGTTGCCATTTGTACAACATTTCAGCCACTGTATGCTCTGGCCTTCTTCAGGTGTTCAGTTTGAAATTCCTAGCACTTGAAGGACAGAGCGTACCACGTCCAAAATGCCGTACAAATGGCAACCAAGATGAAGACAATAGTCCGAATAACGTAAATACTGTATTTTCTGTATATCTTATATTGTTAAGATTGTGGCTGCCAATAATCAATCCTAGGACATCTCATTCTCTCATAATTTCCTTACCAGATATGATTGAATAAGTCTAGTGAGAAGACATCTATTTCTGTATATCTGCTGAACTCATTTTCTATCCACATGCAGGCAGTTTTCTGCCAACATAGGTTCTTAATTATTCTAATATCCTTCCAAAATATGTCAAGATTTTTGTGGTGTATTTACCTTTTGTGTAGTATATAAAATATCAGTACAAGCCTTTCTGCATTTGTATTATTCTTTCTAACATTCTGAACATAAATATTGCATTCCTTGTTCTAGCGATTTTGATGAACCTGCGCTGTTCTTATTCTATTTCCAATCTCATTCTGCTGGGAGCTCTGTTCATCAGAATTTTGTTATATGGCTTATTAAGCTGATTATACTATGAAGTTCATATTCATTTGCACCTGGTTTCTTAGGCAGTGCTATGAAAACAAATTTACTTATGTCTTCCAGTATATCACCACTGTTGTAGATTTCATTTAATTTTTTTCTATAATCATGTCTATATTTTAACACTTCAAACCCCCCCAGGGTGGTATCCTGATCACGGGACCATATATTTAACCCTTCCACGGGCCTATTCTGGTCAATATGCACCAGATCTAACTCCCCACCCTGGCCCCTCAACCTCCGGCATCTTCCTCTCTGGGTTGAGGTATCCACTTGGTCTTAACCGAATTCAAGAGGTTGGCCGTGGGTCCCTGAGCATCTGTAGATTAGTTGACCGGTCCATTGGTTTAAATCTGCTTCCTGCTTACATTGTGGTTATTTGATCCAGAAAGCAGGAATGTTGCTCATTCACAGTCGACTGAAGATGTAAACACAGCTGAAAAGCCTGTGTTAAACATTTTAACATAACAGCAGAAAGAAATAAAAAGAAAAATAATATCCACAGAAAGCCGGAAAGACAACTGTTCAATGGTTGCACTGTTAATGTCTTTTATATATAAGAATAGTAGAAAAAGAAAAGGGTTACAGAAAGTAAAAGTTTTTAGCATAACAACTCACACACTGGATTCTAGACACACAGTGTGTATGGTTCACTTGTTGTTAAATCATCTCAGAAGATATATAACTTCTCAAAAATGTTCTCCAGACTCCTTTGACGGAGTCAATTCTTCTCAAATAAAATGCTGGGACCACAGTGCCTTTCAAAGGCGCTGGATGGATGATGCAATTCCGATTGTTGTCGGGTTGGTGACAAACATTATGTTTCATATACTCAGTGGTTTTTCAATGCAACTGCTACAATGATGATACTTTTCATTCATATATTCAGCAGTTTCTAACTGCAACCGCTATAACAATGATACTTCTCATCGTCCTTCAGCAACTATTAAATTTAAAAAATCCGACTTCTTCACAAAACATCAGTTTCACATAATCATTTCATAATCTTCCTCTTCTGTGATCACTGACAGCAACAACAAATACAATCTGCAACAAAGCCTCTGTCTAAAACAATAGGACCAAATGCAAGTAAAATATAAAATATATTTCATTCTCCTTTTTCATCCAAAGATGTCTTCGGTTAAGAGGTCGATTGGTCTGAATTGTCAGCAACCTTACTCCAACTTCTGCTAAAACTTATTTCCATTGTCTTCTGATGACCTAAATTCAATGGCACACAACTTATGCTTAGATCAGATTTTGCCACCGGTAAACAAAATACATGAGCTTTATTTTGTTCTTCCAGTTTACTCAAATTTTTTTTGCCAAAAAAATAATTATTTCTTTCATTTCCATTGTCTTCTGATGACCCAAATTAAATAAGCACCTCTTATGCCTAGATCAGATTTCACCACCAACCAGTAAACAAACATGCTGATTCAACCTCACTGTTCAATTTACTCTAATTGTAATCAAAAATAAAATTAATTTTGCTAAGCTTACTGAAGGTAGCAAATTTGTTTATAATTGTTATTAAGAATTTTTTTTAAAGGAAACAAATAACAAGACGTTTCCGTCATTGTACGTTTCAGCCTTCATCAGGTACCAGGAATTTTGAACCCTTTTAAACATGTATATGCGTTTGACTCTCTCTGTCACCATATCAAAATGATCTAAGGGTGCCATCTCTATTACAATTCTGTCTAGCCCTGCCACTCTGCTTCTGTTTAATTTGGCCAGTGCAGCTTTCACTTCAGTTTTTAATATTTCCAGTCTGGCAGTTCTCTTTCACTGTGGAAGAGAACTCCAATATATTTGTTTCATTTCAGAATTATTTGTTCCATTTGGAATTTTTTTTTTTCTAAGATCATTGTTCCATCCTTGGATTTTATGCATCCTGTTGATGAGCACATCTCTTGTCCTGTTAATTCTTACTTTTTTTATACAGGTCTGCTTTATCTGTGATATGCATTCTTTCTATTTCTGTATATTTTTCATCAAGCCATTCCTGTTTAGCCTGCTTGCATTTGTTCCTTATTTCTTTGTGTAGTGTTCTACATCCTGCTCAGTGTCTCAGCATTGATTTTTGTCTCTTTTTCATTATTTCAAGAATCTCATGATGTCCATTCATTTTTTGTTCATTTATTTTCCTTTGGGATGATCTCATTTGCTGATATTACTCAAGCTTCTAGTGTGTCCCACTTTGAATTTCCATTTTGTCCCTCATATATGCTTTACAATTTCTTCTGTATTTAGTGCATATAAAACTATGATGGATATGTTGAAAGGCTTTCCCTTCAGTTTAACAATAATTCTTTCAGGTAACTGACAGTGCCGGTATCCCAGAATACATTTCTTTGTTTTGATCTAGTATCAATCCTACTCCTCTCAATTTTCTCTCTACCTACATATAATCTTATGTTTGTCAGTGACAAAATCTTGATTGTTTGGTCACCTCATCTCACAAACACTTAAATGCTGACATTTAACCTGCTCATTTTCTGATTTTCCAACTGGACACAGTGGTTTAATGTTCTAATGTTTTATACTTATTTAAAACTTGTATTATATTTTTTATAGTAACATTTATAGTGTAGAGATAATTTTTTAATTTTATTTTCCTCCATGAATATCTTACATATTCTTTTCAAGAACAAAATGTCAATTTGTGTAGCCTTAGAGAAGTCATGTACATGAAAAAGATGTGTACAACCCTTTTTGTGCAGTGACAGTAACTAATAAATACTAATACATGATACAGATGTCACATGTTATTTTTGTGTCTAATTTTGATTTGATATATTTTTATGTAAGAGTAAGTTCTGCAAAACCTCTAAGCTTTACCTGTTGATACAAGTGCATACACACACAAGTGAAAAAAAAAAAAGAAACCTAACTGTAAAACAAAGTGGACAATTTAACATTCCAGATTGTATCGAAATTAGATTTAAATATAATTTAATAAAAACTAAATCAAGTGGAATTCGCTTTGAGCAAGGAAAGCATCAATAAAACAAATTAATTTTATTTAAGAAACTAATGACTGAAGCCATCATTAATAACACAAACATAACAAAAAAAAATTATTAATGACTTATTTCAATTGAAGTGCTATTTGTTCAAATTAGCTAGTAGCTTCATTATTAATTAAAAAATAAATAAAAGGGAGGAAAGCATGATGGCACCCCGATGTCCTTCACATATGTTAAACCATCTGTTAGATGGCCAGATAATAGATTCATTATCAGATTTTTACAAAAGACCTCATGGTTGTTTGTTGAAAACTGAGAATCAGGAGTGATGCTGAAAATTTTATGGTCCACCACACTTCCTAAAATCTGAACAAATAAGCCATTATCAGGATTTTGTTTTTTTTTAGAATTTCTTGATCAACTCAAGCTTTCAGGACCTTGATAAAAGAAATGACTGGAAAACCATAAGGTTGTATCAGATACTTCTACAAATACTTTCACAGCTTCTGCTCCGATGAACTCGTCTCACTAGTGCCCCCTATATATAAATTTACTTGAGCCACAAGATTAGCAACTAGGTCCTACCCTTTTACCCAATAAATTGTAAATGCAATTTCTGCTCCAGCAGCTTCTTTTCTCACACTTCTCGCCTGTGGAATTCCCTTCCATTTGCTTGCTTTCCCGACAACTATAATCTCCAAGAATTTAAATGTAAAGTCAATAGTCATCTCCTATCTCACTAACCTGCATCCTCTCTCATGCTCCTTTTTCCATCCACTCCACTCAATATTCTCATCCTTCTTTTACCCATTTCCTGACACCCCCTATAACCTGTCACACTTTCTCATAACTTTCCTCCTATGTAACCCCCTGCAAATTTCTCGTAACTTTTCTCCTATGTAACCCCCTGCAAAACAGTGGCAATAAAATGCCTTGCTTGGGGTGATATGATCATAAAAAAAAAAATAAAAAAAAGTTTAATTAGAAAAGCCTTGGGACAAGGAACTATTTTCATATTCTATTTGTGTCACTGAAGATAATTATACACTATCAATTTTTCTGGTATTTTATTTTTGTGTTTACTGCTTAATCTCTATCCATTTTAAAAACTCTGTATTGAAAGAAAAAAATGCATATGAACAAAAAAAAAAAAATATATATATATATATATATACATACACACACACAAGTTTAAATATTTTTTTTCTAATTTTAAATCAACATGCAAATTTATAGATAATTTTCTGTTTCTGAAACAATGGCAAGTGAAGAAATCATCGAAATATGCAGTTTATTTGGTCCAGAATTCAATCTCTAGCCACTAAAATTCATATACACTGGTTCAATGAAATTAAGAGAAGTGGCATTTACTAACTAAGCAAGATTAACAAGTGTGACATATCCTTGAATAATGAAATAAGAACTATTTACTCTGTGGATTGAAAGATGGGTTTGAGTTTTTGAAATTCCACAAACATTACTCAATATAAAAATGGCAGAAGAAAGCTGGAGGTTGAAAGTCAAAACAACCAAGATGTGGACATCAATTTAAATACATATATTTGTCAGGAAAACACTCATGTCTCTTGTTTTTTTTGTTTTTCATTTCAGCATTTAAACATTGCTAAAAAAAAAAAAAAAAAAAAAAAAAAAAAATTAATGAAGTTGAAAAATGAACTTAAATATACTTTACCATTTTTTTTAACTAATGAAATAATTTTGTTAATACAAAAATTTTATATGCTCTGCTCAAATCAAAAGATCTTTCTCAACATAATTTCCAAAATGTAATTTCAGTTTTGAAAGTGAAGATTTTCCTTTTCAGCATCTGGATTTCTTAAAAGGTTACACTTATTTGTGCACTGACTAAAAACTGCAGCAGTTTTAATTTTTAGGAACATACAAAAAACTTTATTAAAATGCTATATCTGAACTTGTAACTTACTTTGTTTATTGATTACTGCTTTTCGTTTTAATCAGTCTTCACTTATTGACAAGATAACTTAGCATATCTGAATTTGATTAATTACAGTAAAAGGAACAACAATAATGCTCAAGTCTCTCAGTAACTCAATTCTCCAAGAAATCAGGTATCCTGAAAGTAAACTGCTAAAAAAAAAAAATAAATAAATAAATAAATAAATAAATAAAAAAAATAAAATAAAATTGTTTAAACATTATGCAGTAGGCAAATTATGTTGAATTTTTTTTTTAAGTTAGATTTTCTTTATCAACTAAATTTAAAAAGAAAAATTTCCAGACATGTTTTAAAAAGACTATGTTCTGAGACATTTCATAATTTATATAAAGAAAAATTTCAATTCCTTTGTAAGAAGTTGTTACTTCAGTTATAAATATATTCATGCTTGTTCAATTATATTTCCATGAATATGACAGAACAAGCATAACAGTCCATCTCTAAAAATGAAAAGTCACGACAGTTCTAAAAAAAAAAAAAAAAATTTTTAATTTTAACCCTTTATATCAGCAAGAGTTGAATCAGTACATGCAGGTTTAGCTTAACAATCAAAGCAAGGGAAAAATGGTTATGAAACCAGTGGTTTTATCCTAAAACCCAAAAGTAAAGCAATGAAAGCCCTCTAAAAAAAAGAAATTGGTTTCAAATAAGGACAAAATGCCTTCTTTCTGGTAGTAGGTTTTTACTTGTAAAATCAATTATATGTACTATAGTTTACTAGTACATGTGCATTGTTTGTGGATATTAACAGAGAATGCAAATAAAAAAAAATGTCCATCATACATTGGCTAGTACTTGTTTTACAAGCTATTAGTAAATTAATCACAGAACACTTTATAAATTTCAAATCCTGTAACAAATGTCAGTATGAAGAACCAGAGTTATTTTATCACTTCCAATAAATTAACATTGTTATATTGCACTATTTCTGTCTGCAGCAAATTGAAAACTCACACGACTTAATTCTTTTTCATGAATTTTCTTTTTTACTTAGGCTCGTGGATACCAGCAAATGGTCAGGCTGCTAGGATATGGGTGCTTTTATCAAGACACCACCTCTAGATAAACTAGGCTTAAACACTTCTATCTACCTATGAAATAAGAACAAAGGACGATGTACAAACAACTTCCAAGCCATTACATTTACCCAATTTTATTCACATGACTTGGGTCAACCTGCAAGATTCTTTAAGCACATCCCAATGATACAACATGCTGGGATTGCTTTCCCAGGTCGAAATTATGTAGTCATCACCTCCTTCAAAAATTGATCCCGGTGAGATTCAAACTCAGGCCTCAAAATCAGCTGAATGTTAATATTCTTACTACTTGGTCATGTCCCAATAATAATTATACACATAAGAAAATGTTCTTGCTCATATCTCTAATAAACTCTATATAATCAAGCATTGTTTAATAAACAACTTCACAAACAAAATACCAAAGCAAATGAGTAATATATTAATTTGAAATATATTATCATTAACTTTTTTGCAAAAAGTGAATTCACCTATGACTAGTAAAGATTACTTAACAGATGTAAAAAAAAATATAGAAATAAGATTATGATACTTTTCCACAATAACTTGTCTTTTACAGAAACAAAATCATCATCCAAGATATTTAATCATTATAAAGGTTTTATCTGACAGAAGCATCATCTTTCAAGAGTTTATATCAAGTTTCTTTCCAAATTTTATTCAAATTTGGAAAATGTAACTTCTAAAAACTAAAACAAAAAAAAAAAAACAGTTAATTATTTTAAAACTTGCAATTCAAAATAGAATTAAAATAGATATAGAAATTACATCATTTGGACCGTTGCCCTCATCTTTATTGCCATATTCATGAAATTTTGGCTGTCGTAGCATCTGATCTATATCAACATCTATAACCTCAAGAAGGTCGGCGTGAACAACGGCCAAAATGTGAATATGATAATAAAGATGAGGACAACAGTCCAAACAATGTAAATAGTGTAAATATTTACAATACCTCAGAAATACAAACAAGTAATTTAATATTTTTCATATTTATTATTGCTTTCACGAGAATTTTCATTATCAGCAAGATGATGTAAACAATTGACAAAGCCATACATTTTTTATCTTAGCATCAAAT
Source organism: Ascarosepion bandense (assembly GCA_037127315.1). NCBI lineage: Eukaryota > Metazoa > Mollusca > Cephalopoda > Sepiida > Sepiidae > Ascarosepion > Ascarosepion bandense. Next base: position 20,450 of record JBBBDQ010001192.1, read on the forward strand.
TTAATTCCTAGGTTACCAAAAATTAAAATCCAAGAGAAGCAGGTGGGAAAAATTAAAACAAAGATGTTATCAGTGATAGTTCAATGGATCATTAACAATTTGGGTAAACAGCAAAGTCTTTAGATATAAATAATAACTAGAGAAACCTTTATACAAATAAATATGAAAAAGAATGAAATAAACTGCTAAAATACTGAAGTTGTTTTCAACACTGATAGCTATACAAGTTATACCATTTCAACTTTGTGCAAAAATATATATAACTTTAAAATCAGCAACAAAATTAAAGCCAATCTGAGAATTAAAAAAAAATGAGAAAAAAAAAACCCTGAATATAATTTGTTGGACAAATGTCTATCCCTTTACCAAGAGATTATTTAAAAAAAATAAAATAAAGTCCACTCTATCTGTATCTAACTATAAATACAAAGAGATATAGAGAAGAAATAATATAATTATCTGTACATGTTTTATAACTATTACAGATTGTCGAGAACAGAATCTGAACATAACATTTAACTATATGCAAAGCCTTAATAATCATGCAGCAATATAAAACCCAGCTTTTTCATACTACCAGTTCAGTATTTGAATATTTTAACCAGTGATAGGAATCCATTTCCATCAATAATAAATCTGTCCTGAATATATATATATATATATATATATATATTCAAGAAAACTCTGCTTATATTCAGATTTCATTAAAGGTTACATTTAAACCAATATGATTTGTCTCTGACAAAAACTCATTTTCTGCTTAAAAAGTGTATTTTTCAATTTCAAAAATCTACTCAGAACATATCTTTCAACAAATCTGGCAATGGAAAACAAGATCTTTATCTTCCAAAACTAACATTTCACTAGATTCCCATATTCATATATTTTACAACCAGTTTTGTTAGAGAAAAAAAATTGTATTGAACTGTTACATTATGTCAATCCTCCTATATGGCAGGATATACTGGACAATCACAGAGGAACAGACTCGAGATAACAAAAATTTGGTTCAAGAGAAGATGCTGAGAATACTATAGACCAAACATGTGAGCAACAACAAAGTTTGAGAAAATGGAAACAAAAAGGACATTTAATACTTATCAGAAAGAGTTGAAATGTCTAGGGCATGTAAGAAAATAAAGCATGGAAAATGTAAAACTCATAGGACATATAGAAGGCAAGAGAATGAGAGAGAGAGGAGGGGGGAAACAGTGCATAACCTACCTAATGAGCTTGTGTAAATGGATGGTGGATCTGGATTAAGAAGCAATAGCAAAAAGACAAAATTTACTAAAACCTACAAAGGAGAAGAAGTTGTGGAGAGCCATGATCAACATCCTGAAAGCATATGGCATATAGATGAAAAATATAACATGCTGCAAATTTAAAGTTTTTCCTTACACACTGACTGTGTGCATAATATACTGTGATATATTAGTGATGATGATGTTCACCCTTTGTGAGTGAAGGTGATCATTCCACCCACCCATGGGTGTGAAAATGGCTAATCAGGACAATCTTTGCTCTGAATTTTTTGCTGCAGCGTGGGCATGGAATCTTTGGCTGGGAAGGGGAGCTTAACCTGTCCTTCCAGCATTGTTGCTTTATTGCTGTTTTGCTACACCTGTTTTAACTAAGGTGCACCAGGCAGAGCGGTCTTATGCAGATTCTTCTCGAGAGGCAGTGGGAACATTGCAGGTTTCAGAAAGGCCTTGAGGCTGTCCTTGAATCACTTCCTCTGTCCAATACAAGATTGCTTTCTTTCCTTCCTTCAGTTCCCTATAGAAGAAATACTTTGGGAGATGGTTGTCTTCCATGTTGTATACATCAAAGCTGAAAGCACATGAATGTAGTGTGGATACTCTCCATCTAGACTTACTAGAATATCTCAGTCTCTGGAACTTTGCCCTGCCATTTGATATGGAGCAACGTTCTCAGGCATGTCATGTTGAAGGTAGTCAGCTGTCTGGCATGGCAACTCTAGACAGTCTACTTTTACTGGTGTACAGTAGGGAAGAGAGCACCACAGCACAATATACTTTCAGCTTGGTCTGCAGAATCAGTCCACACCACCTCCAGACCCTGTTGTAAAATCTGCCAAAAGACAGCCTCTCGTCCACTTCCTCATTGATGTTAGCAGAGCATGACAGGGTGCTTCCAAGGCAGACAAATTTGTCAGCCACAACTGAGTGGCTCCATGAAGGTGGCGTCTGGGTTGCTGGTGCTGGACCTCAGTCTTCCTGGTGGAGACTGTAAGGCCAAGGTCATCACATGCCTTGGTGAACTGACCTATGATTTCCTGCATTTCGGACTGTGTACTAGTATTTAATGCACAGTCATCAGCAAAGAGAAAGTCATGTTGAAGAGCTTTCTGTTGGTCCAGCACCTGAAATCAACCTCAATGTCACAGTAACAGAAGGTGTTGCTAAGTATTGGAGAAGAACATCATACTGAACAAGATTGGGGCGAGCACACAGCCCTGCTTTATGCTGTTGGTTGCAGGGAAGGACTCAGAGTAATCTGTCATCCTAAACTCTGACACACATGCTGTCATGGAACTGCTAGACCAGTGAGGTGAACTTGGCGGGGCATCTATACTTGGCCATGATCTTTCACAACCCCTCACATCAGACAGTGTCAAAAGCTTTAGTCTAATCCACAAAGATGGTGTAAAGACCAACATTCTATACCTGACACTTCTCTTGTAGTTGTTGTGCAGCAAAGATCATGTCCATGGTGCTGTGGTCACTTCTGAAGTCACACCGGCTCTCTGGTAGCTGGATTTGCTCAAAATGTGTATTTAGGCAGTTTAGCAGAATACTGGAAAGCTACGAAATGGCATGGTAGTATTCGTACGCTTTCCTGTTCCCTTTCTGCTTGTATAAGTGGACAATTGAGGCACCTCTTTGTATTCCTGAGAAATTTTCTTGGTGCCACATGGATTGGAACAGCACCATGAGTAGCTTGGTCAGACAATGGCTACCAGAATTGATGATCTCAGCAGGGATCAAGTCAGCACCCAGTGCCTTGCTGCTAAACAAGCACTTGATGGCTTTCATCACTTTCTTTTGGGACGTAGTGGAAATGTTCTGTCCAGCATTCCAGGATAATTTTGTCTGTAATCAGCATGCTGCCATTTGCACCGAGAAGGTGAGGGAGGCGATACATACAACATGGACAGCCTTGAAGGTGCTGTAGAAGTTCTCAACATCCTTCTTGTCAGCGTATGCCTGGATTTTGTCAGCCTTCCTGCTGATCAGCTTGTCCTGCATGTAGCATAGCTTGCATTGAACAGTTCTTCTTGAATTGCTGAAATCTTAAACTCCATTACATGCACTAGTAGATTTGTCCCAAACTTAAAGAATAGAAATAACAAGTATTTACAAGATCTTTCATGAGAGTTCTTGATTATAAATTACAACTCTTGACAGAAATTTCATAAAATTTTCCATTTGATAATTTCATCACTAAGTCATTTTGCAGAATTTTTTTTAGTCAAGATTTAAATTCTCCATATGAAAAATACTTTAATCTTTTAACCAAAACAATTTCACACAACACCTATTCAATATTTCAATATTTTGTTTTCTCTTTTTTTTTTCTTAAACCACATATTTTTTCAGTAACACACAATCACAAGACTTAAATTCAAGTTTGACGTTTTAAAGTATCTATTAAGATCACGTCTGTATGAAAAAATATTTTCACAACATACAATATTTTTCCTGAAAGATTCACTATAAATTAAAACTATTTCCTATTTTTCACTAAATTTACATTACTATTATTTTTCTGATGTATAAGTGAATTAAAAAAAAAAAAAAAAATTTAAATAGACAAATCTTAAAAAAAAAAAAATTTAAAAAATTTAAATAGAATTGCAAACATTCACAAATAAAAAGTAAAGCAAAAGTGACAACTATTATTGAGATAGAGAGAAAAAAAAATCAGTGGGAAGTAACATCAAATCATGAATTGTGCTGGTATTGGCACAATGCAACATGGGTTAACTTTTCTTGATGTTGAAAAAAAGATTTTTTTAAAAAATACCCCATTACAGAAAAATCACTATCTCATCATTAGGAGTAAAATAGTAAAATTTTTTGTTCACTATTTTCTTAAACTCCAGGGGAGAATATAAATATTTATAAATTTGTCAGATTTTTTATAAGTTTCAACCAACTTAATGATTTGTCTTTTTTTATGGGTTATCTAAACCCAAAATATATTTTGGATTATAAGAATAATTATTTTTGCAAGTGAACACTGTTTTTTTTTTAGCTAAATAATGATTTTCCACATACATACTACTTAACCCATAGTTGAAGGGAGAAGAGAGATTCATACCTTTCTCCAAAGGCATCTGCACATAAGTGACTGCAACAAGCTTGACTGGAATTCAAACTCAGATTTCTCATTCCAAACTTATCAGTTTCAATCAAATAAAGTTACTTAAATGAAGTCAAATAAGTAGGACAGTGAGATATTTAATTTGGACAGTTGTGTAAACTGAATCATTTTTTTTTTAACAGGACAGAGGATATGGAGAGAGAAAGAAAGGAAAATTTTAAAAATTGTGACCTAAAATATCAAATGTAAATTTAAGACACAGACTCACATCCTTTAGTTTCATCATTATCATCATCTCAGTGTTTGCAATTCACATAAGTTTAGTGCAATTTCTGCCTAATTTCCACTTCCCTAATACACAGATTGTTTTCTTCCTGTCATGTTAGTTCCTGCTTTAGTTGCTTCCATGCCACAGCTGATTATGACAGCAGAAGAGCTCTTCACATTCCCAAACCCCTCAGTAAGAATTCTTCTTCTTCTATGTGCCCTGTCCCTTCAGGACGTAGGCGATCGTGGCTCTCCACGTCTCCCTATTCCTTGTGGCTCTCAGTATGTTTGCTCCTGTTGCTCCTGGCAACCCCCGTTCCGTCATCCACCTGATCAGGCCCTGCAAATATGTTATCCGCTGCCTTCCTCTGTCTCTCCTTCCTTCTATCTGTCCAGTCAGTATCAGGTTCTCCAGGCTCTCCTTCCTCATTGCATGTCCCAGGAACTTCAGTTGTCTCTTCCTGATGCTCAGCATTAATTTCCTTTTTGTTGCCATTCTTTCTAACACCTCGTCGTTGCTTGTATGCTCAGTCCACGATATCCGTAGCATCCTTCTGTAGAACCACATTTCGGCCGCTTCCAGTTTTGTCCTCATTTTCGATGATATTGTCCAGCATTCACAGCCGTATTGAAGAACTGACATCACGTAGCAGTCTAGAACTCTTTTCTTTGTTTCTATTGAGATTTTCCTGTGTGTTAGTATTTTGCTCATCTTCTGGAACGCGTCCTTTGCCATGCCAATTCGCCTTCGGATTTCCATGTCACACTTTCCATCTCCTGTTAGAACACTTCCTAGGTACTTAAATTCTTGTACTTGTTTGATTCTGTTATCCTCCACCTGTATTTGGCATTTTGGGTTGTATCTTTTGCTGATGACCATGCACTCAGTTTTCTTAAAGTTTATTTGTAGTCCCTTCTTGTCACTCTCCACTGCTACTTTCTGTATGAGGTCTTGTAGTTTCCTTTCCGTGTCCGCAATCAGCACTGTATCGTCCGCATATCTTATGTTGTTCAGGTTGTGGCCTCCAATAACAAATCCTGGTGTGTCATCTAGGGTCCTCAAAATATTCTCGCTGTATAGGTTGAACAAATCCGGTGAAAAGACACATCCTTGTCTTACGCCTTTTTCTATCTTTGTGTATCTACTGAGGTCGTTCAGTAAGAATTACATTTACTTATTTAAAATTGTAGGAATTATGTGATGTAATTAATTTGTACACTATAAAGTCAGATCAATTTGATTGTATAAGAATTTAGTTACTGTTCACAATTTTTAAAAACTTTTGTATCTGGAAAATAAAAAGGGTGATGCTAGAAAATGATGCCCAGATTTCTAGTAAATCATAAGTTTCCACTCCTGCTTTATCCGAAACTCAGAACTAACAACTTGACAAATTTGTTCCCATGATCCTATTATTTCACTTTAAACTGTTATTAATGTGAGGGTTAGTATAGATCAAGGATCATAAAAAAAAGAGAGAGAAATAAAAAGTAAAAAGTAGAAATATAAAACAAGTACAAAAAAAGAAATAAGTACAAAAACAGTAAAAAAAAATAAAAGTAGAAAAAGTAGCAAAAAGAAAGGTAGAAAAGGTAATAAAAAATAAAAGATAAAGAAAATGAATAAAAAAGGAAAAAGAAAAGGTAGAAAGGAAAAAGAAAAGTAAAAATATGGAGAAAAAAGTTAAAAATTTAAAAGAAAAAGTAAAAAATAAATTTTTAAAAAGAAAGTTAAAGAAAATGAGTAAAGTAAAGAAATAAAAGAAAATAAAAAAATCAAAAAGTACAAAACAGTAAAGAATGAACAATTAAAAAAAGAAAGAGAAATAAAAAATGAAAAAAGGAAAAGTACAAAAAGGAAGAACAAAAAATGTAAAAAGTAGGAGAAGTAAAAAAAGAACACAGAAGAAAGTAAAAATAGGGGAAGAAGAAAAAAAAAAAAAAAAAAAAAAAATCAAAAAAAGGATAAGAAAGTATTAAAAGAAAAAATAGAAAAAACAAAAACAAAAAAAGAGGAAGTAGAAAAAGACAGCTGAAAGAGATCAGTAGAGTGAGTGGTTTGTTATAAATACCAATTGCTTTGTACATTGGTGACACGAGTAACATTAACATACTATGTCACATGAGACAGAGTGAGAATCAATTTCAATGCAGATTTCTAATCATATAATATGATTGATTTGTGTTTTACAGTTTATCAACCTTTTAAAACCAGACAATATTTTAGATTGAGATAATTTTTTTGGAAATGGTAATTTACTGACACAAGTCCTCATAATTAACCCATAGTTAGGGGAAGAAGAGGTGGATTCATACCTCTCCTAAAAAAATTGGAACTCTACTCCCACAGTTCTGATTCTGAGCCATTATCCATTACACTGCACACCCATCCAAGATTACAGCACTTACCATTTCCAAGTGGTCATCCTTTTAAGTACTGACCAGGTTCAATGTTGCTTAACTTCGATGATATCCTGAGAACCAGCCTTTTAATGTGACAGTAAACCTAATTATATAAAACACTGTATAACCTGATAAAGAATTTAAAACAATTGATAGACTATGTTTAACATACATCTACTCATTTCAAAATTATTTATAGATTAATAATAAAAAAGAATTGCTTTAAATGCTGTCTACACAAATTTACATCCAAATTTGCTAAATCTAGCTGAAATATTATTTAAAAAATAGTATTTTTAAAATAGTATTTGCAAAGATCCTAATAATCCAAACTAAAACTAATAACTTACATAAGGTCAATCAAAAGGTTTGCAGCCCTTAAAAATTGACTTAACATTATAGATGTTTGCCTAATACTTTTGTTATAGTCTGCTCCGATGTTTAGAAGTCTTTCAGTCATGATGTAAACACCTGATGGAGACATTTTCTTTCACTCAGGTTGAAGAATACAACCTTTTAATACAGAATTAATGCTCATGTGGTATAGCTATAAATACCAATAAAATTATGTTACAAAACAAAGTGTACTAATATCTCCTTTTGAAAATTAGCTGCAACTATCTTAAGTACATCATTCTAAATTTAATAGTCTTGAAAAGTTCTTTTTTTGAGGGGAGGCATAAGTATCACTGGTCAATCAAGCATCTGAAACTAAATTGAAACTTTCCAAAAATTAGATTTATACTCAAGGTAAGCAGTAGAAATTTATTATTATATGACAAGATAAAAAGTTATTTATTAGCAGATGGCTTGCCTAAAACAAAAGTTTAGGCCTAGCTAAAGAGTTTTTGTTTTTTTTTGCCTCTCTCAACACTTTATGCCATTAATGATACAGACTGAACACTAAATAAAAATGCTTTTGTGATTACAAAGAAAAAGGTTGAAAAAAACCCTTCTTAACCTTCTGTTTCATGTGGGGTAAAAAGGAAAAATAGCTTCAAACATTTATGAACAAAATAAAATTAAAAAGATGACAAGTTAATATTCGGATTAATTCTCAAGAAAAATTAATATCAATGAAATCATAGAATTGATTTTGTTTTTATGAGGGAGTGATGAAAAATTCTCAACCTGACAATGAACACATTTAAAATATAGCAGATTCTGTGAAGTGGATCAAGCTGTGAACTTCTCAATTTTGCTTTATATAATTCAAGCATATCTACACCATGCAATGCAGACATATTCAGAACAAGAATAAATACAAGGCTAGATATACTTTATTACTACAACCAATGCATTTGCTGCACATTCTTCAACTACTTAATGGAAATGATATCGCTAATCTAGATCATGAAAGATTGTAACCACAGTCTTAAAAATAGCACAACAGAAATAAAAACAAAATATTTTATTTTTAACCCCCAAATGCATACTGTTCAAGAGTATTCAATAGGGATTCATTTTTGTCTGTTTTTCTTTAGTTTTTTTTTTTTTACATCATCCACTATCAAATGTTTTTTATCTAAATGATCAAAACTCACAGACTTACAATAGACAGACACAATATTGGTATGAATACAAGCCAAGTTGAGAAATAAAATGAGCCACACACGAGATTTACAGATAGGAAAGAAAATAAATATGGGTAGGATAAAAAAAAAAAAAAAAAAAAAAAACAGAAATGGTATGAAGGCAACATTTTACTTTAGAAAAAAAAAGGAGAAAAAAAAAATCTAGATGAGAGCAATGCTTTCAAGTGCTTCAGAACATGAGAATATTTCAGCCTTCACAAAAATGCAATTGCTATTTGATTATAGCTCAACCAAGAAGCAGGTTTTAAATTTATTTCACTCAAAAATTTCAGGTTACATTCTGAACAGGTTAGAAACTATTTAACTGAAGGTACCTCCACTAAATCACTGAAAAAAAAAAAAATAAAGAAAAAAAAAAACAGCATAGTATGAATTTGAATAAAATAAAAATAAAAAGCCCTAAACTTAAAAACGAACTTTTTCCATCAAAATGTTTAAGAAGAAAGAACAAAGTATTTTTGAATCATTTTTTAAAATCCTAATCCCTCCTAACACGTTCAAAATTTTGGTAAAAAAATCTTGTTTAGATTTTAATTCATTACGCAAGTTTACAATGGAAACCTAGTATTACATAACTCAGTTTTTTCTGATGACAAACATTAATTTGGAAATTTAATGAAACTTTCAGGAATTATTCACAAATAAATGAAATTATTTTTTAAATTATTTTTTAAAAAATCTTAGTAAAAAATTTTTTACCTCTATTACCTCATCTCCACGCAAATTCATGAAATTTTAGAAGATTAAATTTTGTTGCAATAATTGGTCTTATTAGTTAAATGCAGAACTCATTGGGGAATGTAAATCATCTATTAATTTTTTTTAATTTTGCCTTTATTTCCAAAAACTGGCTCCCAATAATAAAATAAAAAATGTAATATAACTGACATTATTTAATTTGATAAGCTTTTGTTTGAATAAATAATATAAATTAAGGACATTATAGTCTGAAGAAAAAACATTTTTCAATAAATAATGAAATTCAAATTTTTTTTTTTTTTAAATTTATAAAGTTTCAAAATTATTTTCAAAATACTTCAAAGATTTGTTAGGGTTGGTTTAAAAACTTATTAAGTAAAGATTATATTTACTAATTGAAAATTAAAAAGTTTAATACAAATCCTCGTGCCTTCCTGTTTTTAAAGTAATTTTAAACTTTTTTTTTATATTTGATGTTTCTTTTTGTATGATAATTTGTATGTAAATTAAAACGCCATGTGTTTCAGGGTTTCTTCCCCTTACAAGAAAAAAATTTGGACAATTATGTCACTTGTGATCACCATACACTTATCTCACATCTCAAATATATAAATACATATAGCAGAAATGTCAAAGTTGAACTATGTGTTTAATAGTTTTAATCTAAATTTGATGCTATAAATAATACTTGTTCAAATCAGATTAATTTAACATTAAATTTGCGAATTTTCCAAAAATCATGTGTCACAGATGTGTTCTATTTTTGCAAGATTTTTAAAACCAAGAATTAACTTTTGTTTACAAAAAAAAAAAAAAAAAAAAAAAAAAAAAAAAAAAAAAAAAAAAAAAAATGAAAGATTTTAGATTTCAATCAATTTAATTTCTGTTCGAAATGCACCAGAGTATTTTGCTTACTGGAAATAGTAAATTTAATCATTTAACCTTCAAGTAAAGCTAAAATAAAAGTTTCAAGAAAATGTTTTTATTTTTAAAAATTCAATTTAAAATTCAGATAATCAAAAATGAGTGGAAGTACCTAGCTGAAAGGTACAATCAATTTTTCACTTATCAAGATCCCAAAAAGAAACAAAAGCTTCTTCATAACAATATGGCATCAATACCAAAATGTAACTACAGGCACATTTCAAACTCAACAGTCAATATTTATTCACTTCTCACTGTGCAATGCCCAATGAAATTGGACAGTAGTCCCCAGGTGTGCACACAGACACAAATATATAATAACTCGTTTACAAATAGAAAATATTCAAAAGTTCAACAATATAATTGTATTGAACACTTTTTAATACAAATGTGCACTGGTCTAATTTTATTAATCACCACAAAGTACGTAATTAGACAATTAATATATATATATATATATATATATATATATACACACACACACACACAAAGCATCAAGAAAAGTAATGACGTTTAAAATTGTCAGTGTGCAAGAGCATTCATTTTTTATGCAAAGCCCAAGGATAAAAGTAGTCCCTCAAGTCCTTGCTTTAGAACTAATGGATTTAAAACTTGATCCAGATAATTAAACTGAATAAAATGGCATATAAAATTAGAGTAGAGATATGGGTGTTTGAAAATGACTAAGTTGAATAACCTGTTTGGTTATAGACCTAAATATAAAAAGAAATTTATCTCTTTGATGAATTTATCTTGCAAAATTTTTAAAACATAAAAACCTGACGCTTGCTCCAATTTTTTTTAATTTCTCAATTGAAAAAAAAAAAAACTTACACATGTTCATATTTACAGACTTTTTTTTTTTTTTTTTTACAAACCATGCAGCTGTGAGTCAAGAAAAAGAATTTAGCTTTGAAACAATACTTTTATTAGCAAAGAATTATAACATCTAATCTCAAGTGTATTGTAAGATTTATTTATTTTTATAGAAGAAACAATATATTATCAAAACTTAAGACTCAACATGCAAATCAGCACTTTTTAACTAAATACCAAGACACAAAAAATAGAAGTGATGTTTGGACTTCAAAATGTACTTCACAGAGAATTTTCTGATTATATTTAAATTACATTCATAAAGAAACGATCTTCCATCACAAAAAAGATGGAGTGATGGCAATCAAATGTTAATCTGAACAGGAAGCTCCAAATTGGAATCTAGTCACCATTACAGATTCAACAAAATCCCAATTAAATTATTTAAGCTTGTTACAAACAACTAATACATTATCATTAAAATGAAAATGTAATTTTAAGAGTCAAATTTTTATTAAAAATGATTTATTCTGATGGTTAAAAACGAACATTAAAAGTTCCCATCGGTTGAAGTTGATTTAGAAATTTTATTTTGTGGGGAACAGTGATTTCCAAAAAGTAAACCAATGCCAATAGGATTAAAATATTTAGCTTTCTATTAACAGTGATTTATTGAGAAATACTTGTTTAGTCAGCTGACACTGGAAAGTAAAAATATCATCCCAAGTGTACCATTGTAAGAAAAGAAAGACTAAAATGTAGAGTTTGTAGACATTTTTTTAAAATGTAATAAAAAACATTTTTTAATCACTAAATTAGCTTAACAGACTAGTTGTTTATTTTGAGACATAAAAATAAAATAAAATAAAATGGTGAAGCTGCTTCACGAATGAAAAACTTTCACACCAATTCCTACTCACTGATAGTGATATAATTTCATGTTCTTAAAACATGTAAGAACCCAAATTTTTCTGTCCAAAAATCTTTGTGATCAACACAAAAATTACAGACTGGCAATAGGGCTTGTTGAGGTTTCTCTATAGTTTTATTTTTATGCTAAATAAAACAAAATATTAATGATAATCTCTAAAGAAAGTTAATGAGGAATTGTCTTTCTTTAGTGTGGGTTCAAAAGATACAAATTATTTAAAAACTTATGACAAAATACAATGTTAATCTCACTTATGAAAATCAATAGGTTTCCATGCCAATTGATTTTTTCTGCAGTACGCAATGCAACAAGTGTAAGACAGAAGAATAAAATTTATATCTCAAGTTCAACTGTCTTACACTTGTTGCATTTGGATTTTGGAGACAATTTGTTAATTTTTTTTTTTTTTTTTTTTTTTGCTTAACTGCGAGTTGGCAATTCCATAATCTTCCTTCTAGAATACAATTTAAAAAGTGGTTAAAATGAATGAAGTAATAAAAAGCAAGAGTTAACTTGAAAAATAACTGCATTTGATTTGAAAGTTCCAGGATAAATTCTGATTGCCACAAAAAAAAAAAAAAATTAAAAATTGCAACACATTTTTGTTACAAATTATATTTTATTGGAATTTACAGAAAGAAAATGATGTTGACATTAACAAACCTGGTGTAATAATTCAAACAACACTAAGTAAAAAACAGTATTAACAACTTTGGCTTATTTGCAGCTCATTAAAAATAGCAGCAGTGTGAAAAGAAAAACCACACAGAAAAGTAATTACATCATATTGGGGTGAACAGCACACAACAGTGGAGCACTGGAGAGATAAACATTGAAAGCGAACCTGTTAAACAGAAGTTAGGGTTTCAAAGGTATGAATGGAAGTTGAAGTAAAGATGAATAAACAAAGTTGTGTAGCAGTAGTACACAAAATTTCAGAATAAACATTTCGCGAGGTGGGGCTCGTGATTATCAATTTCAATCAGATTTTTAGCCAAAAGTTTAAAAATGATGACTTTCTTTCCTTAAAAGTAGCACTCCTTTTTTTAAGAATAAGATTGCAGCAAAAATTGTTATGCTATTTTATTTTAAAATTAAATAAATGAATATTAATTGAATAAGCAACAAAGGATTTTTATAGAAATGCTGAACATTTTTTTTTTAATGGTAAAATTAAATTTTAATCTCAGATTGAAAGAAAAGTTCCATAAAAATACACTTACAGAGTGAAACTAGAAAACAACTTTTGTTTTAAATGACAAAATTTTGAAATTTAATTCGATGAAAGTAGGTTGCAGTTCCATGTTCATTTATATTATATTTTCAAACTTGAGAAACAACTGGGCTGTCTTTCTCTAAACTTTTTTTTTTTAACACTACCATTGAAGCGCAATTTAGGTAACTAGTTAAAGACCTTAAGAGTACGAGTAGTAAAACAAAAGTGTCTTCAATATTTCCTGTGTAGAACCTCCTACAATGAATAGATTAGAAGATCCAATAATGAAATGTAACTTAGTCTCTACAAAACAAAAGACATCGTCGATCACCGTAGAATTAGTAATACTAGTAATAAATAAAATAAAATAAAAATACCACGATGAAGAGAGTCGGAACGTTTTTTGTTTGTTTTTTTAAACCTTTAGTTACTAATTTTAAAAAAATTACCTGTTGCAGAATAACTGCAGTTGCTTAACAAAAAGGCTAAATAATTTGTCAAACATCGTTAAACATTTTTTTCTGTACAGCCTAGTTGCAATTTTTAAAATAAATTATATGGGTCTTTCTCTTTACTGCTTTCCACCCTAGAGAATCTTCATTCTTCAACAACGAATTGATCAACTCAAAAATCGAATTCGAATATCAAGTTAAAGAGACAGTTGTCTTTTTCACTTGATATTCACAAATATTAAGTATTATTGTCACAAGTTGTCACAAGTAAGTATAACTTCGTGGATTGACCGTTTTGAAACTCAATGTCTACCCTAAAAATTTAAAAAGAAGAGTAAGAATGTTTCAATATGGTAGGACCGACACCACGATTGTTGAAGCAATATCATTTTTATTTTAAGTTAACTGCGTTTCTTGAAGTTTCACATTTATTTATATTATTTATGACAGAATTTACCTCAAATAACAAGTGGTTAGAAACAAACGGAAACTAATTTCATTTCTTAATCTTACCTTAACAGCAAAAATAACAATACCAATTTAATACATCTACAAGCAGTCATAGTTTGTCATCAAGATACGGTAATGACACCGGTTCAAGTTTCACATTTTTTTTAAGTGTTTGCAAGGGTTGGTTTATAATATTATTAATCATCATAACTGAATTATAGAATCACAGATATTTTTATTCAATAATGTGTACACGATGATTATAATATCCATGTAAGTTTTTAAAAAAAAGTAAACAGTAAAAAAATTGTAAAGTAAAAAAAAAAAAAGTAATAAATTATTACTTTCAATACCGGCTTTCACTTAGTCTTTTTCTTTTTTAACTCTTTAAGAAAAAGAAAAAAAAAACAATTTATGTCACAAATAATGTTACCAAATATAGCAGGTAGCCTCTCTAACATTTCAATTTAATTATTAAAATCATCTCCACTCAGTAAAAAAAAAAAAAATTCATTATTAACTGGAAAAAATTGTATGTTTTATCATATGATTGTTTTTTTTTTTGTAGTTAGTTTTTCACGAATACCCACCCATCCACGCCTACACAACTGGAATTGAAATTACAAAGAACGTCTAAAGTTGACGAAAGAGAAAAAAAAGAACTGCAAGTTAAGGAAAAAAGTAGTTATTCTACCCTCTTTTAATTTCAATTTATTTAGTTCGGAGTCACTTCTTCAAGTCTATATTACAAACAATCAATTTCAATGACTATCGAGCCAGGTTTTCGAATGTAAGACAAAGTTTAAAAAAAAGAAAAAAATGCAATTTGGTTGTAACTGGGTTGGACAGAGGCAGGTATATTGAAAATTTATCAGTAGAAAACTAAAACTAATATAAGAGAGGTTTTTAATTTTAATTTACATTCATTATTAAAAATATTTTCCCATAAAAGGACACTTAAAAAAATTACCAATTTCAGGATAAGAAATTGAATGCAAACATAAAAAATCCCGTCTAAAACTATATAGTATTCAATAGTATTCATCATTAAAAACAACAAAAAAAAAAAAAATCCATGAGGATTGTATATAGTAGTCAGGAAATAAACACGTGAATCAACACTAAGTACCTATTCTGTAGTTTGTCTTTTTAGCTCGTGAGAAAAAAGGGATTTATTAGCAATAGATTTGTTGACACCCAACATTTTTTAACTGGGAAAAGAGACGGGTCCCACAACTAAGAAAACAAAATAAAACCCCAAAACCGCTTCATTTATGTAATTGGCGGTTGTTTTTATTATAATTAATAATATTGTTCATGCTTTTCAATAAGTTTCCTCCTGGAGGCATTTTATTTTCTCTTTCTTTTTTTTTTTGTGGATGGTTGGCGGGGGGGGGGGGGGGTAACAATAATGACCGAAGAGAAAAACCCTCCACAAAAAAATTTTCGAAACATCTTATTTTAAGTCAAATGCAAATTAGAAAAAAAATTGAGTGTAGAAATTTTTTTTATTAACTTCCATGCTTAAGCTTAACAAATCGATGAAAGAAAACTTTAAAAAATAATTTTGCAGCTACATTAGAGTAAAAAAATAAAAAAAAAACAAAAAAACTAAAAGCAAATTCAGCAACATAAATAATGTCTTGATATCGGATGACTAAAAGTGACTAATCTAAAAAAATATATTGTGGATCCTTAGTTAGCACTAAAAGAAAATAAGTGAAAACAAACAGCTATAATTTTTTTGTTTTTAAGTTTTTTTAACTTTTCGAACCGAATAATTCTCATAAAACAAAGTGTCAAGAAAATTAATTAACCTAATTAATTTCACGATAAACATAACTTAACTGAAAGAGTGAGAAAATAGCCAATCGGTTTTACTTGCAATTTTTGTTCAGTAAAAAAAATTATAAAAATTGTTACTGCCTTTATTTTAGAAGGTATCTTAGGAATTTAAATATAGGATATAGAAAGAAATACAATGCGACATGTCTAAAAGCGATATAAATGGTTTGATTATATTAACACGAATAATCCTACTTATGAATACACGTGGATTTTCTGACAAGGGCTAAAATAAAACGAAGTGTAGAAGTGGACGAATCGAGCAAATTGGGGGTGGTTATGTTTTCCAATTGTTTCAGAAAAAACATGGAAAAAATTAAAATATATTATAGGTGTAAGTTTTTACAATGTTTCTAAAGTTCTATCAACCCAAATAAATGAAATGATACAAAAAAATAGGAAACAAAGAAAAGAAAGAAAAACAGTTCAAAATTGCACAAACGAAGACTGTAGTAAATAATTACAAAAGCTGAAATAATAATTCTTAGAGTTTTATTATTTCTACAATTAGTTCTAATCAGAAGCTAAAACAATTTATAGCTCTTAAAATAAATTTATTTATAAAAATACATGTATGTGTATCAGTGTAAGGGTCCGTTCTGGAATGTCACTAAAAATGTAACTATTATCGTGTTATTGTTATACACGAAGCCATTTCAAAGCAGATGTTCCCTACTTTCAAACGAAAGCATTTTTTGTTTTTCATTCCAAGCAAATGTCATGCTTGCCCTATAAAAATGTTTATTTTTTATTAAATAAAAAATAAAAAAAGTTACTTTAAATCGTTTGTATGGCTAAAGAAAACTGTTTTTTTTTTTATTATAAGAAAAAAAAAACAAATTTCACTAAAATTTTGGAAGCGATAGGACCAGAAGGAAACCAAGGCATTCCAGTCCAGAAGTTATGTACACTTATTCTCAAACATTTTTTAAAATTTTCTCCATAAAGTTTGACTTAGACTTTAAAAACTAAAAAAAAAGTAAAACTAACTGTTAATTTTACTAACACATGGTTGTCCATGTAGCCGAACAGAAACTATTTTATACCGAAAAGCACACAAATCTTGTTGTAGTCAATAACTTCGATCAAACTTTCGTTTTTAAAAATACTTATTTTCACTTTCATTAAAAACTTGCCACTGCGAGTATAATCGGTTTTAGCGTTTCAAACGATTTTTATAAAACACCAATTTATCTCCCTTCAGATAAATTCAATAATGATTAATGATTAATGAAATGAATTTAAGTTCATACAATTTGTTTATAGTTCAAAAAGTACATAAGAAAAAAAAAACAAAGAACCTACCTTAACCAGAAATGAGAGAAAATTATTTTAAGAAAAAAAAAGTGTTTACTTGCACTAAAACACTAACAGCGAGTAAATTTTTAAAAATCATTTGAAATGCTGGGAAAAAAAAAACACCGACTATTCTTGCTTCTTCTACATTGAAAAAAAAAATTAAGTTTCTTGGAAATGATAAGTAACTAGAAAATTAGTCAATTTTATGAAAAATAATAAATGGGCGAAAAAGCTGGAATCGAACGTGAAAATTATATTTTGGTTAAACGCAATCGAATTACGCGCTCTTCTATATTTGTTACCAATCTGGTAAAGGTTGTTAAATGTTAGACAAATTATTTAGCTTCATTTTAGCATTAAGTTGAAATCCAATTGTCTTTCTTCATTTTTATTTATTTTGTTTTGTTTTTCGTGTTTTTTATGTATAGAAAGAAAGCGGTCTTGAAATAAATAAACAAAAAAAAATCCAGATTGAAAATCTGTCCGTCAGTCATCGTTTGCCTCCTTCGTTCACTCTTTTCTTCACGTCTTCTTTTCTGAAAAGCACAACACACTTGATATTTCAAAGACTAGTTAAGACAATCCCGCGCTACACCAAAAACATATCCACTCACCTCAAGAGCAACAACAGTTCGTCCCCGGTTATTGTCCTTTCAAATTGTAAAATCCACTGATTGTGCCAGAGTTGATCATAGATGTTGTTTTAATTCTTTTTATCTTACACCGAATCATAGGAGAGACGTTCGAACTTTCATACGCCAGCACAAGCTGCCATGTTTACGTTTACACGCATGCGTACAAACACTCTTGGAAAGTCGGGTGAAAGGGCCAATAGACGATTGTCAAGCTTACAAATATGGAAGATCACATCGTCCACAAAAAATACGTATTTGTTCGTTCAAAGCATATTCATTATCAAGTTTATGTCTCACTATTGTCCATTTTTTCACATTGTTTTTCAAGATTAAATCAATAAAGCATTCATTGTCAATACAATTTTTCAGGCATAATATTTCTTATCAGTAAATGTAACTCGATTAACATTTTTAAAAAGTAAATAAAATTTTAAAAAAGTAAAAAAACACATGTGAGTACAATAATTTCACATTGTTTCTTGCTTTATTTAATTAATTATCTGAAAAGAAGAGGAAAAATCTTTCAAATTTTACGTTTTCCTCAAAGCATTAACTCCGCTGTGTGCACAGATATTGGTCTCTTAAGCCAAGCTCGTCTCCAGATTGCTTTATTTTATGGTAGCCTTTAAGTCAGTGGGGCCGCGAGTAACAATTTTTACACACTAAATTCACATCATTTTCACAGAGGAATGATTTTCTGAGGGCTAACATCTCTGTAAAACCAGATGGCACAGAAGAAACCTTTAACTATGAATGTCCTACTCTTAATTAAGGATAAAATTCACTGAGCATGGATAGCAAAAATTAATACATTGCACCCCCCTCCATCATAGCAATATGCTTACAAAACTGAGTCTAGTCTGACAGAAGATTGCAGTGTGGAGGAATCAGTAAATACTAAATTTAAAATTTATGAGCAATGGCTTCTATTTAACTATCAGATGAGAGCAAGAAATCTGATTGCTTTCCAGGAAATTAATCTTTGTCAATGAAGTCAGGTGCTCATGTATATGAGACTCACACATGTGTATAAATAATACACATGTCTAACCTCATCTATTAGGCAATTGTAAAGAATAAAAATTGAAATTTACTAACTATATAGAATTTGTAGAAATACAATATTTACATACTGTCCAAATGATTATTCATTCCAAGCTTAGAGCAAACAATCATTTGGACAGTTTCTACTGTTACATTTAATATGTTCAAAAAAGAAAGTTCTTGTTCACATACAAACAAAATATGAAATAAATTTATTACTTAGTGATATAGAACAATTCAAAATAATAATTAAATATTAAATAGTTTAGGTTTGTCTTATATATTTACTTTTGGGAGAAGTGTATAAAAAGAAAGCTAGACAGTTTAAATTGTTACATTTGTGTGCAAAAGTTTCCTTGTTTAGAATTGGGTCTAAAAAGGACTGCTAAAATATAAGTCATGGAAGTCTGTTGGTGATACATTTTTTCAAATTTTGAAAAATATATCTCCCTTGTATATTTTGTTTAATCAAAAGAGATGCCTTCTACTCCTTTTAAAAACTGACCTTACTGCAGTCAATGACAAAAAAGAAGCTGAAAGAATGCATAAAGAAAACACAAAGACATTTCAAAATATCATAAAACATCCCAGAGATACTCATGGGATAAGTCAAAATAGGGTTTTTTATCAATTTAGGTGGGTGCACCTTTTTCTAAAAGTAATTTCTTCCATTTTTAAACAGTTTTTGTATCACATTTTCAAAAGGTTTCTTTATGATCTGAAAGTCAATAATTTCTATAATTTTGTTGTTTTGTCTTGTTCATATGCACAAAAGGGAATTTTGTAAAAAGTTATACTTTGTTATAGTGTAATAAATATTTGCACCTTGCAAATTTTATGTAATAATTTTGAAACTTATTTGTTATTGCATACGCTATTTTTTAATATTTGGGCGTAGACATTCCTTCATCTCCCATTCACTCTGAGAGAAAAATTCTTTTAAAATATATTAAAATCTCTCAAATATCAAATGAATAACAAGGTACTTCTGTTTGTGTTTTTCTTATGTACAAACAAGAAATTTCTTTTTGTCATTTTTCTTCTTTATGTACTGTGTTCTTTAAGGATGCAGGCAATTATGAACTTTCACTTTCCCTTATCACTTGTTAACACTTTTCCTCTTGGTATCTCTCCCAAACTCCACTCCACTTGCTCAAGCCCATCAAGTATGTTGCACACTGCTTTCTCCTGTCTCACTTTCCCCTAACCCATCCTGTGAGTATTAGATTCTCCAAGCCCTCCTTTCTCACTCTGTGTCCAAGAAACCTCAGCTGTCTCTTCCTGCTAAGAATAAGTTCCCTTTCCTTTTGCATCCTCATTTTTATTACTTTGAGTCTCTTCTTTATCTTTCAGGAGACTGTCCAACATTCGCTGCCATATAGGAGGACACATATCACATAAGTCCAGCACTCTTTTCTTTGTTTTCAATGAAATTTTCTTGTCTGTCAATATTTTACTTAGCTTTTGAAATGCGTCCTTGGTCATGTCAGTGTGCATTCAGATCTCAGTGTTGCACTTTCCATCCTCTGTCAAAACACTTCCCAAGTATTTAAATTTCTTCACCTATTTGATTTTAGTATCCCTGACCTGTAGTTGGCATTTTGTAATTAGTGTGGATAAAAATCATTCAAATGATTATTTAGTATGAATGCTTTTGAATAATCTATCAGCCATTTTCAAGGACTTTGGTTTTTGTGCTATTGTAAATCGTGTGTCATTTAAAGAAAAGTAGATATACTCTTAACTACTGATTACAACCAGTATATTATGGTTGTATTCATGGTTGATGCTGTTAATGTTTTTTTGTTTTGTTTTTATGATGAGGGCCTCTATTATTTTTAGAAATATTTTTACATTTAGAAGAATCATTTGGACAATTTCAATGCACACTAAATCTGAAGAAAGTAATCTTTTTCATACACAAGAAATTTACAATAAAAAATTTAACACAAGTACCTAATCAGTCATTTTTAATGAAAAACACACACACAAATATATACATATATATTTTGTGTGAATGTTTTTCATTAAAAATGACTGATCATGTGTATATACACTACGGCCATAACTATCAGGCCACCCCAGTTTTTTTTAAAAGAAATGTATTTCATACTATTTTTAGTATTTATTGCCAAATGAAAATAGAATGGTTCTTTTGTTATTATTACTTTGCAAAATTTTACAAGGTAAGGAAGCAAAGATAAACTCGTCCAAATCACTCTAAATTTTCTTCATTGATAAAACTGCAATTTAGGTAATTATTAAATATTTATAAATTCATTTGATGCACATGTTATTGTGCAATATTACCAAAAGGACCATTTTATTTTCATTTTGCAGTTATTCACTTGGCAATAAATACTAAAAAATAGTATGAAATACATCATTTTTTTAAAACACTGGGGTGGCCTAATAATAATGGTCAGTAATCTATATATGTGTGTGTGTGTGTGTGTGTGTTATTACTTTCATTCTTTAAAGGATGATGAGAAGAAATACTAAAATTTTCACAAAAAGAAGCATCCACGTACAATCACACTTTCCTTTCAGCAAACCAAATATTGATTGCCATCAGTAACTGTATTTTGGGACTTGTTTTGATCTCTTATTTGTGTGTATGCATTCATTTGTATATGGTTGTAATTATTGATGTAATGTCTGTTGTTCTAGGATAAACTATTTTCATGATTCCATGAATGAATCAAACTCATGTGCTGACCATTGAAGCATCAATCACTTCATTTCAGCCAGCTTATCCTCTGGTGTTCATCATAGTCAATGATCATCCAGAGAGTTTTGAACAGAATCAATTATCATATCCATATTTTTCTTCTTTTTTTTATTTACACTATTAATCAAATTTTAACTACTGATAAATCTGTACAATAAAGATTCATCTTATATTCAAGGAGAAATTTCAAATCGGAGAATTTCCCTTTTCTTCTTAATGTTATGTCCCTTCAAGATGTAGGCAAACATGATTCACCACATAGACTGTTTATTTTTTATTATCTGTGAATAGTCATGATTTCTTGGGAAAACTAATGGAATGCTTGGAGCAGTTTTCTCATTGTGAGTGTTTTGATGGTTTTAAATTCAAATTTGTTCTTTTCCTAAACTGGTTGCCATTCAAATCTAGTGAGCCTAGTTTACCCTGCTATTTATCCATAGCTGAGGGGGGAAATATAGTTTCATACCTTTTTTAAGGACATTTATGTGAAAGTAAATTTGATATGCCCTGGAAAAGGATATATATCAGTACGTGGTAGTTTAAGTGGTTTAAGCAAATGAAACTGGATAGGTCAATCTAGTACATAGGCGTAATCATCATAAGCAGTGAAAGATCTCTCTCTCTCTCTCTCTCTCTCTCTCTCTCTCTCTCTCTCTCTCTCTCTCTCTCTCGTGGAAGACTGGTAGATCTCACTCACTCTAGTCATCCTTGCCTTTGTCTGTATTTATGACTGGCATCAGCCAATCACATTCCAGTGAGGGGGAACCAAGGTGTATACATATTCATTACCTATTCATTACATCAAAATTCAACAAACTTGGCCCGAATTTGAGCTATAATAATACTTTCACATCACTATATTGGGGAATAAAATAGTTAAAACAACAATTTTAGTCAGGATAATTCCTGAAATAATAGTAATTTAAAATTAAATGTATGAACAGTATATCAGTTCCTTCACTTCCTTATAATATATATAATAATTATAATAGTGAATATTCTCAACAATATATGTTGGCTGTTATAAAAAACTTAATTCAACACAAACAAATGATATCTTCTTCCAAAGCCATATTCTATAAAGAATTATATAACATTAATCAAACACCTGTTAACAATGGATTTCCTAACTCCATCATTGATTAACAAATTAAAATGTATCTCAATAAACTTAACAATACCTCTAACAAAATTGATAATATTAATAATAATAGTTTACATCAAAATAAACATAACACTATTAACTTATACTATTGCAACCAAATGCATAGTAATTACAAACATGATGAAATAACACTCAAAAACATAATAGGTAGTAATGTTAAACCAATTAGTAATAATAAACAAATTAAGCTCATCATATATTATAAAAAAATTAAAACAATTGACCTCATAGTCTCTAATAACCTTATTATCACACAACTAAATCCTCTACAGAAAACCAATGTAGTGTATCAATTTATATACCCATCCAGAGATTGCATCTCTGATACTAATAATAGACCCACTACATATATTAGTTTTACTACAATCATGCTCTTCCATAGACTTACCTGTCACCTTTCTGATCATAGTTCTAATAAACAACATTTCTTAGAAAAACATAGCCATGTACATAATATTAGACAGATTTTAGTTGATAACACAATAATACTCACACATATACACAGTAAAAAGAACCTTCAAATATTAGAGACCATTTACATTAAATCAAAGCAATCCACACTCAATAAAATCACATTTCAATTTTGTCACAACGCATTACATTGCATTTTGACATATGGTTCTGTTGTCAACATTTCAGTCTCTCGTGTGGTATGACATTACTAATTTATGACCTGCATCTGCTACTCAGTGACTGTTATTGTCGCATATTAATGTCCTATGTCAGCACAAGAAAATATCATCTTTGATGGTGGATATCTTTATGTTACCATCCCTACAACCACCCTGAAGATAGCTTATGTGAGCCGTAAGCTTAGAATCAGCATAATAAAAAAATATCCAAATGTTGGACAATTTTTGTCTTTATTTTCACTAGAAATTAAAGCCAAAATATGATGTTTAGAACAGCTCATGATTAAACATAACAGACATTCATTGTCTGTTATATTTAACAATATATATACTGGAATGAAAGGGTCATCACTTTAAAAACTAAAATCAGTGCTTAGCGAGTAGTTGAGCAAACCATTATTCTACAGAGATAAAAATCATGAAACCCATACCACACTTATATGAATCAATTTTATGTCTTTTGTATACACTGTCTTCATTCCAACAGCAGCCATACTTTGCAAGATTTGATCTCAAGCACAGATCTACTTTCTAAATGTCGCCTAGGAGGTAGTGACTCATTTATACAGTTTCAGTTCAGATAGACTAACCATGACATCAGAAGGAATGAAAACAGACTGTGAAAGTTCTCTTGTTTAACCAGTAAAATGATGGTGACAAAATCTAGGTAGACTTTTATTGCACTTTTAAGACATCCTTAATTGCAACTTCAAACTTATTAAGATCCCTCTCCTATCTTTTAAGAAGACTGCCATGCAGGTACTGCTAATTTTAAAACATCTTCCAATAACAATCTGTGAGAGACTATATCTAATATACAGAGTGCGATTAATTAATTGTCATCTAAAAACTGAAAATAATAGTGATATCTCATTTTAACAGATACATTTAACTAAATTAAACAAAAATATCTTGAAATACTAAAGAGTAAATTTTTTCAATAAAATCACAATTGTCTTCAACCATGGCTTCCAGACGACTTCAGAATCTCCTGCAACTTATCTGGATGATCACCTTGTTTAAGTAGATGAATGCTATCATAATCCTTGTCTTCAGGACATCTTTGCTATTGCAAAGAGAGTTTCATTGGTCTCTCGCTCAACTGCACCCCACACATAATAATCAAGGGGGTTGCTGTCTGGGGAATTAGGTGTCCAGATATAAGGGGTGATGAAGTCACAGAAATTGCCTGTATGGCATGGTGCAGAGTCCTATTTCAGATATAGAGTCTTCTAACAGCCACCCTCTAAACCCAGGGCAGCATTACCTCCTCAAGACACTTGACGTAGGCCTCGTGTTGAGTTTGAGGCCTTTGAGTTTGGGACTTTTTTCTTATCAGAATGATCAGAGTGAATTTTCTGAGCTGTCATACCTTCATGATCACCATTGGACTCATCCAACTCTTTCCAAATCTTCAGTACTATTGGAGGGAGTTTCTAGTACAGCATGCCGTGTCCAAATTACTATAGTGTACAGTTAAGAAAATCAAAAACGAATAACGTGCATATGCGACATTAAAAATATTAAATGGCGACAATTTACCAATCGCACCCTATATCTACCAATTACATTATTTTTTTTATTTTTTTATAAGTGTTTCACCCCAAGCAAGGCATTTCACTGCCACTACTGCGCAGGGGGCTACATAGAGTGGAGAAAGGATGATTAAATATAGGAAATGTCAGAGGGTGGGTGATAGGTGGGTAAGGATACCGAGAATGAGGGTTTGGGTAGATGAGAGTGTTCTGAGAATAATTGGAAGTTAGTGTGACAGGAGGTGTCTATTGACCCTACATTTAAACACCTGGAGATTGTAGTTGTTGGGAAAGCAGACTTGTGGAATGGAATTCCACAGCCGGGAAGCGCGAGAAAAGAAGCTGTTGGAGTAGATATTACGGTTAGATCTTATCTGTTTAACTGTAAAAGGGTGGGACCTAGTTGCTAATCTAGTATCTTGTGCAAATTCGGGTTTAGGCGGAACCAGTGATCTAAGTTCATCGGAGCAGAAGCCATGAAAGTACTTGTAGAAGAGGCACAGGGAAGCCACATCATGCCGGTGAGAGAGTGGTTGCAGTCAGTCTGCCAAGTCAGTTTCAACCACATTACAGACTTTCCTTTGTATTTTGTCAAGAAGCCCAAGGAGAGTAGCAGGGGCACCCGACCAGATATGGCAGCAGTATTCAATATATGGGCGGATGGTAGATTTGTATATGTGCAGGATAGAATCAGGCGGGAAAAACTTCCGGGCCCTGCACAGAGAGCCGACTTTCATAGCGGCAGATTTGGCAATGGATTCAATATAGTCATTCCATTTGAGGTCCGCCGAAAGTGTAAGGCCAAGGAGGCATAGTGTTTTACTCTCTGGGAGGCAAGCCTGTTCCATGCTAATGAGAGGTAGATGCGATTGTCTATGGTGGTTAGTTGATAACAGCTTCGTTTTAGAAGCATTAAAATTTACTAGCCATTTCCTACCCCAGGCCACTACGGATTGGAGGTCCTTTTCAAGCTCAGCAGCGAGGTTCGCTTTGTCGCCCACACCGGGTTTTTGATTTCCAACGACTTTAGCACTTGTGCTGACTGTGGAATGGTTTTCATGTGATAAATTGGATTGACTTGTTACAAAAAGCACAGAAATTAACAATTACTTTTCTGTTCTTAAGATGGACTGTTGGGTCCTCATATGTTGAAATTAACATGAGTTCATAATACATATATATATATATATATATATATATTTGTAACATAATGATGGAAAATCATTTATTTTACCCAATTAATTTTTATTTTTCAATAAAAAAATAATCTCTTTCCAAAAGTGATTACGTATTCAGAATTGCCAAACAATATTTTTGTTTTCCTAAAAAACACAAGAATTTTAGAATTTCAATAACTATTTAATATTATTGTTTCATGATTTTGTTCTCCAATATATCTATGACTCTTTTAATGCTGAGACCAAATTAAAATAAATAAGCAGCCAGTATAAGAACTCTGAAAACCAAATTCTTTTTTTTTCAATCCTTTTCCTCATTCACTCTCATGTCATTCCCCCTTTTTTTTTAAGAAATGTCAGAAACCAAATAAGAGATATATCAATCGTTCAGTAATAACCTTCTCCCTAGAATAAACCCAAATCACAAAATCAAATCATAAAACTTAACAAAGAAATAAGAATACAGAATTAGCAATGCATTTATTGCTTCTTTCTTTGATGCTAAAATAACAAAACAAATTTTCCTTAACAGAAATAATTTCCTATCATATTGTGACAGCCAGGTTTTTGGATATAAATATTAACAAATCATCCTTTCAAATAATAATTTTGTTCATTTTAATTGAACACAGTATTCATTAAATAAAAGAGAACAAAAACTTTTAAAAAAATATTTTCTGAAGAATTACATGATTAGTCATTGGTTGGTTATACCATATTGGGAATATATTGCTTTTTTTCAAAATATCTTTAAATATTAATAGCCTCTTAGAGTTCAGACATGTTGACATAATTTTATATGCTCAGTTATATAAACTATAAGGAATGCAATAAAATTGGCCAAGAAGATAAAAATTGTTAATAGATGAACAAATTCATTTTTGAGCTAAGCTATTTCTGGAAAGATATTTACATAAGGCAAGTTACATCCTCAAGATTAATGATATTTTCAAATCAATAGAGAATTCAAAATGGACAGAAATTTAAATGTATTATTCACTCCTTGCTCTTGTATTTTAGACTTGTTTTTTAATTACCTCAAAATGATAATTGGTCCTGGCAAATGTTTTAAAAAAGCATGGTCGCTATATGTGATATAACAAAAATTGATCAGTCAGTTCAGTGCCATACGTGATACACACTTGGGCGATCATGTCTCTTTCGAGACATGACTAACTGGGCAGAAGATTTTCCCACAGTAGGTTGCCATTGCTTTCTGCAGTAGACTGGTTGCTGACCAAGGCTATAGAACCCAATCTGTCCTGCTATTTAGCCCATAACTGGAAGGAAGAGATGGATGAATACCTTTCCCAAGGGTATTTGCACATAAGTGAATACAATGGATTCAACTGGAATTCGAACTCAGCTCCCCAGTTTCTCGTTCCAAGCTGATATCCACTGTACCACCACGCACATCCTTGATCACACAACTTAAAAGCAAGGGAGAGAAATACAAAAATTCAGATTGGAGATATAGACTCCTATTCAAGTATAGGGGAGGGTGCTTTGGCTTCTGTGGCAAGCAAGTTTTTAAAAAAGGGAGTTACTAGCTTTACACCCATCCAATTTTGCATTAAGTTGTCACCAAACAAATAGAGAGCTCAATCTTCTCTTCTATTAACCCTTACTTAGTGGGGGAGAAAAGATGGATTCATGCCTTTACAAGAGTATTTGTGTGAAAGAGAACACAATGACTTCAGGTGGATTTTGAACTTGACATGCCAATCTCTCTTTACATACTGATAACTGCTACACTATGTGCACTCCCTAAAAGTAGCCAGATTAAAGCAAAATTCAGTCAGTCAGTTAAGTGCTATACGTGAAACACTCTTTGGGTGATCATGTCTTGGAAGAGACATGACTGACTGGGCAGGAGATTATCCCACAGTAGGTTACCATTGCTTTCTGCGATAGACTGGTTGCCAGGCTATAGAACCCAATCTGTCCTATTATTTAACCCATAACTGAAGGGAAGAGACAGATTAATACCTTTCCCAAGGGTATTTGTGCATAAGTGAATGCAAGGAATTCAACTCCCACTTTCTCATTCTGGGTCGATATCCACTGCACCACAGCAAACATCCAAAGCACAAATTAACTTTCTAAAAAATAGACAATTAATCCCAATAACATCAATGTTCAGAGTTGAATATTTAATTTTTTTTTAAATTGAGCTTTGCAAGATGAAACTGTTTTTCTCTTTAAATTAAAATAAAAAGCATGTCAGTTTTAAATATAGACTTTATAAAGAGGTCAAAACACAATTCAGCTTTGACCTCATAAATTCTAGTTTTCAAATAAAATCCAGAGTAGCCTAGATCTAACAAAACTACTTGATTGTTCAATATGAAATTACCAATTTTGTTTTATGCTTAAAGATTTTACTGCTGTTTTATTTTTAATTGAAATTTATTTTTAATATCAAATTATATCATTGATTGATTATACAGTAAATATTTCATTTCATTTCTTTACTTATATTTTTATGCAAATATGGAAAAATGTTCAACTAAAGTTTTTTATATCTTCCACTTGTATTAGTTGAAACTGTGTTATAATATATTTGAAGAAGTAAATAATAAATAAATTTTCTGTATTTAAAGTCAATGCTATTCATAAATGAAAAGCATTTGGCTTGAGAAATTTGCAGGTGTAGATTTCAGTTTAAAATACTAGAAGAGAACTCAATCAAAATCATCACACAATGATGAAAATTGAAAAGCAGAAATTGATCTAAAAACCTTAGTCAAGAATTTGCAGTAGATTTCTGTTTATTACTTGGAACTATTTCAAATAATTTATGAGTGATTGGCAAGCTTTAAAAAGCTTGATAAAAGATTGTTTTTTGAATTGAATAAAGAATATGAAAACTCATATGTAGAGATGTTTGCTTTAATCATATTCAGTATTAAGCTGCATGTTATATGCATAGCTCACATTAATGTATTTTTCACAAAATGTTTTATAAGAATTCTTTCAGCTAAAGTTCTTTTTTTCATATCTACATTTGTCCTATATAATTGAATACTGTATAAACATTTGCTTTATGTCAAAAATACTGTATAAACATTTGTCTATGTCATCAAATACTGTATAAACATTTGTTTTATATCACTGAATGTTTATACAGTATTCAGTGATATAGGACTGTTTCCATTGCAGATCCTTCTTTGGATTTTGTCAAGAACCTTGAAAAGAATAGCAGGAGCACCCAATCAGATATGGCAACAGTATTCAATGCAAGTACAAATGATAGATTCATAAATATATAAGATGCTGACGAGAAAAACACAGAGATCCAACCTTCCTAGCAATAGATGCATCTATAGATCCAATATATTCGTTTCACATCAGGTCAGTTAAATTAGTAAGACCAAGAAGGTGGAGTGTTCTCAAGAAGATTTGCATCAGCTATGCTGATGGTTGGCAGAAAATTTTCTCTATGGTAGTTAAAAGAGAGCAGTTTTGTTTTGGAGGCATTAAAATTTAATAAGCCATTTCTTGCCTCAGTTTTAAACTCATTAGGGGTTTGTTTCAAGGGCAGTCGCCAGCTTTACTTTGTCATACTTTGAAGATTTTCTATTGATACTGGAGTAAATGATAGTTTCATCTATATAGAGGCCAACTTGGGAACTGATGACATAAGGAAGATCATTAAGACCAGATAACAGCTCGTGCTTCACCATTTTTATCAAGAGCCTGGTATACATATTCAGTGAGGGCCATTACAACAGCAGTAAACCTGGCAAAATGGAAACCACATTGTTTGTTCAAGAGTAGGCCATGAGAGGTAAGATGCTTAACTACTTAAGAATTGATTAGAGACTTGAATACTTTGCCAAAAATTGGTAAGAAGCTAATAGGGTGCTAGAGGAGTCAGAGGATTTACCAGAATTCTTAAAAACAGGAACTACAGATGAAGACTTTCAACAAGCAGGAAAGCAGGAAGCAAAAATGCAATAGTTGAAGAGAATTAGAGCCAGCTCAGGGGTACATTTCTTTACAATAATGACTGGGAATTCCATCACCTCCACTTGCCTTATGGGAGTCTAATTTAGAAATGATGTCCAACACCTGGGACAGGGTTATGTATATATCACTCAGTTGAGCCTCAACTTAGGTGGGAAAACAGGTGTGGGTACTCAAGATAATTCAAGTGTGTAGTTGGAAGAGAATTTGTGAGCAAAGCATTCAACCTTGCCTTTTGTAGATGTGAGGACTTCAAATTGATTGAATACAGGAGGGAATTGAAGGTTTTCTATAGTTCAGCACACTCTTGCGGAGCCACCAGCAATCTGTAGAGCCTAATTTGTGAGATTCTATACATTATTTCAGTCTATCAGTAAACAATAACTTTGCATCATTTAGAACATGCTTGTATTCATTATGAGCAGAGACAAAGAGACATCAATTGTAATTAGACGTTTCATTCCTGTACAGCCAAAAAAAGTGATTCCTGTGTGCAGTAGCAGCCAAGCATGCAGATGAGAACAAAGGAGATGAATGAGATTTAACTTTAAGAGGAGAGGTAGAGAAAGAACAGATAGCTGACTGAGTTTAATAGAGAGAGACGGGGACACATGTAAAAATGTTCTGGAGATTCAAGAGAGATCTCCCTGGCCAGAGGGAAATGTTTGCAGACATAAACTCCCAGGCTATGCATGTAGACATTAGAGTCCTTCCTAAAGAGAGGAAGGTAACCAGGAATTGAGAAATCAGAGGAGGAGATTGCAGTATAAAGGTTATTTTCACAGAGAGCTAGGATGTCTGGGGAATTTTTAAAATTTTTTTTTAATCGTATCACCCCGAGCAAGGTGGTAATGCCACTGATGTGCGGGGGGCTACATAAGAGTAAAAAGATTAAGTAGAAGAGAGTGAAGAGGAAGATGAACCAGTTAGAAAGGAGCAAGAGAAGGATGGGAATACAGGTGTGATGACAGTTGCAAAGGTGGAGAGAAAGGAAAGGATATACGGGGTGGTGAAAGAACTAGAGTCAAGTGGTTAATAGATGAGTATTGACATTGCATTTAAATTCCTGTAGGTTTTAGGTGTCAGGAAAGCAAGAATATGGAAGCGAGTTCCACAGGCAGGAAGTGCGAGAGAAGAAGCTGCAGGAGTAGAATTGTCGTCTGCATTTGGTTAATCTAACTGTGAATGGATAACAATTCCACACTGCAAAAGTTGATACAAATACCATAGATTTTAGGGAATTAAATATTATGGAGTTTAGGTGTTTTTTATTTGGCTGGTTTAGTTTTATATATTTGATTATTTATGGTCATGTTTTTGGATTATTCATCAGAAGAAGCCTAGAGTAGTAGTAGCAGTCGGTCATCAAATGCAACATGTGTAGGAAGGGAACTGGTGCAGACTGCAGCATAGTGTGGCTCAGGGTTGCCCACTAGAGGTGCATGCAAGTACACCCATTGATGTGTGACATAGCACTGCAAGAATCTCAATATTATTTGACTGTTGATTAGAGCAGCCTTTCAAGACACTATGCGAGAGTTCAGGCTCCTGACTAGTAGTCAGAAGCAGTAACTAGAAAACTGCAAATCCAGTATCCTCAGTGTGAAGAGACATTGCCACCATCTACTCACATAACAACAAACTCATGACAGTTCCACTATTAAGACCTGGCAAGAGGAAAGAAGCTGGGAACCACTTCTTAAACAGGAAACAAGAGATAAGCCTCTACTCCTATTCAAGAGAAGGAGTATGTCATCAAATACTGTATAAACATTTGTCCTGTTATCAACTACTGTATAAATATTTATCCTATATCACTGAGTATTGCTGTCATCAAATGCTGTATAAACTTTTGTCCTATATCATGAAATACTGTATAAACATTTGTCTCTATCATTGAATGCTGTATAAATATTTGTTCTATGTTATCAAATACTATATAAACAGTATGACCATACTGAAGTGAAGTTGCTTCTTTGAAAATTTGAAATAAATTATTTCTCTAGTGTCAAATTTTTTATATAGCACCTCTTTTGCATCTTAGAGAGCTGAAATTTAAAATGTATAAAAAATGAAATTAAATGGAAATTTTTCCTTAAATCTCAAGTTGAGCAGGAGTTAAGATGATTTTAAAAAACAGATAGATAGATAGATAGATAGATAGATAGATAGATAGATAGATAGAGCTGACACAATGAACTAAGTAAATGAGCTTGCTTATCATCTTATGCTGTAAAATTGCCTAGGGAGCTAAAATTCTTATAAAAGGATTTTTTAAAGATTTTACCAGTTGACATATTACAATCATGTGATTAATCTCGTATAATCATGTGTGCTAACTTGCATGTAGCAGGGATAGCTCAGGGCAACAGATACCCTGCCATTGACCCAAGAGGTAGCTACATATGAATAAATAGAAATATCTAGTAAGAAAAGAAAATGGAGATAAAAAGAATACATGTACACATATATACATTTTTTAGCTACCTAATTAAATATACATGAATGATTTTTTTTTAATGAAGATTTATAATTAGCCAATGATGTGGCAGCAATATTTTTATACTATTGTTCACTCAATACAAGGCCCATATGAATTTGTTGGTCAGGTCTTGCAACTCAATGTTACTGGCTACCATAAGGTCAATATCATTTACAAAACAGTTTGCAGGCAGGTCTACTATCGATAAAGATAGAAGATATCCCAAATATTCACAATATTCAGCTCAAGTTTTAGGTTAGTTGCAAGAACAGAAATAATTATTTACTGTAAAATTTTAAAATGTTGTACATCTAGTGTCTAATACTTTTGCATATCTCTAACTCTCTTTCTCTCTCTCTCTCACTCTCTCTCTCTCTCTCTCTATATATATATATATATATATATATATGGAGGATTCTTCTGTCATTTTTCAATATATGAGGATCCACCAGCTTAGTTCATAGAACTGAACAGCCAGATTACTTACACATATGATTTGATTATAGTGGCGAAGGCTTGTGCAGAACCAACCAAACTTTTTGGAAAAGCTGGATCCCAAAAACTGGTACACAGCATGCCAAAGCTCCCAAATGACCCCACTTCAGGTTATGAATTCAAAGTTGTCTTTCTCTTAGATTGGTTGCAACCCAAGGCTATAGGACACAGTCAGTCTCGTTACGTACTTATAGCTGGGGAAGGAGAAGATATGGATTCATATCTTTTCCGAGTATATTTGCACCTAAGTAAATGTAACAAACTTAACTGAAATTGAAACTCACCTCTTAAGCTGATATCCATTACTCCACTATACTTCCATTTCTCTCTCTCTCTCTCCCTCTCTCTCCCTCTCCCTCACTATCTCTCTCTCTCTCTCTCTTTCTCCCTCACTATCTATCTCTCTCTCTCTCTCTTTCTCCCTCACTATCTCTCTCTCCCTCTCTTTCTCTCTCACTATCTCTCTCTCTCTCTTTCTCCCTCACTATCTATCTCTCTCTCTCTTTCTCCCTCACTATCTCTCTCTCCCTCTCTTTCTCCCTCACTATCTCTCTCTCTCTCTTTCTCCCTCCCTCACTATCTATCTCTCTCTCTCTTTCTCCCTCACTATCTCTCTCTCCCTCTCTTTCTCCCTCACTATCTCTCTCTCTCTTTCTCCCTCACTATCTATCTCTCTCTCTCTTTCTCCCTCACTATCTCTCTCCCTCCCTCTCTTTCCCTCCCTCATCTCTCTCTCTCTCTCTTTCTCCCTCACTATCTATCTCTCTCTCTCTTTCTCCCTCACTATCTCTCTCTCCCTCTCTTTCTCCCTCACTATCTCTCTCTCTCTTTCTCCCTCACTATCTATCTCTCTCTCTTTCTCCCTCACTATCTCTCTCTCTCCCTCTCTTTCTCCCTCACTATCTCTCTCTCTCTTTCTCCCTCACTATCTCTCTCTCTCTCTCTCTTTCTCTCTCACTATCTCTCTCTCTCCCTCTCTTTCTCCCTCACTATCTCTCTCTCTCTTTCTCCCTCACTATCTATCTCTCTCTCTCTCTTTCTCCCTCACTATCTCTCTCTCTCCCTCTCTTTCTCCCTCACTATCTCTCTCTCTCTTTCTCCCTCACTATCTATCTCTCTCTCTTTCTCCCTCACTATCTCTCTCTCCCTCTCTTTCTCCCTCACTATCTCTCTCTCTCTTTCTCCCTCACTATCTATCTCTCTCTCTCTTTCTCCCTCACTATCTCTCTCTCCCTCTCTTTCTCTCTCACTATCTCTCTCTCTCTCTTTCTCCCTCACTATCTATCTCTCTCTCTCTCTTTCTCCCTCACTACTCTCTCTCTCCCTCTCTTTCTCCCTCACTATCTCTCTCTCTCTCTCTCTCTCTCTCTCTCTCTCTATATATATATATATATATATATATATATATTAATATACTTAATTACAATAAGGCAGCACTAATAATTACAGACTAAACATCCGAAAAAACAATGCTAACTTAACAGTAACTTAAATCGTTGAATAACCCAAAGAGGACTACCTTGTAGGTTAAATAATGGGGAAGAAAAAAAAAGAAACAAACCACGCACAAGAACAATACATCTAGTGCTCATTTGAAAGGAAAAAAAACCCAAGATAAAACCTTAACAGTAAAGTGCTCTATATGAAAGTACAAAAGTAGACCCTGGCCCTGACGATCCGTTATGTGAAACCGCGGTTGGTGGTGGCTCAATTTTAGATTTAGTGTACTGTATATATATATAAGTTATATATATATATATAAGTTAATTAAAACCTAAGGAATTCTATTTATTTTTCTATATTTTGAGCTATTTACTTTTTTCCAGTGAAATAAAAAAGGTAATAAAACAAACTAACAAATGAAGATACAATATTTAAAAAAAAAAGATAGGATGATATGATATATGAGGAAATATGAAGCTGACATACCAAGAAAAAGAAAATACAGTTATAATACTATTGACAAAAACTCTTTGATATAGGCTTATGAAAGCTGAAAATACCCAAACATCAGACAGAAAAAATTAGCAAAAAAATCATTAACAAAAAATATTTTTTGGCCTTTAATCAAATTGGAACAAGTGAAAAATTAAATTAAATGCACCTAATATATATATATAGATAATATTAGACAGATTTTAGTCAACAATACAATGATCCTCACTCATACACACTGTAAAAAGAAGCTTCAGATATTAGAGATCTTCTACATTAAATCCAAACAACCCACACTTAATAAAATCATGTTTAAATCTGGTCATAACACGTTACATTGCATTTAAATATATGGTTCTGTTATCATTTTAAGCTCTCATGTGGTGTGACGTCATAGAAGCGTATTACAAATTTACAATCTGCGTTTGCTATTATTGGTAACCGTTATCATTGCTTAGCAAAGTTTTATGTCAACACAAGATAAAATCATCGCTGATGGTGGATGTTTTTATGTTAACGTCCTTGTAATCTCTCTGAAGATGGCTCATGTGAGCCGAAAGCTTAGAACCAACTTAATAAAAAAATTATCCAAATGTTTGCAAATTTTTGTTTGACCTGAAATTAAAGCCAAAATACAATGTTTAGAATGGCTCATGATTAAACATAATAGACATTCATTGTCTCTTATATTTAACAGTATATGTTTATATATATATATATATATATATATACACAGAGATCATACTATATACTAGCATGGCACACATATTGTAGTATCCCATGCAAATTAGCTTAGCACTATTTAGGTAGTTGATAGCTGACAACACTATTTAAGTAGTAGATAACTGACAGGCCAGGCAGCAATCCATTGTGTTACACTAGACACAGAGAGTTACATCACGTCTATTGCTACACGCACAGATATGTCATGAATATGGCTACACACAGAGATGTACGAGACTCAGTAATGGCATCACTGATAGGATCCTTGGGTTTGTTGGACAATTCTGAGCATGTTGAAGTGTGGAGGAGAGCTTTTAAAGACTTGATTGACTTAAGGAATGGTGAGAGGAGAGAATCAGATAACAGATTTGTTTTCGGCTACCGTGGGATGTAAGGCTTTAACAAGAATTTCTACCATGTCTTACTCAAAGGAGTTGGAACAAATGTTTTTTCGAGGAAATTGTCAGAGTCGTTAAAAAGAACATTAGACCAAAGAAAAAATTGGTTATTGCAGAAAGAACCAAATTTCTGTAAGCAAGGCTAGAGGAATCTGTGATGCAATACTTGCAGTGGCTTAAAAAGTGAGCTAAGTATTGCGAGTTCAAAAAATTAAGAACACAAGAAATGACTGTGGAAGATGAATTGACTCTTCTAAAGCTGATTGAGGGATTACAAGACAAAAGACATAAGTGAAAAATATCGGGTGCTAGGAAAACTATGCCCCAGGAGTATCCAAGAATATTAAACGGCAATTTTGAAAATCTCACTGAACTATGTGAAACAGTCTGTTAATGGATTAAATATTCAAAAATGTTATTGTATTAAAAAGCTCTTTTAAAGGTATTTAAAATTGAGCATTCTTGTCTACACATACAATATATATATATATATATATATTCCTTTTCTTGTGTATATAAAAAGAGATCATACCAGTGAAAGAAGACAGGGATTTTTCTTTTTAATTTCAGATTCATTCATTTCTTACTTGATAAATAAATCAAAACAAAAAAAGGTCTTTCTTCAAATATTACCTGCTCTTTTCTCTTCCGCTTGGGAGGTGATTTTTTCCTTTCCTAGCAACAAATGAGCAAAATGTCAGTCTTAGTAGTTGAAGGTAAATGGCGGAATGCTTTTCCTCTCCATTCCTACTTGGTACATGAAAGATTAAACAAGAATATACTCAAGTTCAAACTCAGTAAACATAGATTAAATGCAGATTTTTATTTTATTGTTATGTTTTCTGTGCTGATTAAACATTAGAACAGGAAGCAGGAAGTATGTATTTATCCTTTCACTCACAAGAATGTAGTGGAGCACTATCCCTTTTTTTTTAGAGTAGGAACTCAAACACACATTTATGTGTGGATAAGTGCAAAAGTTGCCTAGTTCAATTAGCTGGATCTTTATAGGCATCAGGGAGTATCTTTGACCTTACCCCATTAATATGATAATGAGGTACTGTTTGAAAGGTAGATCTCCAGAAACAATTGAACAGGAAGTAAGTAATTCTGTTCCAAGTTCAGTTTCCTTTTGTAAAAGCAATCTAATATGCATGGTACTATAGCTATGACTGGTTCAAAATCTTCAAAAAGAAAAAAAATGAAAAAATGTGTTTAAAAAGAATGCTGCTAGATTTAATCAATAATTCTATAAAATCCAAAAATATTCTTTCCATTTTACATCATAATTAAGAATAAATAATTAATTATTGACCAGAAAATATATTTTGTCAATTAACTTTGTTATCCTAAAACCTATCTTAAAAATGTACTATTTTCAATTGTTTTCAAAACTGTTTCCACTGTTATTATTATATGCAATTTTTTATATTTGTTTTACATGATTTTGTAAAAGTCTGTATTCTAGAAAGCTTTATTTAAAGCTTTTGTAAAACACAATAGATTTCAAATCAGTGTATTTATTTATGTTCAATTTATTGCTGAAACACTTTTTATAAACTTTAGATATCATAAAAATGAAATGTAAAAAATATCCTGATTCACAAATTCAATAAAAGCATATGAAATTTCTTGTCTTTTTACAAACCTCATTTTCAAAATGATATACATTCATGTTAAAAGGGATTAAGAAAAGTCATGTAATTCTTTCATAGAGAATTGCCTTATGATGTCACAGCTACAATTAATGATATGAATTCTATTTTTAGCTACTTGATATTATTGTCATCTTAACAACAACACATAAAATTCATTTTCTTAGTATTTGCCACATTTTTATTTTGCTTATTGGTAAAATTATACTTTAGATTTTGAGGTATTTTAAGTGTGATTTTTAGATAAAGTAAAAGAAATTTAATTTTTTTTTAAATTAAACATTTAAATTTTTAACTTTAAAGATAACTTGTTTTTCAATGAAATAACAAATACTTATCAAAATAGTCCTCAAAGAAGATTTTGAGTTGTACTATTAAAAAAAGTCCCTCTTTATATTATTACTAGCATAGTACCCACATTAAAAATTATGAGATTATTTATCTATTGAATTAGGACATTTGCCTTAGATCAGAATATCTGTGCACTCTGCCTAGGATCAAAGAGTCACTTCATAGAATTTAGCTGAGAATTAGAGTGCAATATCTGTGCACTCAATATATATATATATACAGCGTGTATCAAAATACCTTTACAAACTTAATATGGAATGTCAATCACCATCTTCTGTCTTTCTGAAACCTTTTATTGTTCTTTCTTCTCAATAAATTCTTCTCATTTTTTGTCACTTTCAGTGACAGAGAAAGTTAGTAGCCTTATTGCCTTGCTTGGGATGATATAATTGAAAAATCTATAAATAAGAATGTAAAACTTTTTCCTATGTAGTGGATTGGTAAATAGGATTACACCTTTTCGCATATGTTAAGTAGAAGAAATATAAAGTGTATAATAAACAAAGAGACAGCCAAGAATTTGACTACTGATCACATGTCATAAAATAACACAATACAACATCCTAATAATTTAAAACTTATCTTCAGCTTTTGTCAGCAAAATTACTGGTTCTTGAACATGGTTTCAATTTTTAGTTCACTAAATATATGAATTTCTTATTGTAAAAATATTGCAGTCATATCTAACTTTGTAAATCAATCTTTGTTGGATATTTTTTCTTTCAATTTCAAAATGTCAATTAATACATATTTCGCAGGTCACCAAGCCTTTATATTGAAATATCTCATATTCTCAAATAACTTACTGAAGAGTTACGACTCAAAATTTACACATTGAAGAAATACCATTTGAAATGTTAAGAATTTCTAAGTAGGCTTCATGAATGTTCAGTTTAAACAAACTCTCAAAACAGGTTTAAGAAAATCATCCTCCAATAATTACAGTACCAAATAGTGTATGAATCATAACAATCATTGAAAGAAACATATAATGAAATAAGCATGAAGCAGGTTTTTCAAATGACAGCCTGTGGTACTCTACAAAGGATTGTTGTATGAAACTCTTGACATCTGAATAATAACAGAGAGTCATAGGATTGATGCTTTTGGTCTGACAAATTATAAAAACAACCCATTGCTTGACTGGTTGGAAATGTCTGTAATGAAGACTGACCTGTAAAGAGACAAATAAAAGCTTCACAGGTACTTGCAGTTAATATAAGGGTTGTGGACAGAAGAGGTGGGAATGGATGAAGACTATTTAACCTTGTTTCATCAATGTTATAGATTGTAGATTTTATAAGGACTAAAATTAACTAGCTGGGCCTCAAAACTAATACTGGCTTCAATCTAGACCTCCCAGATAGATTAAAAAATTGAAGCAATAAGAGTCGATCAAAGTTTAAGAGCTTTTTTAAACATTTTTATGGCAAAAGACTGCATCTAACTTATAATATTTCTATTTAAAATACAAGACTTTTTTATCAATACTTTTGTACATATTTACTAAGCTTAGTTTAATCTGGCACAAGCCACAAGAATGGAGTATTTTTGTAATGAAATGGGGACACCAGCTTAGTCATAACATGTGCAGACTAATTTTATTTTAATCAATTCACCCCAAGCAAGGTGTTCATCCTACTAAGACACAAGGTGCTACTGGGAGTGAAAGAGAATAAGAACACTTTAGAAGGAACTGGAAACCCAATCTAAACTGGAAACAACAGATAAGCTGCTACTCCTGTTCAAAAGACAGGGGTGAAATGTGAACTGGCAAGACTTGAATCTTTCATATTTAACATTACATTATATTCACTCCAATAATTTATCAATTACTTTCGGCCAGTGAGTTTGTGCAAAGCCTATGGAGCTTCTTGTATGATTTGCAAAAACTTATATTCTCATCACCAATGTAAGAGACTGCCCAACTTCTCTCTTGAGCTTTGTTTTATATAATTGCATGTATTACGATTCTTTCTCATGTTTGCCATATGCAAGGTGTGAAGTCACATGAATCTGCATTCAGTGGCTGGGAGTAACTTCTGATCAACTCTACATTTAACTTTTCTGGTCTGATGCAAAACTGAGTGCAAACACATTACAGCAATGATCTGCTTGATTAACTTTCACTTATTCAATTTATTTGAAATGCAATTCTTATTTATTAAAAATGTTATTATTCATACAACATTTCAACCATGTACCCTATACACATCTTCAGATCTCCATTATTATGAAATATTTTATGTATACTGATTATTGTATAACATTGTCTCTGTAATTAAATTGTTCAGTCCTGCTGAATCAGGGTTTGAATTAAGGGTTTGAACTCATGACCATGAGATAAGTGAAACACTTGATTAGCCAACACATATTTACTGTAACAAAGGACACCAGTAGTGTATTTTGGGAGCCTTTAAATTTTATATCAGATGATGTCAATAGTTTTTAAAAATATTAAATCTGTAACAATCACAATGAAAACAATAGTTCAAACAAATCAAATAAAACAATTTATACTGACAATACTTCATCTAAAAAAATCACAAACAAAAGCAAAAATTATTGCTAACCACTGTTTTATGACAAGCACTTTGCATCTCTCTCTCACTCTCTCTCTCTCTCTCTCTCTGTATATATATATATATATAGCAGCTACTACATATTTCCAAGCATGCCTATTTGCCAGAGTGGTTAGCCAGTCATTATTACAGAGGCCTTCTCAACCTATAGATACAGAGCCAGCCTGTGGTTTTATACTGCAGCTATGCTGAGTGAATCTTAGTTACAGTTTCTGGGAGAGCATGCATAATCTGGTGGGATCAGTTTGAACAAAACCAGTACTCTCACACCCTCAGTCATGATTACTTGTGACTTTGTGCTAGCGCAGACATCAACTGCTTCCAAACAGTTCCATCCACTCAGTTTCACTCGCAAGGCTTGAGTCGAACCATGGTATGGTCTTTAGATACTTCCCAAGGTGCCACATGCTGAGATCTCCTCACCAGGACAATAACATCAAGAAGTCATGGTGAGATTCAAATCCCCGATCTCATTGTCAGAAATCAAATGTTCTAACCACCCATATCTATATACATATACATACGGTCGAGTTTCAATCCCGGCCAGAAGCAAGTGGATATGGCTATCCACACCGATGAGCTGTGATACAGCGAAACGAGCTTGTATGTGGAATGACTAATATATTATGCTCTCATTACAATTGAGCTCTCTGGAGAAGAAAATTTTAAAAATAGTTTCCACTTCGGCTATAATGCATGACTCTTCAGAAATGAATTGAGTTCTCTCGGTGACTGGCATCTGTATACACTACTTATATACAAGACGTTAAAATTTCCCTTCTCTGATGCCATGCGCCGATGGCTTAGGGAGTAGAGACCCCGACTGACACCAAATCGGTCGAGTTTCAATCCCAGCCAGAAGCAAGTGGATATGTCTAGCCACACTGATGAGCTGTGATACAGCAAAACGGGCTTGTATGTGGATGACTAATATATATATATATATATATATATATATATAATAATAATAACTAAATAGACTCTGTAAGTATTTAGGTTGTAAATTTATACTAAGATAAACCTTTAAAAAAACCATTAACAAACAGAACCTAATTCCGTTAAAATCCGATGCACTGAGGCGTCGGATGAATGGGGAGAAAAAAAGAAATCCACGGAATAAGAACAAAACATTCAATACTCCGCAGTAAAGAAAAAAACCCAAACAGAACCAACCACAAGAAAAAGTGCTCGATACAAAGTACAAAAGATATACAAAATAATATATATATATATATAAAACAAGAATTACCAAAAAATTAAAGGCAACTACCTTATAATAATTATAACCTCTCTCTGCCTGAATAATGGTGGCTGTGCAATATGTTATGAAGTTTACAAGGTGCTTGGCTCTATAAAGGTATATTGTAGAGCTGTCCGTATGTTCATCTCGGACACTTTTAGGTGGGGAATTATAATTAGATGATTTCCTATCTGGACAAAAATTCCCATCTTGGTTGTTATATCAGAACATTTTGGCTGTTCTACCTTCCAGCCTTCTTCAGGTGTCTGTTGTTCTACTTTGTAACTTTTTTGTAATTTTCAACCAAATACTTTATTCAATCCATAGTGATAGATTGTTCTCATTCCACTTTCCATATTTAGGAGATATTTTATATTACTTAATACTCATCAGTCTTATTTACCATTGTCTGTTTCTTTCATTAAATGAGAACTTTTCAACACAACCAAACAAAGCAAATGAACTCACAACTCCATGGAAACCAGATATGTTTTAATCACTGTAATAATAAGCAATGTATCTCAGTGTTGTAATTTTAAGACCTTAAACCTCATGTCCATACTCAGGATTGGACAAATAGGGATGAGTAGAACTCTATGAGTTTCCTGACAAGTAACAGAATTTTTGGACTATCATTTCTTTTTTTAATCAAAAGCTTCTGGTTAGTATTCATCTCTGTGCTAAGTCTACTGAGGAGGTTATCAGTGATTAACATGTGTACTGATTCTTTTAGTCATCTTATCTTCCATTGTTCTTCTCTATTATCTTCACTTCATTCGACAGGTAGTGACAATGCTCCCTTCTCCCAGATATATATTATCTACTGTAACCGATTTCAATGTCTCTGCCCACTCAACAGCCTTACAATATATATATATATATATATATATATATAGAATTTTATACAATACAAATCATTCCTTTGAAATTGTCCATCAACTACATGTAAAATCCCAAAAATGATTTACTGCATAAAATGGATGCTATAAAAAATTGAAAAACTGAAAAAGAAATGTTCATAACAATTCCTACAATAAACTCATTAAACTTAGAAAAAAACTTTCTTTCATCAAGAAACTAAAGGACTTTATTATTCCAATTATTACATTGATTTTCTTTAATTTAACATTTCTTTTTTATATCTAATTGTTTCAACATATGCACATTTCCTTTTATTTTCTTTTTAAATTCTCTTCTCATTTATTTTCTCTCTTCGCATCATGTTTTTGTTACAATGAATCTTGATTTTCTATTGTTTACCTTAATTCGTAAAATCTGTGTTAGTGACACAAATGTTGCTGTTACTGCTGCTGCTGAATCATTTGTTATCCAGATCATCTCTAGTGAAGATGACAACACTTGCCATTTCAGTAGGTCTTCCGTTCACAGTCTAGGATTGAGATGATTCTTTTGGAGGAACATTGTCAGACTCATGGATCAGTGCACATAGATCCATACTTGATACTTTGTGTTTCTGGCATTTTTCCCCCTTAAATCGAACAAAAAGAAGTAGCAGAAAGAATGTGCTTGTGCGTAAAGCTTTCTACTGAAGTTGAGAAAATAATTACTGAATGCTGATCTGAAAATAGGTTTTAAATCTTTCCCTCCTTTTTTAAAGAGAGGAGAAAATTAGTGTGTGTGTGTGTGTGTGTGTGTGTGTGTGAACACTTCAAGAGGAAGATAAAAGGTTACATGAAAATAAGTTGCCACAA
The DNA here is from genome assembly GCA_037127315.1 of Ascarosepion bandense. Taxonomy (NCBI): domain Eukaryota; kingdom Metazoa; phylum Mollusca; class Cephalopoda; order Sepiida; family Sepiidae; genus Ascarosepion; species Ascarosepion bandense. Next base: position 64,159 of record JBBBDQ010001192.1, read on the forward strand.
AACTGATGATTATGGCTGAAGAATACTGAAGCTTAGATTGAAGCTTATATGCTTTCTACTCGTATGAAAGGTTAGTGTTCAAACCTAGGTAAAAGGCAGATTTTAGAATGCTGATTTTCAAGGTTGGTTGGCTCTCCCCTGATGGAGGATGATCAAAAGTATATGACTTCTTCTCAAATCAATGTATAAACCTAATCTTCTTCCTTTAATTGGCTATCATAGCTCTCCACAATTTCCTTTTCTTTGCAGCTCTTAGTAAACATAATAGGTAGGTTAAAGTTACTAAGCCTTTACAAAATACTTTCTAATATGAAGCCCAAATTAGAATTATTTTAAAATATTTTGTAATGATAATTTTCACCATAAAATATTTTAAAACAAGTGTACCCCTGCTGTCAAAAATGATAAGAAAATATTTGAGAGGATTATATATATATATATATATATATATATATATATATTCAATAATCTTTATCAAAGAAAGAATATATATATATTCTTCATTACTCATGGCAAGGGCTTTTATAACAGGTAGTAAAGTTTCAAAACTGGTAATAAAGAGAATGAACTAAGCTCACACTTCCTCATCATTCTCTCTCTCTCTCTCTCTCTCTCTCTCTCTCTCTCTCTCTCTCTCTTTCTCCATGAGCGTGACAGGAGGGTTTATATATATATATATATATATATATATATATATATATATATATAAAACATACAAATAAACACACAACAGTCTTTATTATAATGGAGAGGATTGTTAAAATCTAAGCTACATTTTATATGTATAATGACTGAAAACAGTTTGTTCATCATTTTTCTTTTGTTTTTTTATAAACTAATGATTTAGGTTAGGTTGGTTAATGTACTTACATTTCAGTCCTTACTAGGTTTTTAATGTAGAATATAAATAAGTTTTACAAGAGAATAATTACAATATATTAAAGGAAATGTAGATACAGGTTCAGTTTGGATTAGAATCAATCAAAAAGATACAGATCCAGGTGGAACAAGATTTAAAAAAGTTAAACTTTCATTGAGTCTAACATCCTCTTGAGTCTGTTCTACAAAGTAATAGTTCTTGGAAAGAAGTTATCTGAGTGGAATTTCCTACTTATCAAAGGAATATGAAATGAATGAAAATGATGTAAAGGTAGAGCACAGCAGTTGGAGTTAGGTATTTTCTGAGGTGATACAAGGAACCAACCATAATTCCAACATTTTTAGTGTTGGTATGGAATATACAAGTTCCATTTGAAGTCTAGAATAAACTTTAGTCTTAATATGAATAGATGTTTGACGTTAAGAGCTTCACTGAGAACATCACCACTTGTCAAGACTGGAGCAAATTAAAGGTTTGCTTGGTTGTGATGAAATGTTACTAGCTTTGTTTTGGAGGTTTTGAATGATACAAGCTAGTCTTTCTCTTATTGAGATGTGAGAGCTAAATCAGTAAAGAGATAAAATGCCAGAATCTGGTTATCTCAGTATTTGGAGGTGTACCTATACACTGTGGTATCATCTACAAATATATTTATTAAAGATCTGAAAATGTTCTTAAGCAGATAGTTAATAAAAAAAGAGCAAGATTGAGGAGATAGTCTTAGGGAACACCAGCATTGATCTCAAATACCTCAGAGAGGTAATTAACAATGACCTTCAAAGATATACCAAATAGAAAAGATTTGATAACTGAGAAGATTCTTACAGAGATTCTTTTCTTGAAGAGTTTGTAAAGCACACCACTTATGCCACAGCTTATCCAAGATCTTAAAGATATCTAAGGCCGTTATTCTGGAGATGTATTTATAATCAAATAATTCACTGATTTTATATGTTATGATAAATATGACATTAGCAGTGGACTTAGAGGAGTGAAAACTATAGTTTGTTGATCTAGAGGTTGTTTCTGTTGAGGTGATCAACAACTTTTTTGTTGATGATAGCTTCTGGAAGTTTGTTAATAACACTAAGAAGGTTGATAAGAATATATTGGGACTTGAATGAGTACTCACTCTCATTATTATAAACAGGGCATACACCTTCCATGCACTTGGGAAACATTTCTTCTTCAGACAGCAGTTAAACAGCTTTGCAGTTACATCATTATAAAAAACATTCAATGAAATATACTTAAAAACCTTACTGCTTCTATATTTATATGTGAATATGGACAATAAGCTGGGTTATGACAGTCTCAACTTACTACAATTTGTGATTATGACCCAATCTCCATTTATCTTTTTTCGATTATAAGTTGGTGAATTCCTGATAAAAAAAACCCCGAGTTTGCTTTTCTTTCTTCCCCAAATTTGCTGCTGCTTCCAAGTATTGCAAGAGTGACAAGATCTTACATTTCATTATTTGATCTATCAGAAGCTGATGACAACACTGCCAATAAATATACAAGCAATTAAAACAATTGAATTTTATTACATGTATTATTTTTATTTCATTTCACTTTATGTGTTATATTTATGTCCTCTTTGTGTTTTTTAGTTCTAATTATGTTAACATATGTCATATGTGTTGTGTTCTAGATTATTACTTTACTATTGAATTATCATAGGTGAGTGATGTAAGTACTTATTTACAGAAAATTGTGGATATATTCTGGTTTACATGGAAAACTGCATTACAGCACATCTAGGAATGGAACTCTGTCATAAGTCAAGGATCACCTGTACTTGTATTTGTTTGGCCACTCTCAAAGTTCTACTGACACCATGTAATTCAGTATGATTGGGTCATCAATGGCTAAACTACTACCAGGTTTTTCTAGTGAAGAGAGTGTGTAGACACCAAGTACAAGAGTGGATAGACTGTTATGTAGGGTTAACAGCCATCTAGTACAATGGGGTAGATTGGGATTCATAGCTATGTGCACAGCCAGTGTGATAATGACACAGCATTGCTAGGTGGAGGGATTCCTAGACTGAAGTCAGCAGCTACTAAGATGAAGGTTTCCCTTAATGTAATCAAAAGCCACATGTCTATGACCAAGGTGAGCCTTCAAGTTGGAGGACATCAGCTGTGAAGAGGGAGAGGATCAGTCAGGTCTACTTGCCCAAGAATAGTATGTATGAATGAATACCACTTTGGCTTTCAACCCAGATATAGTCAGAATTGGCCAGTTGATCAGCTGTGCAGTGACCCTACAACCATACTTGGTCATGGGACTGATGATGATGATGATGATGATGATGATGATGCATTTATGCTAATATCTGTAATTTCATCTTTGTATGTTATTAATATATAATATTATTGTTGCATGTTATTAATGAAAACACAAGACTGATTTTCTTATACATACCATAAACCAGTGTTTGTGAACCCCAGAGACTTCTCCAGACTTCAACTCTACATTCCTGTGTGAAGTTAAGAGTCTGTCTCCTTTCTGGGGTTGGTGTTGATATATCTGACTGTCGTCATTTTATTCTTAGGCTAGCACATTGTAGATGTAGCTGGATCAATCACATGTTCATATGTTGGGACAGTTACTGACATTGGATTAACCACAGACCTTTACTCCTGGCTAAGAGGTCATCCCCCAGGTTAATCCTGTCTCTGGCTTTTCTGAAGGACATTGAGTGTAAAGTTTGAGATGAGACACATACTACATGTAGATATCTACAAAATATAACAGTGTTTGTAAGTTTAGTTCTTAACAGGTATTCCATGAATCAAGACTTGTACCAACATTGATGACTCTAACCCAGATCTACATTACTTTACTGACTTTCTTAGTTTGCTTACCCTTGCAAAAGATCAGTCCCCAATTCTCAAGAAATCTAAATACAGAAGATTATCCTGCAGTAGGTTGCCATTGCTTTCTGCAGTATACTGGTTGCCGACCAAGGCTATAAAACCCAATCTGTCCTATTATTTAACCCATAACTGGAGGGAAGCGATGGATTAATACCTTTCCAAAGGGTATTTGCGCGTAAGTGAATGCAAGGAATTCAACTGGAATTTGAACTTGGCTTTCCCTGATTTCTCATTCCGAGCTGATATCCACTGCACCAGAATGCACATCCATTTGCATATATATCTTTATTAAATGAAAATTGTTCTTAATATTGTTTACAGAATCTTTTTTACTTTATGGTATTATGTTGTTTTAATAGCTGACTAGTATAGATCATATCTGATTTCAAAAACACCCCAACCATGCTATTATTAAGCAGGAATTTTTTCTTTAATAAGTAGTGAGGGAATATTACATAGAATCTGCTTTGACATTTAAGCCAATGGGAGTTGATGTTTAAATAAGAGTAAATGATCAATGATATACTGGGTTCATACTTTTCAATGACAATGAATGAAATTGAAGCACAAGAGACAAACAAGACATTTAGACATCCCATTAATTAGTGATTTTATTGAAAGAATAACCAAAGCTTTTTTTTAATTTTAATATTTGCTTCATTTTTGTTTTTCTCTATTTCCTTTGAACCAAATGTCAGAGAACCGGAATTTAATTGTAATGGTAACCTTTCATTCAATCTGATCTACATCTCATGTCATGAGGTTTTTTCAGTTTTTAAAAGTACAGGACAAAGCAAATTCAAACTATGTTTGACTGTCAGTCCAATATATGTATAAATAATAGCCATAACTGTTGTAGCAAAAACTAATTTTAGAATCATGCTTCCTTGTAGATATGTACTTTGCCTGAGCTGGGTTATTGTCATTACAACTTATTTTCAAACAGAGTTTAAACCTAGGTATCATCAGACTATAAGAAAGCTTATCAAGAATCCAAGCACATATATCTTTAGCTAAATCTGTATTAACATGTGATATATTTTTGACTTTCATCTTTCTACAATATTTTTTTTTTCCTGGTATAAGCATTTTTATAAATATTCTATTTTATATTAAAAGCCCTTACAGTTTCTTCAGAAGTATGAAGACTTCTTGTAATTGTAAACTTTTTCTTTTTATGTTATTATTCATTTCAAAATGATATCTTTGGATGTATAATATTCTCTCCTAAATGATCACAATTCTATATTCCATCATGCCGAAATTCCTTGATATCCATGACCAGTATTGCTCAATACTAAAATTTTCTCCATGTTTTTTAAACTTCTATAGCCATCGCATTTAGACACAGCCAAGAAAACATCAATGAAATTCTTAATGAAAAGATTTATCTATATTTTTCTCAGTATATATATTACTGAGACCTCATCTTTGTTGCCATTTCCACAACGTTTCAGCCGTTGTATGCTCCAGTTTACAACGTGCTGGGAATTTCAAACATAACCCTTTATTACAATCACTGGGGTAGTATATCATTCTCATTCCTTGTGTGTAGCCACTTCTGGTAGTCACAAGTTATCTCCCTTTAACCCAACTTTCTAAGTTACTTGTTCACTACTGCTGTAGCCTGGTATTGAATTCACAACTTTGGGTGAAGTCACTGGAACTAATCAATGCCTATATACACTGGGCCATGTGTCCGTAAATCAGGTTAAAGGGAGAAAACTCATGACTACCAGAAGCGGCGTTAGCACAAGGAATGAGAATGATACACCTCAGTGATTGTAATAAAGGGTTAGGTTAAAAATCCCTAGTACCTGAAGAAGGTCAGAGTATACAACGGCCAAAACATTGTGGAAATGGCAACAAAGATGAGGACGATAGTCCGAATAAAATAAATAATGTAAATACTACCTCATCTTAGAAATGTAGACAAATACTATATTTTTCTATGTGACATGTCTCTTCAGTATGTTGACAATCATGGTTCTTCACATCTTCCTTTCTCTTGTAGCACTTCAAAATGTTTGACTTCTTGTTATTTCTCCTTAATCCTTGTTCTGCCAAAAATGTACACAATTTTGTTTGGTATGTTATTCACTGCTGTCCCTTTTGCCTTTAGCATGTCCTGTGAGTATCAAATCTTCCAAGCCCTCTTTCTTCATTAAATGTCCTACAAATTTCAACTATCTCTTTCTGGTTTTAACACATCGCTTAATAAATCCCAGGCCTAACTAATAAAACAACTTTTAGGTAAAATTCGACTTTATTCATTAACATCGTCTCCTTCACTGATACACTGATTCCAATGCTTCTCTAACAACTTGATGCCTTTTTTCTAGAACGAGTTGATTTGACCTCAAAATATGCCTCAGTTTCCAATATCATTTCTTCATTGGAGCCAAATCTCTTTCCCTGGAGCATTCTTTTGAAGTCTGCAAATAGCCAGTAATTGCTGGGGGTCATAACTAGAGAATAAGGTGGATTTGGAAGCAATTCAAAGTGCAATTCATGTAGTTTTGCCATCATTATAATCAACGTGTAACATGGAGCATTGTCTTGGTGAAAGATCACTTTTTTTTCTTCATTTGTGGCCGTTTTTTGGTGATTTCTTCCTTCAAATGCACCAATAATGCTATATTATTTTCGCTAGTGATAATTTTTCCTTTCTCAAGGTAATTGATAAACAAAATATCTTGTGCATTCGAAAATACAGAGGCCAAAACCTTGCCTGCTGATGTTTGTATCATTGGTCACTTTGGATGGCTTTCCCTGTTGTTGTTCACTCAGCTGATTGCCGATTCGACTCTAAAGTGAAGTGGTGGATCCATGTTTCATCCATTGTCACATATTTATGCAAAAACTTCTTGTTCTGTTGAAACAGTTGCAAACAACGCTCTGAATTGTCAACGCGTTATTATTTTTGATCAACTGTGAGCAAATGCAGCACCCACTTTGAACACAGCTTTCTCATCGACAAATGTTCATTCAAAATGGAGAATATACTGCCTTCTGATATGTTCAACTCCTCTGCTATCTCACACAACTTCCAATCAACCAAAATGAGTTTGTGGATTTTTTTTGGTGTTTTCTGGGACAACTGCTGATTTTGGGTGACCTGAGCGTTCAGCATCATTTGTGTCTGTACGACCACATTTAAATTCTACATACCACCTCTTAACCATTGTTTCTGATGCAGCAGAGTTCAAATAACATTATCAAACCATTACTTTGCTTGAAAAGTATTTTTTTCCATCAGAAAGCAATGCTTTATCAACACATGAAATTCAGATTTTTCCATTGTCTTGAAAATTTACAAAGATAGCTTCACTTAAATAACTGTAATTTGTAAACTAATAATCTGATTGGGCCCAAATTTTGTCACATGCCATTTGAAGGTTAGTACTTTATAAAAATCATAAGGATTTTTTATTAGTTGCACTATCTATATGTCAGGCCTAGGACTTATTGAGTGATGTGTTTAGTATAAGTGTCCTTACTGTTTCCATTTTCCTTCAAACTTTTTATTTGTTGCTCATATGTACAGGTCATGATATTCTTGGAAACCTTCTGTAGAACCACATTTTTGCTTCTTCAAGTCTCTTCTTTATCTGTGAGGAGATTCTCCAGCATTCCCTGCCATATAGGAGGACCAATATTATGTAACAGTCCAGTAATCTTTTCTGTGTTTTGAATAAAATTTTCCTGTATCTTAATAATTTGCTTAACTTTTGACAGGCATCTTTCACCCTTTCATTGAGTTTTCGGATTTCAGTGTCACATTTTACTTCCTCTGTTAAAACAATTCTTAGATGTTTAAATTTTTCTATTTACTTGATTTTGGTGCCTCCAATTTGTAGTTGGCATCTTGGGCTATTCATTTTGCTGACACCCATATATTCCGTTTTCATACGATTGATGGTTAGTCCTTTCTTTTTATCTTTTTTACTACGTTCTGACTTATTTAAAATTAACCAAAATCAATATTTATGATAAACATTTATAAATATAAATAGTTAATGCATGAAGACTATTATTTTATTTATATATTCAAATCTTTTACTTCATAATTAAATACTTGCCTTTTGCATACAATCATGTGAGTCAAAAGCTTAGAACCAACTTAATAAAAAATTATCCAAATGTTAGAAAATTTTTGTCTTTATTTTCACCTGAAATTAAAGCCAAAATACAATATTTAGAACAGCTCATCATTAAATATAATAGACATTCATTGTCTCTTATATTTAACAGTATATGTTTAGAAAATTATCTGCTGCCTCGATACACTGTATATATTATAAAAATATAGCTTTAATGTATGCTATATTTATGGGTAAAAGGGTTGAATATTGAAGTAGGGAGAAGGTTGAATGTTTATAAATTGACCTTGTGACAAATATAACCAAACTTCCTACAACTTATGATTTAAGGTTAAATGTTGGAAGAATAAAAGTATTTTGTTTGTAAGTTTAATTAGAAATTTATTGACAGAACAGAATAACATGAATTTTGTAGGAAGTGGGAATTATTAAACATCTAGATATTCAAATGTGTGAATGTTCAAAGAGAAAATGTAGTATGTAGGTAAGTGAATTCAGATTTCTAGTTGTAGGTAGTGAATGTGTGTATGCAAAAGAGATTAACAGGTTTGTAATAAAGTCTGTTTCTTTCTTTCTTTTTCTGGCCACTGAGAAAGTGAAGAGAAAGGTAAAGCAATAAAGGAAAATTGTACTTATCGAAGTTCATTTTTAGGAGTCAACTGAAGTGTCATATTGTTGTTGTTGTTGTTTTCTTTGTTGATGGCGAGAATGGTGAGCATGAAGAAGAGATAAAGATGAATAGTATGCCAGAAGAAAAGGCAGAATGAATGTGTGTCATAGTGTTATGTCAGGTTCAGTGGATTGAATTTTTATTTTATCACATTTTGATAATGTTGTCACTGATTTCTTGCTCCCATCTGACTGATTCAACATTCTTTCTCTATTTTTATAGCAAAAGACTTTTTGGCACTGACTCGTGAATTTCTCTCAAGTTTTATTTATCACATCCTTTCATTGGTTAGAAAATTAATTTAACAACGAATCAAAAAATTTGGCTTCGTCTTTTCTTTCAGTATGGGTCAATCCTTTTTCTGATTTGTCAAAATTAGATTTCACACAGGATTGCAAAATTTGTAAAAAGTGAAAAGAATAGAGTTACTTTTAATTCCGTATTCACCATAATATCAAGAGTAGAACATATTGATTAGGCCTGATGATTGCATTTAAACATGAAACAGATTGTTGCTGCTAAGTGTTGACCTTGTAGCGGGGCTATCGACAGAAAAGGTGCCGTTAACCCCGCTGTGAGTTAAAGTAATACGATCAAATCAAGGACAACGAAATCGAAGGTTTATACGTTTCAACCAAGTTTTTATTTGCCTAAACCGGCAAAATAATGTTTTACAGAAACTTCGTTGGGTCGCCGGTGCTGATTGATGGGATCGCTAGGTTCCAAGATGGTAAGCCAGTAGCTGGCTGGGCAGTACTGGTGCGAAGTTGGTTGTTGTAAATTCCGCTCCGGTTGTCTTTAGACGTACGGTCGTGAGTGTGGCCGGGATCTGCCGGTTTCTGCCTGGTGTGCCCGCTGTGTCTACTGCTTCTGCTGCTCAGGTAGGTTAGCCCTGAAAAGGGCTATTGCATATGTAGATGAAGAGCCCTTAAAAGGACTTGTGCATATCAATACGAAAAGCCCTTAAAAGGGCTATATCAGTGTAAACAGGGAGTCCTAAAAAGGATTGTTGTAGGATACGGCTGCTGCTGTTGGAGTTGGCTGCACTTGCTGGCGGCTGCTTCTGGTGTGTCTGCTGCTTCTGCCTGGTGCGTCTGCTGTTCTTGCCTGGTACGTCAGCTGCTTCTGCCTGCTGTTCCTGCTTGGTGCGTCTGCTGCTTGGGAGCAGGTTAGCCCTGAAAAGGGCTATCGCATATGTAGTTGAAGAGCCCTTAAAAGGACTTGTGCATATCAGAAACGGGAAGCCCTTAAAAGGACTATATCAATGTAAACAGAGAGTCCTAAAAAGGACTGTTGTAGAATGTGGCTGCTGCTGCTGCTGGAGTTGGCAGGTTGGGCTAGGGACGGCTGCTGCTACTGCGTGGCTGCTCCTGCTAGCTTTTGGCGGCTGCTGGAGTTTGGTTGCGGCTGCTGCTATGGTGAGTGGCAAAGGTTGGCCAGGCGCAGGTGGTAGGGGGAGCGCGTCGCTCGACCCCGGGTCCCTCTTCATTATTTACCCTTCTCCCCCACTTGAGAGAGATGTGACACAAGGTCTTTTTTTAACGTGGGGAACCTGAGCGCGTACACCCAGGTACTGGTCAAACATTACCTATCCACCGCGGTGGACAGGTTCAAAACCGGTCATAACTGGTCTTTACTTGTCTTAGGTGTGCCCAGCCCGAAGGCCGGGTCCCTCTTCTTTTTGGTTGAAAAACATCGGCCATGTTTCTGTCGGCTATGGTCTGCAACATTGCCGAGCTAGTAATATCTTGTTTGATTAGTAAAAATTCTCTCTCCACTTTCGAATGTACACATGGGTTTTGTTTGCACCCCATGTGTATATAGATTAGTTTCAGAGCATTGTTTTTGTGTGCGAGCACTTGTGTGTGTTTATACTTCACTTTGTTGTTATTTTTGTTATTTTTCAGCATTTTGGTCCTTGGAAATGCTGAGTCACCGGAAATTGATGGCCTCGCTTTCTTTTCCGGAGTGACACGTTTTAGACATTTGAGCAGCCGGCCGTAGCTTCCGGCCGGGTGCGATAACCTCAATGTCCACTGTTAGATAGATAGATAGATAGATAGATAGATAGATAGATAGATAGATAGATAGATAGATAGATTAACTTTTAACAGGCCCAAAAAATGAAAAAGAGAGCAACATATAACCTCAAAGGAACTTCTGTCAAGAAAAATAACTGAAATTTATATGATAACAACCAAGATGTGTCTTCCACACACAGCAGTGCTGCAGCATTAAAAGAACATACCCTGGATCTATTGACAGGTTTTACATTGTCAACAATGATAAAACAGTCCTGAATATATCACCAGACAATCTTTATTATTCAGCCAAGACAACAATCATTAAAAGTCAAATCACTTGTTATAGTTTAAGTGACTCAAAATCAAACAGGTTCTTCAACCATGAGTAGTGTCCCAAGATTAAAAACATTTTATTCAAATACAGTCTATACAGACTTTAATAGCATATCCAAAAGTGTCATCTTGAGGCTAACTGCAGCACCACACCCCTCCCCCATGTTTCCTTCATTTTTATTTCACAACCACCAACTCACTTATTTATATTTGATATTTAACATTATTCATGTCTTTTCATAATCAGTTTGTGGCTATTACAAAAATGCTTCTCAATCAACTTTCCAAAAACTGCATAGCCTTAATTACAAAATTTTGCCTTCATCTTCTATATTCACCTGATGTCTCTCCTACTGATTATCACTTATTTAAGCATTTTGAATTTTTCATATGCAATAAAACATTCACCAATAACCAATATGTTGGAGAACAGTCATTCATCAACAGGTTCCTATTTCAACTCAATAAGTTATTTAACATTTCAGAAGTGTTTTATTAATTTCATATAAAGTGCATCATTTCATGTGTGACAAACTAATACACATGTACATTGCTGATAGAATAATAGAAATTAATGCTCAACTAATTTTAAAAAACATCTTAAGATTTGTTCCACTCTTTAGGCCGTGAATTTTTGGCATCAAAGTTATATGGCCCATCTAAAATTTTAGATGTAACTTCATGTAACTCCTTCTTAGTGTTAAAAATAAACCCCAAGGTTTTTAATCAGATTTAAGTAGAAAATTTCTGACTTCTAAAAACTGCTGAGAAATAAACTATAACATGTATAAGATATCAGTCAGTTAATTGCCATATGTGATACATGTTTAGACAACCATGATTCTATCAAGACATGACTGACTAGGCAGAAGATTTTTCTGTGATTTCTTTTTTTGGTAGACTGGTTGCCAGTCAAGTCTACAGAACCCAGTCTGTCCTTTCTATTCACACCATAGCTGGAAGCAGAAGAGATGGATTAATACCTTTCTCAAGGGCATTTAAGTAGAAGTGAATGCAATGAATTCGAAACTGGCTCTCTGAGTTCTCATTCTGAGATGATATCTATTGCACAACAACACATGAGATATAACACAAATATCCTTTGCACTTAAGATATAATGCACATATCCATTGCACATAAGATATAACGCACATATCCATTGCATCACAACGCACATAAGATATAACATACATACCCATTGCACATAAGATATAAGAAATAATCCACATATCCATTACACATAAGATATAATGCACATATGCATTGTCTATAAGATATAATATATAATGCACATATCCATTGCCCATAAGATATAACACACATATCTATTGCATCACAATGTACATAAGATATAAAAAGCTTAAATCAAAATCAAGCTGTCAAAGAAGCCATACTTTCTTTTACAAAACTGCTATCTTTATCCCAATATGTTGAAGTTGGTGCCATGAATATTATGAAGACTGAACAAAAGAAAGAAAAAAGTTATTTGTCCTCCTGGTCTCTAATTATAGTCCAGCATTTGTCAATCTCAGATAGTTACTCATTGGTTAATGAAACCCTAGAAAACAGGTTGAAAGTTCTTTGTTTAAAAGGAGTGTTGTGGCTCAGAGACATATTATATTTCAAATGCTATAGTCCCACTTTTGTTGACTTCAAAATATAGTTTTCTCACTGACATTCAGTATAATTTAAATTTGTCTTTAAATTTGATAGGTTATTTTTTTCTTTACCCAAATTTATGTTATTCACTTTCATGTACATTTTTTATTATTTTACATTTCTGCTTCCCATCTTAAAGAGGTTTGGCTAGTTGAACCAAATATAACAAGTAACACACATAAAACCTTTAAGCAGCATGCAATGTTTGAAACAGGAAATGGAAGCTGTCCATGCACAAATGCAAATATAATTGATGGATACAGCTAAATGGAATATTGTCCGTATTGTATTTGCTGTAAACCCATTAAAGTACTTAAAGGGTCTCTCCCTCTCTCTTTCTCTCTCTCATATATATGTTGGAAAGTATTGCTATCAACTTCTGATCTGAACTGACTCTTGGCTTTTGAATATGCTAGGTTATCATAAAAATACTATAACTTGACTTTTATACACAGCTTTACAAACAATATGGAAATAGATAGCTATATATATAAAAATACCTATATAATTGTGTATTTGGTCAGCAATCTCTCTTTTATACAAGTTTCATTAAAAACCACTGACAAGGTACTGCAGTCAAGTTTTATTTAATTTTTCTTGTGTTCTTATAATTTTTTTTTCTGAGCATAAAGTATGTAAAAATTGTCCAACTGTTCTGTATGTCCAAAAAATTTTGGTCTCCAGGTATGTTTAAATGAAACCTAATTGGTTAGAGAGATGTAATGTGAGTCATCATGTTACATCCAATATAATTATTCATGAATTTGGTTTCATCAGAAATAGTTCCTTAAGGGACATGTGAATTATATTGATTCTCTGTAATTAAGATCCTGCAGGTGAGTTACTGTTGTTAACAATGGGATTAGCAGTTTTAATGTTTTTTATAGTAGAAAATTAATTTAATTTTCTTGTTTTTATCAACTGGGATTATATATTTCTTTATAATGTTTTTAAGGGAAGATTCTTTGTACTTAAAATTACTGTGCATTCAATTTTTATTAAAAATGTTAATGTTATTGTTTTTATCTGTGCGTTCAATGTTGCTATTGGTTGACTTAGAAAGAAAAAGTCTAATTTGGTGATCTATGAAGTAAATTGGAAAGCTATTATTAACTAGCATCTGTTTCACATTGTTAAGTTCTTTAAAGAAAAGTGGATAAGAGGATGAATTCCTGTGCTCTCTTATTAGGAAATTTTTTATAACACCTATTTTATATCTAGATGGGCAATCACTAAAATTATTGTGTGTGTGTGTGTGTGTGTAATAGGCAGTTTATTGGGGGTGATGTATAATATGAAACAGATAATTTTCTAAAATTGAGAAGTTTTTCTGTGTTTCACTTAAAATTATTTTTTTCTTCAATAGCAAAAATATATATTTTTGTACAGCATTTTTTAAATATTTTACACACTCCATTTCTGGCATAATTTCCCCATTTTCAAACCTTCAGCAGTTAAAACAATGCTTTTACAAATTTATTAATCAGTCTAAATTTGAAATATAGGCCCAAACTGCTCCTAAAGCAAGTAGGAAGATTTCCAGTTTAAAAATAACTGAACAAAAATTGTCCCATATCTGAGAGAACAGCATCTGTTGCCTGTAAGAGTCACTGAAACAAGTATAAGTTACACCCATATTGGAATGTTGCTAGTTGCTGGGTAACATCCAAATTTTTTTCATAATGGAACAAGGGTCATAAGCAAGAAGAGATAAGGAAAGAACAAAAAGAGTGAGAGGAGGAAAATTGATGGCATGGTGAGGGAAAGAAAGAAAGAAAGTAGAAATTAGCCTTTCTTCTTTTTCTAAGGAAAGGAAATAAAGACAGAGTAATTATAAGAGAGAGTGGCTTTTTGAGGGAATGATTAAAGTAAATGGATCTGAATAAAAGATGGAAAGAGAAAAAACAACAAGAGGAGGAGAAATTCAAATAAAAGTTAGAGAGGGAAGATGATGAAGACATGAAGAAAAATGTGAGGGAGAGAAAGAGACGGATTGAATGTGAAAGAAAACTAAGAAATAAGAAAGAAAAAGAGTCTTTATTGACAGTGAAGGACTAGAAAAGAGAAAGAGATGAATAAATAAGAAAGAAAAATATGTACAAGCTGAGAGTTGATATAAATAAGAAATGAGAAAAAGACTGGTAAAAAAACAAAACAATAAATACACAGAAAGTCGATCAAAGATAGATGAAGTAAGAAAAAGTAAATGTCATATTGAGCAAAACAAAGAAAGGCAAAGGTAAGAATTATAAAGATAAGCAGAAATTAAAAAAAAGAAATAATTAGTGTCCAGAGCAAAATGAGGAGAAAACAATTATACTTCTTTTCGTTTATCAAATTAGTACTTTTCCCCATTTTTTATACTTTTGGTACTGTATCAAGAAGATTTAGTAAATTTTGGAGGTTTTGTCTAAAACATGTTTTCACAGTTTAATTTAGTAACATATATAAAATAAAAGAACCAGATACTCAACAATCAATAAAAAGATTCAGAAATGTAGTTCTAGACTCTAAAACTAATCTGAACTCCAATTGTGGAAATTGATTACTTATCAATCATTTACAAACTCATACTTCATTTACAGAAATTATTGAAATTCAAAGTAATGCCTAAACTAAAATACAACAAACTCCAATATGACTCAGTTTTCCAGCAGATGTATGCTGATAAGGTTATAGACAAATACAAAAACTTAGAAGAGGTCAGGAATTCAAAGTGAAACACCTTAAGGAAAGCTGTGACAAATGAGTTCAAGAAAAAAAAAAGAAAAAGAGAAATAAAATGAGACAAAAAAGAAATAAAAAGTGACATTACAAATGAAATTCTTGAACTGATAAAAAACAGACAGCAAAAATTGCCTAGAAATGGTCTAATGTATACAGGATGTTTAAAAAAACATCAAGATGAAATACAAGCAGGCAAAATAGGAATGGCTCAGTGAGAAACATGAAGAGATAGAAACACTGCAAAACATAGATAAAATAATAAAATAAATTACAAGAGATATGTTTCTCAACAAGATGATGTTATGAGGATGCGTTTATATATAAAAATAATATTAATAATGTATAAAAAGTTGTAGTAAGGGATTCTATTGAGTCCTACTTGTTATTACAAAAAAGTTTTAATTCAGAAAGCGGTCGTAAAAATAAGGAAATTAGAAATAGAACTTTTGGAAGATGCTAGAATATCTGAGAAAATTCGAGTAGTATCTAGAGAATTCTAAAGGATTCTAAAATATGCAAATTAGGTGTTAGCCCCTATAAAAGAAGAGAGTTGTTGTTAACAGGATTTACTGACATTATCAACTCCAGTTCAATTTGTGGATCTGTGCATCCAGTCAAAAGAATCTCTAAGAAAAGTTGCTGACCAACTAAAATATAGCCCAACAACCAACATCTTTCAAACAGTTTTGACAACCTAATTTCCTTCCCAAGGTTTTGGTCAACCCATGATATGATTTTCAGGTACTTCTCCATAGTTCCATATGCTGTGATCATCTCCCAGATCATTATTATCAAGAAGTCACTTTCTGACAAATCAACTATTGGATTCGAATCCAAGCCTCATGGTCAGAATGTTAATGCTCTAACCATTTGGCCATGCACCCATATATATTTATATAGAGTATGGCCAAAGCTACATAAAATAAGAATCTTGAAACATGAATTTTATCAGTTATTTCTTAGTATCACAACATATGTATGGCTGGCCAATCATATTCAAAGATGTCTGTCTACTAAGGCAGCTAGCTCAGACACATTTGTATTCAACACCCACGGGGCCCACCTGTGGTTTATGCTGCAACTATGCTGAGCAGACCTTAGTTACAGTTTCTGGGAGAGAGCACATTGTCTAGTATGAACAACAGTTTGATCAAGGCCAGGATGCTAAAATCCTTGGTCACAATGACTTGTAACTTGTGAGTACAACCATCAACCCAAAGGCTTGTGTCAACCTGTGGTATGGTTTTTAGGCACTTTCCAAAGCTGCTGAGTGCTGGAATCAACTTCTCCAGACTGATAACATCAATAAATCACCTTCCTGACAACTCAGCCATGGTGAGATTCAAACCCAGGCCTCACGGTCAAAAAGCAAACATTCTAAACATTTGACCATGCACCCATATCACAAAATGAGACAAAATATAGGTAAGAAATAATTGATTAATAGCATATATAAAGAGGTGTTCAGTCTGAATTTTATCCTTTTTAAAATAATTCAAAATAATTATTTTATTTTATTAATTTAATATAATATATTGCTTATATATTTATTTCTTATTACTATAGAATAGATAATAATAATGCTAAAATAAAATATTCTTTAAATTGATTAAAAATACTTGTTATATATTTATTTAATATTCATTTAAATATACAACCAAGTGAAGGTCAAAATCCACTAATAGTGAAGCTTTATTTTCTTTGAAAATGCAGTTCCTACTATACAAAGACAAGTAGGGTTAGTGGTAAAGTATCTTTTAGTGCTTCACTATATTGGATTGATTTGTTTATTATCTTTTTGCAGGGTATTTAAAACCAGGGTACAATAAATAAATTGTTGCCTTTTCTTTTTTAATTTCACATCTGCACATTGTTTTTGATTTCGTTGACTGCACAGGGGGTCAGTTAGGCATTTTGTCAAATGCACAGTAGGGTGTATTGGGCAGCATCTGTGAGAAAAAGAGCACCATGATGCAATTCACTTCACAGGACTTTGAAAATGTCATGATGTACTGCTTGGTATTTGCACCAGAAGCTCCACTAAAAACATTTGAGTGTTTGGGTGTCAATCTGAGGACAGTGAAGAGGATTCGGAAAAAGTTGGATGAGTCTAATGTTGATTTTGAAGGTGTTTAGAGTAATCACTAGAGATGTTGATGTTATGTCTCCATTCATCTTCCCACAGAACCTCAGATTCAAAACCGAGACCTACAGCAAGTGCTTTGAGGAGGTAGTACTTCCCTGGATCAAGAGGGTGGCTGCTGGAAGAACTTATGTCTAGCATCAGGACTCGGCACCATCCTTTGAACTCAGGAGAACTCAGTTATGGCCATCAGACAATTTCTCTGACCACATCACCCTCTACATCTGGCCATTTAACTCCCCAGATTGCAACCCATTGATTATTATGTGTGGGGCACAATTGAGTGAGAGATTACCAAAACTCCTTGTAATACAAAAGATGAAATCAAGGATTATGGCAGCGCTCACTAACTTAAGCAAAGAGACCATCCAGAAAAGTTGCAGGAGATTTTGAAGTCTGAGGCCATGACTGAAGCCAATAGTAGCAATTTTATTGAATAAATTAACGCTTTAGTATTTCAAGATACTTTTGTGCAATTTTATTAAATATATATGAAAAAAAGAGATGTCAGAATTATTTTCATTTGTGTGTTATTTAGATGACATTTAATCTATCACACGCTGTATATTGTTTGAACTTTTTCTGGTGATTTAAATTTCAGTAACACATGATGATTTCTGTTTCAATTTCTGAGATGAGGAGATGTCATCTTTTACATTATTTACACACAGATTATTTTCCTCATTTTAGTTGTTGTTATTAATATTCAAGCCATTGTGCTTTCATCAGAAGAAAACCAGAATACACAACAGCTGAAATGTTGTGATAACAACAAAGGTGAAGACAACAGACCAAGTGTAAATAATAATAATTGATAATGATCAGCAAAAAATCATAATCAGAAATTCTAGTATCCCATGTGTAGTGAATTTTGTTTTTATTTTGAAACAGAAAAACTTTGATTATAAGCAAAATGTCTATCACAAGGACTTCCCTTAAGATGCAAATGACAAATATTGAACAGCTGAGTGTTGTCTAGGAGAGAAGATCCCCTGAAGATATACTATTGTCAAGATGGCCTGTGCAAGTAATCTTTGTTGAAAAGTAAAAGTATTTGACAAAAAACAAAATAAAAATATAACAAAAGTATTTTTTGTTTGCTGTTATGCCATTAAGAATGTTAAACTCAAAATCTTTGGAATATCCATCATATATATATATATATATATAGAGAGAGAGAGAGAGAGAGAGAAGAAAACTCAACACATAATTAAACAGTTATAAATCCAGAATTTATTTCGGCAGATGTAAAAATTACCCACTGCTTTGTCAAATTTGAAAAATCAAATGTTACATTTAATTCAGAATATTAAAAAAAAAAATTTGCACAGAGAGGAAATAAGGTAAGTGAATGGATTTTTTAATCCAAGACTTAATTCTTATTACTATAGAATAAATAATAATAATGCTAGATTAAAATATCCTTTAAATTACTTATTGCTTAAAAATACTTGTTATATATTTATTTAATATTCATTTAAATATACAACCAAGTGAAGGTTAAAATCTACTAATACTAAAGCTTTATTTTTTCTCTGAAAATGCAGTTCCTACTATACAAAGACAAGTAGGGTTAGTGGGAAAGTATCTTTTAGTGTTTCACTATATTGGATTGATTTGTTTATTATCTTTTTGCAGGGTATTTAAAACCAGAAAATATTTTTAGATTGTAAGAATATTTTGGAAATAATAATGATTTTTATTGATACAAGTTCTGTTAATTAACTGATAATCTAGGTGTGGGGAGAAGTGGATCCATGCCTTTTCTAAGTGTATAAGTGAATATAATGAACCCAACTAGAATTAGAACTTGTCTCACTGATTTCCACTTCTTGAGCCATTATCCATTACACCTGTACATCTAAGCTTACAGAACGTGGTATTCTCAAGCAGTCACCCATCTTGATACTGACCAGGCTTGACATTGTTTAACTTCAGTAGAAATATGAGAACTGGTGTTTTAATGTGACCATAAGCCTTTCATTGTATTGCATAAGTTTTCAGCCATATCAACTTGTAGAGAATTTGGATTCTGTTTTAGTCAGATCAAATTTTCCACTTTGCTTATTTACTTATTTTTGTATTTGATTTTCTTATTTCATTTTGTCTTTTTTAATTTCTAATGGCATTTTAACCTGAACCAGGCTAACAGAGCCTTTTCCATTCATGTCTCTATACCAGGACAAAGGTTATTCCTTGCTGCTGATACCCAGTACAACTTGTTGCATGCTGTTTTTAGAGGAATAACCCCAACTACTCTGAGAGATGTGCGTTGTGGTGCAGTGGATATTGGCTCGGAACGAGAAATCGGGAAGCCGAGTTCAAATTCCAGTTATGTGCAAATACCCTTGAGAAAAGTATTAATCCGTCTCTTCCTTCCAGTTATGGGTTAAATAACAGGACAGATTGGGTTCTATAGCCTTGGCTGGCAACCAGTCTACTGCAGAAAGCAACGGCAACCTACTGCGGGATAATCTTCTGCCCAGTCAGTCATGTCTCTTTCGAGACATGGTCGCCCAAGCGTGTTTCACGTATGGCACTTACCTGACTGACTGACTCTGAGAGAGGTCAAGAAGGGAAATACTCTGCATGTCACCCAAATGATCAGGGTAAAAATCAAACAAATGAACACATTTTTCATAACATTTTATTCTTTTTCCTGACTAACAAATAACTAAAAGTAAATTGGTTTGCTTACATTATATGTTCAATCATTTAAGTTTTCTTATTATTACTCATACTAACATATCACTATTCTTTCATTTGTTAATATTGTCAAGTCATAACTTCATCCTATTAGCTAAAGTATTAAGAAAATTGTTTCAAAAGATCAATTAGTCAATTAAATGCACTTGTGTGATTATAAGATTAAATGAGAATCATGCAAGAAATTTTTCAAACTACAACAGAAAAAGAGCAAATATAATGATTATTTTTCTCCACAAATGAAATAATCTAGTGATAAAAATTTGGCAATAAATTTTGAGTGAGAAGTCGAAATTTGAGTTTGATTGAATGTTCATCAAAATAACGTAAGAAAAAGAGGATAAAATTTTCTTTAATATATGGGAACCTATAAAAAACAGAATGTTTTAATCTAATGATATACAGACTCAAAAGTCACAAGTGAGTTTAAAAATCAGATTATGCAAGTTGATGTGTCTATAAAAAATTGGTTTCATTTTTAAGTAAGTTTATATATTATATGCTGAAACTCATAATATATTGCAACACATAAATATATCTTGAAAATGTTACTAACATTAATTGTTTATTGCAAAAAATATTAACTTGCATAATATAATCTAACAATATATCTGTTTGTTAATTAAATTTCATTTATTTTCTGAATAATATAATATTTTGAGTAATATATTTAATAAAGGAAAATAAATCTTAACTTACTTGAAAATCTAAAAACGAAAATGAAAAATTTTTTTATATCCATTATTCTTATAAAGTTGATGACTTCTATGCATTTCTTGTATTTTATTGATAAAATTTAATTAATCTTCTTTCTGATAAAATGGTTCCTATGGTAAATTTTTGTTTTGTTCCCCGAAGGCCTTTACCCCTTCAAATTTTTCCAAAACATACCTATTTCCGTGCAAATGTATATGCTGAACTCAAATCGGTAATTTTTTCATTTTATCGAGCAGAAAAATATGGAACTTCTTGTCGCTGTTTATCTCACCCTGTAAACACGGTTCAAAAATGTTATTCACTGCAGACTGAATTCACGCGTAGTTTTATGATTTTTCGGTCTTTTTTCCAATTAGTATACAGAAAATGAGGTCCGAAACCAAACAAATCGCAGAGTAATTGTTCAACGGGAGTAAATCGGCCAAAATAAGTATCCTACGCATCATGTCATTCAGCAGTGAATCAGATATAAAAACAGTGGTAAGGGGTGAGATATAGTCCAATAAATTTCTGGCTGATATCATGAAAAAAGGTAGGTTTCTTCAATAAACAATTACTGATTTGAGTTCAGCATATACATTTGCATAGAATTAAGGATGTTTTGGAAAGATTTGAAGGGGTAAAGGCCTTAGAGGAACAAAACAAAAATTTACCAATAATCACAAATAATTTATTTTTATATAAAGAAAAACAGGATAAAAGATTTAACGTCAGATCATTCAATGATGTTTTCTGATTGTCATCCTCATCTTTGTGGTTTTTATTACTCCATTTTAGCTGATCTGTTCTCTAGCCTCCTTCAGGTATTAGTAGCATTCAGTGAATAGACTTTCAAACGTAAGGACTGACTATCCAAAGCTTAGTGATAAAAAAAACGATGAGGTCAATATCTAACAAAAAAATCATAGAATGATAACAAGACATCATCATAGAATTTCAGAAAAAAAACTAAACTCAGACTTGATATTTGAAAGTAGAAAGACCATAACCTTAGACCAGTGTCAAGATATACAGTGCAGGACAGTAAATATTTAATCTGTCCACCTACCTCTTCTTCAAATACCAATGACATAGTCCTTAAGGCATTTAATCGGTAAAATTGGGTATTAATTGGGCAACATGTGATTACTCCTACCTTAGGGGTCACTTTGGGAGGTGGTGGTTCTTTCATGTTGGGGGTAATATTACTATCTGGCATAGTTGCTGCTGCTAAGGAATCAAAATTCAGAAGGTTTATTGGGTGGTAATTCAATGGGTTGGTGGCTGTAACAGTTGTCCAGACAGTCTGAAAAACAAAGAAATTAAAAATAAGTTATTATAAATTTATCATCTTCCAAATTTGGTATTTTCTGAGATTATTTTCATTATTTCCTCATCTTTGTTGTTTATCTCATTGTTTTGGTTAATATATTTGTTAACCCTCTAGGGCCATTCGTATCATATTTGATACAGTATTTCCCTATAAGGAAACATTTGGTATTTCCCTATAAGGAAACATTTGGTATTCATTGACTGAGCAGTCAGTACTGCTTTCATTTGAAATTTATAAAATATTTCTCTTAAAAAATTTTTCAGGAAAATATTTCTTTCAAGGCTTGTTTTCATACTGTATCAAATATGATAAAAATGGCCCTAGAGGGTTAAACTTAATGAGTTAGGGTGAAGGCAAAAATGACAATAAAAATTACATATAAATGCAAATGTAAGTATTTAAGTATAAAGGAGTATGTTGAATTTGGTAAGTCTTATATATATATATATATATATATATATATATATATATCACTTTAAAGGTTATTTTAATGGATACTCATATTTGAACAGATGCTCTGTGTATTTATTAAACAGTATATTTAATTATTTTTTTCGACTGGCCTGAATGTTCAAGAAATCTTATTAAAGAAAAACTTACTCTCTGACAGGATTCAAACCTGCTTACCTCTGGGCAGAGGGAGCTATGTTGAATCTGATGTGCTACAAAGAATTAATTAGTCAGGCAAGGTTCAAATTGTACCTTTAAGCAACACTTCTTTTGTCAGAGATCTCACAAAACTTATCATATCTGCACAGTTTTGTATCCAAATGTAAACAAAAATAATTTTTTTAGAATGGATTTTTTTATTAATCTGACAGATTTTTATCACTTTAATCATTATTTTTAGTGAATACTCATATTTGTGAAACTCTGCAGTCAAATTAAAATCTTTGTTTTGTTCTTTTGATTCAATATTTCAACCTGTCAGTTTTGGTCTTCATCACAATAAACATGGAGACTTTCAAAATGGAAGCAGCAACATTTGATGATGCTCAGAGAAGAAATTTGTTAAAATGTTTTCTTAAAAAGAATAATAAAAAGAAATTTATAAAGATCTAAACTTATTTATAAATGGAACTTTGTCTGTGTGTGTGTGTGTGTGTCCCCGTTACCTATAGTCTCTGAAATGACTGAACCGATTTTCTTGAAAATTTACACAGTTGTACTATGAGCGTCTGTGAGTGTTCTTAGCTAGGTTTTGTGTTGAGGTACCCCCGATAAATATTGAAAATCGATAATCGAAAAAATCAGGTTATAGGAGTGGTCCGATTTTAATCAAATTTGATACACTCATAGACCAAGACATAAGAAACAACATTCAGAAGTTTCAAGGTTGCAGTTCTTACAATAGTGCAGAAAATCGATAATATATATATAAAAGTTTTCATTACACCCGAGCAACACCGGGCTATACTGCTAGTATGTAATACAGCCAAAGTTGGTGGATAGATAGTCATGTTAATATATAGTCATGATAGTCCTACCCCTCTGCAGAAGATGTAGTCAGTATATTCTAGGCTCCACTGACAGGGTACTTTTCAGTATTTCTATTCATGCCTATTATTGTTTCTTCCTCTGCTCTTCTTTACTTCTTTCTTCCTATGTTTTCTCTTTTTATTTCTTCATCCTTTTCTTTTATTCAATTCTCTTTTTATCCTTTTCTTTTTCCTTACTTTTTTATTTCACTTCTCTCTCTTTTTATTTCTGTTATAACTCACTACTAATGGTTATAATATTATGTCATGACTGACTTCAACATTACTCTAACAAACTCTAACAAACACTCTATTAGAACTTTCTCAGGACTCTGGGTACCTACCCCCACCCACTGAGCCCTTAATCTCAGGAAAAAATTTCCCATCAACCCTGCACAAGATCACCTGTCTATTTTTCCCCATACCAGGCTCTGCCCTTTACTCTGGGTTATTCTCTTCCTGAATGCAAATAATCCAACAAGGTTGAGCTCTGTCAGAACTCTGTTACTGAACTCTCTTTGTGTTCTTTATTTAAGGAGTATAGCCTAGTTCATTTGTGTTACCATGGTAAGAGGAAGTCTTATTTACTCCACCACAATTTGCTTCCCCTGTTTCTTCTACTTTTTCTTTCTTTGATTTGTTTTCTTCATTTTTCTTATATTTCCATCTTTTCCTTTCTTTGTTTTTTCTGATTCTTCCTTTTCTTTAATTTTTTCCTTTTTCTTTTTTTTGTTCTCCTGCTTTCTGCTTTTTCCTCTTCTATCTTTCCACATTTCATCACTTTATTCTTAGAGAGAAAGCTATATATATATATATATATAGAAACCTATGAACAAATATTTATGCAACATAAATACAATAGATTTTATGTGTATACAAATGTAGTGTAGATGTATGAATCATGTGTTGTGTTAGTTTTACAAATTGAGTGTCTTCCTGTCTGAAATGTCAGTATTTGAAATCCTGGCCTCACCAGACAAAAATATAAAATTATCTTAGCCACCCAAGAGGAAAAGATAAATATTGGGTTGTTCGTAAAATTCATGCTGATTTTTAGTTGTTCATATTCCAATACATTAGAACACATCAAATTTATCAACAGATATAATATGCCTAGCTAACCGATTAGAGCACACTTCAAGCTATCTCTTGAGAAAGAAAGTTTAAAATTACTGAATTTTTACCAATTTTGCATGGAAGGTTATAAGGTGCATTTTAGACATTCACCGTAAAGACAAAAATGCCTTGCAAGCAACAAAAAACATGTACTGTGTATGTTGAAGGTGCTTTAACTGACAGAATTATACAGAATTTGTTTTCTAAATTTAGGATTGGTGATTTTAGCCATATTGATGAGAAACACTCAGGCAGACTGCCTCACAGATGATGACCAAATCAATACATTGACTGAGAATAACCTGAATTACACAATGTGCAAATTGGCAGAAACAGTAAATTTATCAAAATCTACCAATCCATGTGCACTTAGAGAAGCTTGGATACTCATATTGCAATAATATTTAGGTACGATGTGATCTGAGTAAAAACTTTTTTGGATTGCATTTCTATCTATGATTTGCTGCATAAGCACAATGAAAATTCACACTTATTTTAAACAAATTGTGATGGGTGATGAGAAATAGATCCTTTACAACAATGTTCAGCAAAAAAATCCTGGAATAAGAGACATGAGCCAACTTTAGGCACCTAAAAGCAGGGTTTCATCTGAAGAAAGCAATGTTGTGCATCTGCGGAGATTGGAAAGGAATCCTGAACTATGAGCTTCTGCCAAGTAGCCAGTCAATTAATTCTGAAAAGTACTGTTTACAACTGGACAAATTAAAGGCAACAATTAAAAAAAAAAACACCCAGAATTAACAAACATGAAAAGTATTGTTTTCTATCAGAATAATGTCAAACCTCATGTTTCTTTGGTGACTTGCAAAAATTGTTGCAGCTTGCTGGGATGAGTTACCCCCCCACCACCACCACCTGCCATATTCATCAAACATTGCTCCTTCAGATTTTCATGTATTCAGTTCCTTGCAAACTAATCTCAATGGTAAGAAAATGAATTCTTTAGATGACATAAAAAAACACTTTAATGAATTTTTTACCAAGAAACCACTGAAATTCTGGGAAGATAGAATCTTAAAGTTGAAGTAAAAATGGAGAAAATTTTTGCAACAAAATGGTTGATATTTAGTTGCATAAATATCTAATGGCATAATTTTGCTTTGTCTTTTAATTTCCCTTAAAATTCAGCATGAACTTACCAGACAAATCAATAAATAATAGGAAAAAGGGATGGGTTTTTCTTTTTTAGAAAGAAAGTGAGAGATTAACAGAGATGAAAATGTTAAAAAAGTTAGACTTGATAAAAGAAGTCAGAAATGTATAAAGATCAGGTTGCCATACTGTGACAGAATGATTGGAAAGAAAGTTTTACAGAACATTATTACTTTAGTGTATTTTGATTCTTATTAGCTTACATTAGTATATGATGCGGGTGATGAAAAGTTCTCAGTCCCACTCTTCCTCCCACAAAAAACTGATTAGATTTCTGGAAAAGGGTGAGACCATGAGCTTTTCTTTTTGTTAAATGATAAGAAAAAGAGTGAAATAGAAAAAGAAATTTTTAAAAAAGACAGAGACAAATTGAAAGCAAGAGAAACAGAAAAAATGAAAGAGAGAGAGAGAGAGAGATGGAAAGAGAAACAATTGTAATTAGATAAAAACAAAGAAGTCAAGAAAGAAAAGGAGATGAGGATAAAAAGAGAAAAATAAATAATAAAAAGATGAGAGAGATAAATATATAGGGGAGAGAGAGAGAGAGAGAGAGAGAGAGAGAGAGAGAAATATAAAGTAAAGGGATAAAAAAGGAGGAGGAATTGTGCTTCTCTACAGCTTGCTTCAACTCTGACCCAAATACATCAAGGATTCATTTTTGATGGGAGTGTGAAAGAAAATCCATTCACAAGAAAATTGGGTGTAACCTCTGTACAGCAGTATGGAGTTGAAAAACAAAAGTATCACTCTTTCTTTTTCATTGGACAAAATTCCCTTCTCCCATCCACTGACCCCTAATTTTTCATTTATCCAGAGACTGCAGTAAAATGAAAACCAGTAGTATAACCTTTCCTTTCAATTTTCAAACCTTCAGATAGAGACTAATGCAGTTTTAAAGTATAAGGTTGCATGAAAATATTTTTGGTTATTAGATGATGAAGCTATGGAAGTCAGTTGGTGACACTATTTTTTACTATGACAGTAAAGATTAAAGATGAAAAAATAATTTATTTTATACAACAAATATTTATTTTTCAACACAATCAATTCAGTGATGCATATTAATCATATTAATATGATAATATATGAATATTAATCATAATTTTCTGTATAATGTTCAGTCATAGGTTGAACATTATATAGAGAATATTTCAGATTAAAATTCAGTTAATAACTACATATCTGGAGACAGATTTATTAATCAACCCTCATATAAAGAAATTAGAGCTATATATGCATTGAGCAAAAATTTCCATCTTTCAATATAAAGAATTGCAATAGCACTAAAATGGGGATTTTTTAAGCGTAGCTTAGATCTAACCCATGGCCAAAAGTATAGGTTACCCATTAAGGATGAAACTCATGACTCACTTGTAATTAGTTCAAGCAAGACAAACTTGCTAACCATTACACCATGTCATGGTAGGCCTTTGAAGCTGACACTTTCATTTTACTTTTTATTGTTTTTTGTGGAGGGTTGATTTTCATTTTTCTTTATGTGAAATTTTCATGATATCATAAGATAATGATACATGATCATAGAATAATGGTGAGTGATCTCGTTTAATTTGTAGTGAGTTCAATTCCCACTAGATGCTCCATGCTTGTGGCCTTGTGCCAAAACATAGTTTTACTGAGTAAATAATATCTGATAAAAAGCAAAATAATCATCTCTTTGTAAGTCTCTTTCATTTACTTTGTACTAATGCCTCTTAAAAAAGACAAGAACCAAACTTGCTCCAGCTTTGGGTTAAATAGCAAGTTAGATTGGGTTGTCTTTAATTTGGATGGAAGCTAGTTTAGGAGAGGAAAAAATGTTGGAATTTATAATCAGGGTAGATGCAACTATTTAGCTATGAATCATAGCTAAATAGTTGAATCATCTAATAGAATAAAAATTTCTACTACAGAAGGAGTATACAACACCTGTTAGTATCAGCAATTGAAATGTCCAAATGACAAATTACTTTGTTACTTTAATATAAGCAGAAACCTGGCCCCAGTCATATATATATATATATATATATATATATATATATATATATATATAAGTGGACACAGCAGTGATAGCCTGTTTCATGCTTAAATGCAAACTTCATGGCATCATATTTACATATGTTCTATCCCTGATACTGAGTATTTTTACTCATAAATATAGCATACCTTAAAAGTATATTCTTTATCACACACACACACACACAGTGTAAGCATACAAATCAATACAACATGGTGATTGTCAATTTTATGCCTCTAACCATATTTAGGCATAAAACTTACAACCACCATACAGTGTTGATTCCTATGCCTATACAGTTTATATCTACAAATGCTATATCTCTGATAGTGAGCACAGTTTATATATAACAATTTGTAATAATATTTGATAAGTTTGGTTAAATGCTATAATGCTACCATACTTACAAAATAAATATAGTGTTAATTCCAAATATATATATATATATATATAAGAATAAATATACAATTGTACTTCATTGTTTGGTTCAATCCTGAACTTCATGTACATGGTAATCATCATGTATAAATTGAAAACTGACAATTATAGTATTTATAAGCTATTCTTAAGATAGTGAAGCAGTCCATTTACTTATGAGAAAATAGATAAATTGGTAAAAAATTAATTTATTACAAAAACTGAATAGATTACAAAAAAATAATTAAATTAGAAAATAAAAATACATATGTTCACATATATATATTCATATAAGTATATAAAAAAAATGTGTATTTAGAAAATGAATTGATAAAAAATATGCATATATATAAATATAATGTATTTATTAAAAAATGTATTTATTAAAAAAGTAAATTATGAAAATGTATATATATGTATTTACATTATCTACACACACACACACACACACACACACACACACACACACACATATATATATATATATATATATATATATATATATATATATATTTTAATTCAGATACTTCAATCCAAGGGAAAAAAGCAGGAAGGTAAATTCCAAAAAACCCGATCCTAATTAATATTAAAAATTTATTTTAATATTAAAAAATGATACAGGAAGAGAGCTCCATGTAATAAAATATTACAGAGCATCTTCATATCAAAATGGCCATTCAACATCTTTGAATTAATCCTTTTTTAATATATATATATATATATATATATATATATATATATATATATTAAGTAAATATATATATGTACAAAAAATATCAACCAATATGTTATTTTTTTAAATACTCGTGTTTGAAAAAACGTAATACAAAAAATGTGCTTTCTTGCAGGGTTAGAAACCAGCATTTGATCTGGTATGCTTTAGACTGCGCAACCACAAAGAGTGTCACAGTCCAGCAATAATAAAAGAAATAAAACTTTTAGATAAAAATAAATCCATTAATTCTATAAAAATATTATTTAAATATGTATATATAGCCTTCAATATTTGAAAAAGAAATCACTCAACTGGTGGTTGAGAGCGAGGGAAAATTTAATCGCCCCAAAATCATTTTACTTGACTGACTACATTTTCTTAATAATTGCCTTACGCAAACATAGCATGAATTGCTGATGGAAAACAAAAAATGAAATTTTAATTAAAATCTCAAACGTGTTAGAAAGAATTTTAAAAATCTTAAAAAATAATAACCACAAAATTTGATCTTTCCTTTTAATAATAGCAGAAGCATTTTGATGATAAAACTGTTTTTTATCATGATGTGCTGTTTTATTTGTTTTTTTGTTTTTTTTGATAATTGAGTGGAGGTACCTAAATTCGTGGTTTTTTTCTTCTGTTTGACTACAACCTCCATCTCATAGATGTAAAAAAAATAACAAATCTGATTTTCTCAACGATTTTCTATTAAAAAAATTACTTGTATAATTTGTTATTCGGTGCATGGTTGAAAGAAGTATGTGTATTATTTTTTCTTTTTTTAAATGTTCATTTTTACTTTTTGTAAGTGATGAGGAAATATAGATGTTGAGTCAAGGATAATATTTTTCCAAATGAGTTTCTAAAAATTTGTGAACGTCTTTAATCTGGGCGACAGAGACATTTTGGCTCCACTCTGGAAGTGTTAATTAAACGAATGTTTATACTGATTGGGATGATAAAAGCAAGAGAGGAGCTTGTCAATCTAAATTCCATTTGTCAGATCTTGCTCTGATGATTGCAGGATGTCACTGTCTTTTGTTTAACCACATATTTCGACGTAAATCAGGCGCCATGCATAAGACCAAAGAGTTCAATAATGTCACTGTAGATCATTCTAAGTAACTTGTGGATCTTAAATGGCATACTTTTGGGTTGTAAAAGGAATCAGATTTCCTTTTCCTATATTTGAAGGGACACGTTTCATTGCAAGATTTTTAATCAACCAAGGGTGAATAAAGCAAAAAATTTAAATTGCCCAATTAAGTTTTTAATCAACTGAGTCGATCAGGCAAGTGAAATCTCAAAAGCTATATATATATATATCCGCAGACAGATCTGTTTCACTGTATCACAGCTCATCAGTACGGTTAGACTCCGATTGCTTTTAACCCAGGATTGAAACCTGACCAAACTGGTGTCAGTCAGCAATTCTACCTCTGGGCTATGGGCATTTGGTAGAAGAACGCAGACATTTTAGCATGTATATTGTCATTATACCCACCCAATAGCCAGAGTGCTCTAATTCATTACTGAATGAGCGATGCGTACATGCCAGAGTAGCTACTGTTTTTCAGTCTACCATTCTTCCAGAGTGCTCAATCAGAGTGTATATATATATACAGGTTTCATTGAAAATGACAGACAAAGTATTATCATTAAGTTTTTATATAATTTTTCATGTGTTTGTATATTTTTTTTCTTTTCAGAACTCAAATTAAATAAGAATTGTCCAAAGCTTTTGTATTTTCGAGTGTTTTCGGCTATACTTTAACAATTATCAAGAATTAATTTTGTTTTACTTATAAATAAACTTACTAAACTTTACTTATAAATGTGGAAAGTTTATGCATATAGAGTTTTGTGTATGTTAAGTTCCGAACACAGTAAGTACATTGTTACTGTGTTCATAATTGATGTTCTTAAGTGCAGGATTTCTCTTTTTTGTTAGTAATGCTGTCATTATTTTTAATCTTCTTTTGCATGTGGATGATGCTATTATGTATGTATTATCAATGAGGATATCACGGATTATTTACTTGATTACCATATTAAACTTTTTCTTCATAATGTAACTAATGGCAACCACAAATACGCAGATAAAAACAACAACATCAATATTTTTTACAGAAATCAAATGCAAAATAACTATAGACAGGATGACTCTTCACTTCGCAATATCATCCGAGATTATATAACACCAACCAATTCAAACAAGAAAATTAAATTAATTATCTCTTAAAAAAAGTTAAAAACTGCTAACCTCATTATCAATAATAATAATTCACCTGAAAAATCTAAACTGCAGAGAACCAGTGTCGTTTATGAATTTATATGTCCTTTGAAGAACTGTGTTCCTCAACTATCCTAATCCATAAACGATTACATTGGCTATAAAACCAGAAAATTGACGAGAAGATTGATCTTACACCTTTCCCACAACAGTTCCATCCGATCTCATTTAAACACTCATCGAGATCTTTCCAAGACCTATCCGTGATATCCTCATTGATAATACATACATAATAGCATCATTCACACGCAAAAGAAGATGAAAAATAATGGAGGCATTACTAATAAAAAAGAAATCCTATGCTTAATAACATCAATTATGAACACAGTAAAAATGTGCTGTGTTCAGAACTTAACATACACAAGTCTGTATATGTATTAATGTTCCACATGCATATTTATAAGTAAAACAAAATTAATTCTTGATAATGGCTAAAAGTATAGTCGAAAGTGTTCAAAAGTGCAAAAGCTTTGGACAATTCTTATATAATTTGAGTTCCGAAAAAAAATTATACAAACACATGAAAAATTAAAAATTATTTAAAAGACTTAATGATAACACCTTGTCAGTCATTTTCAATGAAACCTGTATAGAAGAAAGATTATTACCCAAACACACACAATATATATTATATATAAATTAAGAACATATATAGATATCTGAATGAATACAGAACGAAGAAAGAAGCTTCAATGTAGAAACAATTGTACTTTTATAGCGGATATATATAGAATGATTATATACATGTTCTAAAATTATATTTATAACACACACACACACACACACACACACACACACACACACACACACACACACACACACACACACACACACACACATATAATAAGCATGCTGTGTAGATATAGAAGAATCCAAAGGAGTATCCTGTACGTAAAAGTGGTAGAATAACTTCCTAAGAGAGCAGTAAATATATATATAAATACATATAGAGCAAATATTAAAAAAATCACGAATCATGTAAAATCTTCTGTAGAATAAAGCCGGAAGCTGATGATGGTTTGCCTTGAAATAGGCCTATACTTCCAATTTACTATGAAATAACATGCCTGCCTTAATTATATATATATATATATATATAAGAAATTTGACAAATGGAAAATGTTTCATTGAAAATAGATCTGATTACACGTTTTGTCATTCTAGGTTTCATCAGATGCAAAAATGACAAAATACATAATCAAATCTATTTTCAATGATGTTCCAGTAGAAAGATATGTCGTATGAGGTCAGCCATTGAAAAGTCAAAAGTGTGAAAAGTCGATATGACACGTGGTAAAATTAATAACTGTCCTTGTCATCATCATTATTGATGTTGTTATAGCCAATGAAACATTTTCCATTTGTCAAATTTCTTAAAAACTTTTCCCTTTTCTTGGGATTCCACACACACACACGCACACACGCACACACACACACACACACACACACACACACACACACACACACACACACACAGGATAAAGAAATTATGGTATTTTTATTTTTGTGTTAGATTAATAAATATTTCCTGTTTGTTTTTTTATTCAATTGGTTTGTTGGATTTCAATCCATATTTGCTTTGTATTTGATTTGAATTCATATATATGTACAAAGTGTTGCTCTAT
This sequence comes from Ascarosepion bandense, assembly GCA_037127315.1. Classification (NCBI taxonomy): domain Eukaryota; kingdom Metazoa; phylum Mollusca; class Cephalopoda; order Sepiida; family Sepiidae; genus Ascarosepion; species Ascarosepion bandense. The sequence goes on from JBBBDQ010001192.1 coordinate 97,153, forward strand.
TTCTTTGAGTCAAACTAGAAGTAGTTCCTGCAATGATTTGCTTATCCATATCTTGATATGTCTTCAATCTCACTTTGTGTTTATAACAAGCAATAAAGAATTAACTGCTTATGACTAGCAATAAATTCTTAACTGTTTAAGATTTAGTAAGAAATTCTTAATTGTTTTAATGATTAATAATAAAGACTTAGCTGTGTTCATGATTAGCAATGAATTCTTCCTCTTTGTGTGTTTATTTGGAAAATTTTTCACTAATTTTCAAAATTTTAGCATGCTAACAAAATTAAGGAATAGTTTTTTTTTATGTCTAGTGGCTACATAGCTGTTAGGGTTTTTTTCCAGGATTTTTAATTTTAATTGTTATTCTTTGTTGTTGTTTGAATTTTAAAAGAAATTTATTTTTATAGACCATTTTCTTGTCAGTATTTTACTGTTGATTTATTGTACGCATCAGAAATAGTAAATTGTGATGATTTGTGCCATCAAATAACAGCATTTGGCTCCATGTACCAGAGATACTCCTTCAAAAAGGTTTGTTGTTTCCCCTTTATGTTTTATTAATTCTATGTAAAATCTGATGTATTCAAAAGAGTAAATATTATACAGTACACTTCTATTTTTGAAGGTTGTTTCGTGAATTTAATGAAATTCTCAACATTTTTCCATGTTCCCTTTACACTTGTTCAAGCTGAAAATGATACTGACGTATTAAGAAATGTTGGTAACAGACATAAAAAAATTTTTAAGTATGTTTTTGTGGAAGTGTTAGTTAAATTAGGGGAAGGGCTAAAAGCAAACAAGAATTAAAATGTTTCACTAGGTTAGATTCAGTTACAGGCCAAAACTTCATGCTTGACAAATCAAAGAAATGGGAGTGCTGAACCAGAATTTTTTGTTCATATTTATACAACTTGGATTTTTACTGATGTAGTCAATGTCAAACTGACTCCTAAAATAGGCATCTTTTCAGGACCAGTTTAAAATATCATTTTTCTTTGTTCAGTAAGGTAAACTGTGGAGCATTATTATGATAGGATTTTTGTTCTTTCTGATTGGCACTAGATATTGACATGAGGTTATTGCAGATGTTATTTTTTATATTGGAAACTATATAAACTTAAGGAATCAGTGCATATGCTAGGCCACAAAAATATCTTAAGCTAGCCAAGCATAGAAATGAATACAATATGAAAACAAACCAGTAACACAGAGTGCTGGAGAAAATCATTAGTTTCAAAGATTGCAATATGAGCTCTGGTAAAATGGTTACTGAGACATTAGGTTTATAAGCCCCAAAAATTCATACACTGATGTCTTCAAGGACACATGGCTCAGTGGATAAAAGCATTGATTAGATCCAAGATCTAAAAATTGTGAGTTTAATACCTGGTTACAGCTGTGGTGAACAAATAACTTGAGTTAAAGGGAGATAACTACATGACATTCAGAAATAGCATTACACATGGAATGAGAATGATATAACCCAGTGATCAAAATAAAGGGTTCAGTTCAAATTCCTAGCGCCTAAAAAGGGCAAAGCGTACAACAGCCAAAATGTCATAAACATGGCAATAAAGATGGGGACAACAATCCAAATAATATAAATAATATTAAATATGCATGTTTATTAGTTTCCTGTTTGGGAACCTCAACGTGGTGTAATGTTTAGCAAGCTTGTCTCATTTGAACCTATCCCAACTGAGTAATGAGTTTGATCCTCACTGAGTACCCCATACTTTCGGACTTGTATCACATCTAAGTGTCGCTTAGAAAATCAATATCAGTCCTGTTTTACAATGCATTTAAAGCAATATATTTATAATCATCTTTTAGATATTCAAGTTTGGAAACATTGTAAGGTAATAACTAGCTGCTCATTTCTGAGTACACTCATCTACTGGGAGCAGGATAGGTTAGCTAATCCCTGTTGTAGATGCTTGCTCAGACACATTTGTGTTTCTTCAACACTTAGAGTGCCAGCCTGTGGCTCATACTGCTGAGTGAACCTTAGAGTTTCTGAGAGAGAGCACATAATCTGGTATCAATTTCTGAACACTCAAACCTTTGGTCAGAATGCTTGTGACTTTGTCTGAGCAAAACTATCAATGGCTTCTGAACAGTTTCATTTACCTAAATTTACTCACAAGGTACTTCCCTCATGCTGGGAACATCTCTCCAGATCAATATTATCAAGAAGTTGCATTCTTGTGAAATTTGGTTTCCTGGTGGGAACAAATTTCCTGATCACTTAGCTACACCCCTGGAAGTATTGTAATCTGAATAAAACAGATGAGATTTTGGATAAGATTAGCAGAAGTTTCCATTGCAAATAGTTGGTGCAGCCAACAATGTATAATGTGCTTAGTTCTAAGAATATTAAGAGATAAATTAGTGTTCAGAAACATAAATTTAGTTAAAAAGAATAAGTTGAATTGATAAATATTTCAATGTTTATTCCTATTATTAAAAATAAATAACTGTAGTATGAAGGTGTGCCGAAAAGTTGTCAGCCCCACCCATTTCCAAAAATTTGACCAAACATCAGATTTTGTTTTGGAATGTTTTTTTGGTTGGGCTGAATATTTTTCAGCACACCCTAACATTACAATTAACCATTAGTGAATGTTAGAAGAAATCACTACTTCAAAATATACATTTATATATTTTCTGCAAACAGTCCTGGATTTTTGAATGGCCAGTGCTCTAAATTGATATACTTGTCACAATTTTAAAAAGTATGGCATATGTAATGGTTAAGAGTCTCCAGATGTATTTTTTCTACCCTTTAAAAATTGATTAAATGAGGGCTGATATAAAAAGATGACAATAGTAAAAAAAAAATCAATATTAGTCCATTCTTTATTGCAGATGTCCACAGTTTTCTATAAAAATGGCTTTATTCTGGTTGCACAGCTCTGATAACTTACATGAACTTATTTAATCACAAAAATACTTTTTTTCTCTCTGTCCAACTTGACCTGAATGAGATGGAGTTGCTGTTCCTTTATTTGGGTTCTGTTTTTTTTTCCTTTTCTGAAATAAGACTTTATTATTCTATTTGTGACCAATCTGAATTAGCATTAGAATTTTTTTTTCTGTAAGTAATTTTCATGTATTTTTCCCTCCCTCTTTCTTTCCCTGTCTCTTTCATATTTCTCTATTTTTCTATTTTTTAAAGATACTTTTAAATGAATGTTTGTCTTCACGTAGATGTTTATCTAAAAAGTCTTTTGAAGTAGAAACTAATTTTTCTTCTCTTTTGATACACATCTGCCATTTCTACCCCATTTTAAATGCCACCCTCCATATTTTAGCCATCACATCATTTATAGGGTAGTTTGGATTAAGTTTAATCATTTTGCTCAATTTGGTTTGAATTTTGACAAAAATGGATCATATTCATTTTACTGGTAATCTGTAATTCTGAGCTGTTTTTTTGTTTTCTTAGTAACTCTACAACTGGTATAAATCCTCTACTGAACCAGTAAAGGATCTCCTGACGACTTTTACTAAGTTAAAATTTAATAAATTTGTTTTTTTTAAATTGGAATAGATCCTACTATCAACCAGTTCATACTCCTCCCCTTTCTTTTGAACAGGAGTAGAGGCTCAACACTTGTTTCCTGTTTAGGAAGGGGTTCCCTGCTTCTTTCCTTTCCTCAGGTTTGAATAATGGTGCTGTCACAAGTTTTTTTATGATATGTATGGTTGGGGATGTGCATTGTGGTACAGTGGATATCGGCTTGGAATGAGAAACCGGGGAGCCGAGTTCGAATTCTAGCTGAATCCATTGTATTCACTTACACGCAAATACCCTTGGGAAAGGTATTAACCCATCTCTTCCTTCCAGTTATGGGTTAAATAGCAGGACAGATTGGGTTCTATAGCCTTGGTCGGCAACCAGTCTATCGCAGAAAGCAATGGCAACCTACTGCAGGATAATCTTCTGCCCAGTCAGTCATGTCTCTGTCGAGACATGATCGCCCAAGCGTGTATCACGTATGGCACTCAACTGACTGATGGTTGGTGGCAACATCTCTTCATTCTGAGAGTACCAGGTGAGCAACTTTCTGGTTGTTGTAGTTAGAAGACTGAACTCTTGTATAGTGTCTTCAGAGGCCACTCTGATCAACAGTTGAATAATAACTGGGTTTCTTGTAGTGCCATGTCGTACATGGTTGGGGGTCCCTGCAAGTGCTTCCAGTGAGCAACCCTGAGGCTACATTATGCTGTAGTCTGTGCCAGTTCCCTTCCCACACATGTATTTGAGACTGACTGATACGACTACTTTAGGCCTCTCCTTACCAAAATAACTCTGAATCATAACAACACACAACCAAAGATATAAAACTAAACCAGCTAAACAAAAAACATCTAAACCCTTCAACATCTCTTTCTTGAATGTCTGTGGTATCCATAACAACTTTTGCAGCATGGAATTCTTCCTCCATGAAACCCCCCTAGACATCCTAGCTCTCTATGAAACTAATATTGACCCTTCAATCCCTTCCTTTGATTTCTATATCTCTGATTACCTTCTCTTTAGGAAGGACTCCAATATCCATATGCACAGCCTTGGCATTTATGTCAGTGAACATCTCCCTCTAGCTACGGTGATTTTCTCTTGAATCTCCAGACCATTCTTACATGTGTCTCTCACGACTAAACTCGGTTAGCTATCTTTCCTTTCTCTACCACTCCTCTTCCTCTCCTGACTGTTCCATACTGGACAGCATCTCAGAAAATATAAACAAGGCCATTTCCTCTCATCTATTTACTAATATATTTGCGTTAGGTGACTTTAATACCCACCATGTCAAGTGGCTGGAAAACTCTGTCACATATCTTGCTGGTGTTCATACCATGAACTTTTCAATCTCTCACGCAAGTGTTGAATTTCCTCACACATTTTTACAATAACCCTGATGGACTCAGCTCACTGTTAGATCTTTGTTTCACTTTTATCTCTGATTTTTGCCATGCCATGCAGTTCTGCTCTCTTGGCAACTCTGAGCATGACATGGTTCCATGACTTCCTTTGTGTTGTCCCTTGGAACAAAGTTTTAGTCTCCCTGTTTAAGACTGCACATTTGAGGGCTCCTTCTGGGTGAAAACCGACATTAATGCTTTCATCTCATCCAAAAAGTTCTAACTTAAGCCTCATTCTTTCCTTTGGTTCTCTTCTGCTTGCTTGGCTGCCATTGCCCACAGGAATCACTTCTTCCGGCTTTACCGAAGTGATGTGTCTGACTATAAGAGGTGCTTTTTTGTCTCTATTTGCAATAAATACAAGTGTGTCTTAAATGATGCTAATAGAATGAAGTAACCTATAGCATTCCACAAGTTTGTCTCTAAGGACTACTGGAAACTCTGCAAAAGTGCCCTAAACAATAGCAAATCTTCAATCCCTTCACTACTCAATATTTTGACATTCTCACATCTACAGCAGACAAGACTGAGTGCTTTGCTCGCAAATTCTCTTACAACTCCACACTTGACACATCTGGAGTACCCACACTGAGGCTCAACTGAGGGATATATGTATAACCCCGTCTCTGGTTTTATTATTTCTAAGCTTGACTCCTATAAAGTAAGTGGATGTGATGGTATCCCAGTCATCATCCTTAAGAAATGTGCCCCTGAACTCTCTTCCTGTCCTCTCCAAACTCTATAATTACTGCCTTGCTGCTTCTTGCTTCCCTACTTGTTGAAAGTCCTCCGCTGTGGGACTTTAAAAACTCTGAAGAGCCCTCCGACCTTTCTATCACCCTATCAGCCTCTTACTGCTTTTTGACAAAGTGTTCAAGGCTTTTATCAATGCTGAAATGAGTCCGCATCTTACATCCAACAACTTATTTTCTGATTAGCGGTATGGCTTCTTTTTCACCAGGACATCACTGAATACATATATCAGGTCCTTGATAAGAATAGCAGAGCCCAGGCTGTTGCCCTGTATATCTCAAAAGCATTTGATAGGATTTGGCATGCTGGCCTTCTGCACAAGCTACAGGGTTACAGTATAACTGGATGATTGATTTGATCCAATTGTTCATGTCAAATTGTAAAATGATGGTCATTCTGAATGGGCATACTTCCAAATTTTTTCTTGTGAACACAGGTGTCCCTCAAGGCTCTATCCTAAGTCCTATGTTCTTCCTGATATTCATCAATGATCTTCCTGATACAATGTTCCCAAGTTGGCATCAATGTAGATGACACCACCATCTACTCCCATCTCAATATGAACTCTGCCAGGATTGATAAAGTAGACTTTGCTTCTGCTCTTGGAAAAGACCTCCAATCTGTGATGGATTGGGATAAGAAATGGCTCATAAATTTTAATGTTTCCTAAAAGAAGCTGCTCTTCTTTAAACACCACAGAGAAGCTTTCCTACCTTCCATTAACATGGATCACACTAGCCTCCCTGAAAGCAATACCCTGTGCCTTCCTCAGCCTCACTCTCTCAGCTGGTCTCAAGTGGAATGAATTCATTGAATCAAAAGCTACATCTACTACAAAGAAGATTGGGCTACTGTGCTGGTTCAGGAAATTTTTCTTGTCAGAATCCATTTTGCACATTCATAAATCTGCCATTTGTCCATGCATTGAATAGTCACCATATCTGGTCAGGTGCTCCTGCTGTTCATCTCAGATTCTCAACAAAATCTAAAGGTGGATCTGCAGTGTAATCGGTTTTGATTTGGCAGCTCACCATCAGCCACTTTCTCACCAATGGAATGTGGCTTCCCTCTGTTTTTTCTACAATTAATTTCACGGCTTCTGTTCTGATGAGCTTCATTCCCTGGTGCACTGTCCTCATGAATTTACTCATGCAACTAGATTGGCAATTAGGTCCCACCCTTTTACCATCAAAATAGGCAAATGTAACTGCCATTTCTACTCCATCAGTTTCCTCACACTTCTTGTCTGTGGAATTCCCTTCCTTATGCTTACTTCCTTGATAGCTACAATTTTCAAAACTTTAAATGGAATGTCAATGCCATCATCTATCTCCTTGACTCCCACCTATCTCTTACCCATTCTACAACACTAACTGTAGCATTTTCTTTTCTTTTCTTTTCTGTTTTCCCTCTTCTCTTATTGTAACCCCCTGCCCACCAGTGGCAGTACTACCTTGCTTGGGGTGGGGGGGGGGAAATGATTATAAAAGAAAACACATTGATCAGTGATGAAAGTGGAATTACCAATTTCATTGTTATTTGATGCTGGATTGATAAAAAAAAATCTAATTATTTTTGTTAAATCTGACAATCCCCTATACTGTTTGAGTACAAAACTTTGTGAAATGATAGTGCAGTTACTTTTTGTGTTTTTATCATAAATTGAAAAATTGTTAATGAGCATATCTTTATTAAATTTTGTGTCAGAGTAAATTAATAGTATTTGTTTATTTATATTTCTGTTATATGAAAAGACAAAAATATTTCTAATTACTATCTTGTTAGCACACAATTCATGCAAATATTAAGGAATATCAGTCAGTCAGTTAAGTGCTATACGTGAAACACGCTTGGGTGATCATGTCACTTTTGAGACATGATTGACCGAGCAGAAGATTATCCCACAGTAGGTTGCCATTGCTTTCTGCGGTAGACTGGTTGCTGACCAAGGCTATAGAACCCAATCTGTCCTGCTATTTAACCCATAACTGGAGAGAACAGATGGATTAATACCTTTCCCAAGGGTATTTGTGCGTAAGTGAATGCAATGGATTCAACTGGAATTCGAACTCGGCTCCCCGATTTCTCGTTCTGAGCTGATATCCACTGCACCACAAAGGAATATACAGTCATTTTTTAAATAGACATTTGACAAAACATGCCACAAAGAATTGTTAGAAATGCTCAGCAACCTTGACATATTTAGGAAAGACATTAGAGAAATCAAGAACCTCAATTGGCAACAAACTGCCTGCATACAGACAGGAAATTAATTCAGCAGATATAAAAGGGCATAAGGTAAGGATGTGTTTTTTCACCAGATTTATTCAACTTGTACAGCGAGACTATTATGAAAACCCTAGAAGTTATGCCAGGATTCATCATCAGTGGCCACAATCTGAACAACATAAAATACACAGATGATAAGTGCTGATAGCAGACATGGAAAGGAAACTACAAGACCTCCTAAAGAAGGTAACTGAAGAAAATCAAAAGAAAAGACTATAAATAAACTACAAGAAAACCAAATGCATGGTCATCAGCAAACAGAAGCACTCAAAATGCCAATTACAGGGGTGGATACTAAAATCGAAAAGGTACAAAAATTTAAATACTTGGGAAGTGTTCTAACAGAAGGTGAAAAGTGCGACAATTCAATCTAAAGGTGAATTAGCATGGTGAAGGACACATTCTAGAAGCTGAGTAGATTGAGAGACAGGAAAATTTTGCTAGAAATAAAGAAGAGAGTACTGAACTGCTATGATATCTGTTTTTCAGTATAGCAGAAAATGCTGGACAATTTCATCAAAGATAAAGGAAAAACTTGAAGCAACTAAAATATGCTTCTACAGAAGCATGCTGCAAATATCATGGATCAAGCATGTGAGCAATGATGAGGTTTTGGAAACAATGGAAACAAAAAAGAAATTAGTACTGAGCATCAGGAAGAGACAACTGAAGTTCCTTAGACATGCAATGGGGAGGAAGGAGAGCTTGGAGAACCTGATACTGACATGCCAGATAGAAGGTAAAAGAGACAGAGGAAGGCAGCGGATAACATATTTGCAGGGCCTGATCAGGTAGATGATGGAACGGGGTTGCGAGGTGTAACAGGAGCAAACATACTAAGAGCCACCAGAGATAGAGAGATGTGGAGAACCATGATCGCCTACATCCTGAAAGGACGGGGCACATAGAAGAAGAAGAGATTATTCTCATTCTGTTGGCAAAGTCTCAGAATAACATGTCCTGTTCGTTTTTTACATTTTTTAGCACTACTGAATTACTGTTGGTCCTTTTTCCACTGAATTTGAGAGAGTTGATAAGCTGTAGAAAACAAATCAATCAAAATCAAACTGAATCCAAGTGTGTACTACCTTGTTCAAGAATTGAACTCACAATTAGTATGAACTAATGACTTAATTCTCTTGACTACCAAGCTTCTAAGATTCCTGTCAGGCTGTATTTTTATTTAATTTGACATTCCATTTTGAGCCTCCTTTGACTCTCAATTTTACTTGATATTTTTTCCAAGTCATTCTGTTCAAAGATATTTTTAAAATTTTTCAGGTTTTCCATGTGTCAAAAAAAACTTTTCATGTACAAAGCAATATCTGTGCAACTTTTTTAAAAACACTTGTTGATTATTTCTTTGAAAAGTTTGTGTTTGCTGTGCTGTTTTTTGTGAGTTCCTTTTTTCTTGATTGTTTAAGAAAAGTTTTTCTTTTATAATTTATATTGGGCTTGAGTTACTGTCAGCATTTAATATACCTTTTCAGGTTCCAGAAAAAAATTTAAAGGTTAAGATTAAACAAAGAAACCACTCTTATAACAACTATGGTCATGAGTATTACTTATTTATCTACCCTCTCACTCAAATGAAATATAACACAAGAGTTGTAATCCCATACATAAATAGGTAAGTAACAAAGATTGGTAGTTCATTTTAGGGATGTCTCAGGTATCATAGGTTCTGACCATCCTCCTTTAAGTGTAATATTATTATTATATTATTATTATGGTTCTTTACTGTCTCAGTCACTAAGAGTCAGGGTCTCTAGTCAGAAACAATTAAAAACACTGAGAATATGCTTTAATTGCTGTCAAATATGTCCAAAAAGACTGTCTGATGATGTTGAATTTTCCTTTAAGTAGAAGTTTAAAACCATCAAAAGTGATTAATTTGTAAGTTTGTTAGTTAATTAAAGTATATGAAATGTCTATTTGAATAAAAATGAATCAACTACTGAAGAGTGATTCACACCTTCTGGATAGACACAAGTAAAATATTTATTTTGCTTGTTTTCTGATTGGCTAGTCATGTTTCTTTTTTGATTGGTTAGACAATATGAATAGCAGAATTTCTGTTCTTATCTAAATTGTGTTCTGCATTTTTCTACAAAATTTATACTCAACTAAATATAACATAAACCATTGGAATTTTCATTTCATCATAACTTAAAAAAAAGCTTTCATTCGGTAGATGGAGGTTGTAGGGATTCAGCTATCCAGTTTTTTTTTTTGTATTAAAATCCAAATGTCCAAATTCCAAACAATAATAAAATAAAAATAGCAAAAACATGGGTACACCTGTTACATTTGTAGTTACAAAAATATGTACATGAATTATAAAAAGTTAAATGAAGTAAAAATAATCTTTCATTTGCATTAAAGGTTTTGGGTTGTTGATACACAGAAAAATCTATAGTTTAGAAAAGACTTTTAAATAGTTGATCCACAGAAAAAAGCTGTGGTCAAGAAAATTTCATTTTTTAAATTTTCAGAAAAGTTAATTTTTTTATTTTCTGGTTAAACATAGTTATAATTCATTAAAAGAGACATTGAATTTATCATTGCTATCTCCATTACTTTCTTACGAATAATACTAACAAAGATAAGTTTATCATGATTTTAAAATACTGAGAAAGTTCTTTTGATTTTTAAAATGTTGACAAAATGCTCTTTCATGTAAATCAAGGGCCTCAATCTAATGGATTTTAGCTCCAGAGAAATTTTATTTGAATCACTTTATTTTTTTACAAACTGTTTTCTAAAACCTGCTTCTGTCAGAATTGACAGTTATCCTGTTTTGTTTTTTTTCAACATTGGTTGAACAATAATTCAAAGATGCCACACAACATCAAATTTACACAAAAAGTAAGAATTCTTTAAATATCACACACACACACACACACACACACACACACACACACACACACACACACACACACACACACACACACACACACACACACATATCACAAACATAATTGTTAACTTAATGTCTTTAATGCACACAGAAACACAATTATCAGTTCCAAATATGTGATCCATCTTGATCCCAGCATTTCCTAGTGGGCCCAGAACTCTTTACATTTATCATCATCATTATTGATGTTGTTATTACATCCTCCTTCCTAAATTAATTTATTTTCTTTATTAATTTATTTCTAACTTTTCCAAATTACAAATTAAAGAATTAAAAATCAAAGTTTGTTTGGGTTACAGTCCAAGGGCGATAACTCACTCACTTTGTGAAATCAAACAAATATTTTTAAGTTTGTATTTTTCAACCTCGCCTTGTTTTCTCTTACTTTTTCTTGTATTATTATTTGCTTGAAGATCCTTATAATAATCATTAATTGATGGGTAAAACCATTATTGATGGGTATAATCATTAATAATTAATTTATGGGTGAAACCATCTCAAACCACACAGAAATTGGAAGCCCACACAGGAATTTTTGTTTATGGGATGCCACCCCTTTGTTGGTTCAAAGGACTGGTTGAAATAAGAGATGCCTCAAATATGTCCCCCGGAAGAAAGCAACACTGAGCCTGGTAGAAATATGTCTGATAAACCCTTGGGAGGTAAATGATTAGAAGAGGAGATAGTTGTTCTTTTGAAAAGAAGCACAAGGCTCAAAAGACCCAAGCCTGGTTATCACCAGTGTGATCATGAGATCAGGGAGGCGTGTGGCCACAAGAGAAATTCATTTATCACAAAAAAGGGTTCATGTGTTTTGTTCGATATGCCAAAGACAAAATAACCAAAATAATTAAGTCAGTGGCAGCTGCTGCTTTAAATGTGTCTCGGATATTCTTTGTCCTATTCCAATCATCAACCAATGAAAAGAAATTATACCATCAATAAAATAGTTGGCGTTTTGAAAACTGCAAGCGTTGTGTTCATGACCATCTTGCTTTGTGATGCGTTTTTGTTTGCATGTGGCTGTTGGATGGTGCAATTGATTTCTAGCCATTTACGTTTACAGGGATTTTTAACATTGAACTTACAATTCATGATTTTGACATTTCTTTCTTCCCCCTTGATCTTCAAGTTTGGATTTGCAATTTGTTTGTTTTGTTTTAAACTTGAGCTGCTACATCAATTTTCTAACAGTTTTTCTCTGATTTTTTTAAAGTTTCAATTGGGACAATTTTTATTAGCGCATGCATCAATTTCAGATTTCACTACTGTTTTACAAATTTTATACCACGGGTCATTGAAGTTTGTTTCTGCCAGCTCTCATAAGAAATTTTTTCTTCATTTACTGTCCGAGTTGTATTTGATTTAGTTCTGCTGATGACTGCAAAATGATTCATTTTTCCACATTTCTTGCAGTGTTTCCCTTTCGCTGGGCAGTTTTAAAATCATGTATTTTATTACATCTACATCAGTTGTTGTTATTTCCACGTGTTCTTTTTAATTTTGTATCTCAGAGGTTTATCTGGGTCTTTAGTTTGTCTAGATTTTCTCGGGGAGGATTTCTTCCATTTGAGAATTTATTTGCTCACTTTTTTCCATCTTTTTATCGAGTTTCAAATCTGGAATTAATTGTAATCTTTTGGATAGGTCTTTTTCTTTATTCTGAAGTAGGGAGCTCTAGCATGTTTATTAACTGGCCTTGTGCCAAACATAACTGAACTCCCCACAATTTACTCCAGATTTGAAGGTTGAAAGAATATAAGCATTTCATTTGCATGTTAAAGTGGAAATTTATTCGGGGAGCTAAATTGCATCAATTTTGTAGGAAGTGAAATTATTAACTCTGTAAATGTTCAAAGAGAAAGTGTAGTATGGAGTTAAATGAATCCAGAGTTTGTAGTTGTAGCAAAATGTGTGTATGCAGAAAAAGATTATCAGGATAGTAGTAAAGTCTGTGTTCCTTTCTTAGTTGGCCATCGAGTAAGTGAAAAGGAAGAAAAAGCAATAAAGGAAAATAGTACTTATCAATGTTAGTTTTTAGGAGTCAGTTGGAATGTCTTGTTGTTGTCATTGTCTTTTTCTTTGTTGATGGTGAGAATGGTGAGGACAAAGAAGAAGAGATAAAGGAGAAATAGCACGCAAGAAGGAAAGGGAGAGCGAATGTATATCAATGAGACATGTTCAGTTCAGCAGCTTGAAATTTCTCCCTTACATTGTGGTGGTGTTTTATCTGATCTCTGCTCCCAGCTGACTGATTCCACTTTCTTTCGCTCTATATGTAAAGGACTTTTTCACACAGAGCTGTTAACTTCTCTCAGTTTTGTAAATCACTCGCTTTCATTGGTTAAAAAATAATTAACACCAGATCATGAAATTTGGTTTTGTCTCTTTTCTTCTGTATGTGGTCAAAATTAGATTTCACACTGAATTACAAAATTTGTAAACAGTAAAGAAAAGAGTTACTTTTAATTCTGTATTCACCACAATTTTATCACAAGGTGGTCTCTGATCTGGTCTATTTTTCTTCGGAAACTCACATGCTTCTGCTAATTTGTGCAATGCAAGAACAAAGGTTTCCAGTTGTTCTTCTGGTAATTAAACTCAAAGATAAAATTTTGCCCTTTCATGAATTATACCTCTTATAGATACGAAGTATGCATTGAATTTTTCTAAAACTGGATTGTATACATTCATGTCATGTTGCCATGAGAAAGAAAATGTGCAGAATATTTTTCTGGCTTTGCTTCCCATACAATAAATGTACTGACTTGAGTTTTGTTATCTTCTTCCAAGAGTTTCAATGCATCCTGAAATCATTGAAATGTCTAAGACCATTTCTATCAATTTCCCGGGTTTGTAAAATTAAACAGCTCTGGTGTAGTTAATTTGAACATTTTTTTTTTTAATAATTTTTTTTCAAATTTTGATCCTGTTTTTTCAGAAAATAATTTTCTTTTTTTTTAGATTGAATCTCTCTCTCACACCATGTTCCACTGGGCTTAGGGTGGAAAGATATATTATGAGGCTAGTTGCTGAAAAGTTGAAACAACACAAAGATGACATGACATGTGGTAAACTTAATGACTCATTTTATTTAAACAACCTCAATGGATCCATTTTCATCCAGCATTCCCTAGTGGGACCGGAAGCCCTAACAATCATCATAATTTTTTATGTTGTTATAATATTCACAATCAGTTCACTTATTATTTTTAAATTAAAATAAACTATACATTAGTGGAAATAATAAATTATGGAAAAAGATAAAATCCCTTTTATTAATTTTATGAAAGAGTTGGATAATGCATTTCATATTACAGTATAAATAAAAAGATATCTTTATATCAGTTACTATTACATCTAAATTGTAAAATTGTATCTAGTTGTTAGTAGATACAATAGATTTAAATAAAATTTTAATGTAAAAATTTGTCTACATTAGTCATTTTTACTTTAGAGGCTGGTGAAAATCTTTTAAAATTAGGATATTTTAATTTTTTTATTAAAAAAGAGATAACTTTTATTTAAATAACAATGGCTTTTACACAATTAAGAGGAAAAATTGTCATAAAAAAATTCAAATATGAAATTGTTTTCAGGTTTTATTTTGTTTTAATAAATAATTTCTTGATTCTGAAAAAATGAATAATGACAGATTAGATTTTGTTTTTTTAAAATTTGTTTTAAAATATTGCGAAAAAATCACTCGATAAAATTCTATCGATTAAAACATAAAATTGAATGAGAATTTTGATATAAAAGAGGAAAAACGAAATATTTTACGCATAAATATGCGTTGCTCTAAGGGAGGTAAATAATATGATCTAACTTGCATATTTTACAAGGGCAATAACTTTTTTTAGAACAATTTTTTAAAAAGTGCTTTCTAAACCTTTTAATTTCATAAGATAATTTCCATTTGAAGATCTAGCTAAATTTCTTCAGATAAGGAGATAGAGATCTCTAATGATTTTTAATTCTGTCTTGGCTTATTCTACTCTGATTCATTTAAGAAAGCAATTATTTGTCTATGCAAATGCAACACTGACAAATGAATACTTTGCTTTTATACAATTACATGAAATTTTTGGTATAAAATTGTAGCAAAATATCTTCCTATCTTATTTGCCTTGGATGAATTGCTGCCCACATTTTATCCACAGAGAACTTAAGCTTTCATTTATATATTAAAAAATTATGTTTATATATGAGTGTCATCTATTCCCAGATTGTGCAACAAATTCACAAGCATATCATTTTCCAAATTACTACCTGGTAAACATGTGAAACAAAATAAATAAATAAAAACACTCATAACAATAATAATTCAGAAGCAGGCATATAGAAAATAAATTTCCGAAAACTATTCCTCACAGTATATTTGGGAAACATGTAGAAATTAAAAAAAAAATTGTCTATGAAAACAAAAGGGAGCTCATAAATAACAATTTTACAAATACACTAATTATACACAGGAATAAATCCAACCACAAATTTGATATAAAAAATGTCACACCCATCAAAAAAGAAAGTGATTTACTCAGATGGAAAATTCTCGAGTGGGCTACCATCAGATATTATCAAAATATCAATTTACACCCAAGATCCACAAAAAAACATTTGAATATTACTCGCTCACTTTACCTTTTCCCCAGACTTTGAATTAGAAGATACTGTGCCTTCTTCATGCTTTGACTGACTTTTCAACCACCTGAAGAACATTCATGAACATTCTCAAGTTTATGAACCTTGATAAACAAGTGACATTCTCACCTCTGTATATATAAATGTGCAGCATAATAAATCCCATGTTGCTATGATAAATTTCCTCAGAAGATGGCCTCCAGACAACTTCAGAATCTCCTGCAACACTTCTGGATGGTCTCCTTGTGTAAGTTGGTGGATACTGTCATAATCTTTGCCTTCAGTTTATTTTTGGTGCTACAAGGAGTTTTGCTGGTCTCTCACCCAACTGCACCTCACATATAATAATCAAGAGGGTTTCAGTTTGGGTAGTTAAATGGTCAAATATCAGAGGTGATGTTGTTGCAGAGTCCTGTTTCCAAATAAAAGGGACCTGCACTGCCTCCTCAAATCACTTGATGTCAGCCTCTGTGTGAAGTTTAAGGCTCTCACCAACAAATTTGAGAGTCCTTTTCTTATCAGGTTGATCAGAATGAGTTTTCTGAGTTGCCATACCTTCGTAATCACTATTAGACTCATCCGACTCTTTCTGAATCTTTTGCACTGTCTTGAGATTGACATCCAAACACTCTAAAGTGTTCATATTGGAGCTTCCAGCATGAATGCCAAGAAAAAATACTTTCATGGCTTCTGCTCCAATGAGCTTAGCTCCCTGGTGCCCCCTCTGCATGAATTTACTTGAGCTACTAGTCTAACAACTAGGTCCCACCCTTTCGCAGTGAAACTGATCAAATGTAACTGCAACTTCTACTCTATCAGCTTCCTTTGCTCACACTTCCTGCCTGTGGAATTTCCTTCTCTATACTTGCTTCTCTGACAGCTACAATTTCCAAGAATTTAAATGCAATGTCAATTCCCATCTCTTATCTTTTTGATTCACATCCTTTTCCTGTCAACCCTTGTATCACGCTCTTCTCCCTTTCCACTCTACTCTCATACAACTCTCTTCACATCAGTGTTCTCATCCTTCTCTTATCCATTCCCTAACATCCCTGTAACTTGTTCCTCTTTCTCATCACTCACCCCTTATGTAACCCCCTGAGCACTAGTGGCAGTACTGCCTTGCTTGGGGTGAAATGATTTTAAAAAAGTACAGCATAGTGTTTCTAAATTTATGGCAGAGTGAATTGCATCATGGTGATCTTTTTCTTACAGACCATGCCCAGCTGATTCTACTGTAGTGTGCAACTGACAAAAATAAAAAAAACAAGCAATGTATACGCATGATATTAAATATATAAAATGGTGGCAATTTACTCACAACTCCCTGTATACACGGTGGTGAAATACATGTTAAGAATCATATTTTGAAGAAATGGAGCTCCCATAACTTTGGTATCTGAAAATGTACCAAAGTTTTACAATGAAGAATTCAACTCATGGCTATAACAGGTAGGATGCAGTACTTATGAGACACCTCTATATCACCCTCATTTGAATGGTACGGCAGAAAGAAATGCATAAACCATAAAAAGTAGACCTTAAAGTATAACAGAAAATAAAAATCATTTTTCTGAAACCGCTTCTAAGTTACAGAACCATACCACATGATGAAAGATTAGTGAGCCCATCAGCACTGACAAATCAGAGCTCTCCTAACAGTATTTTTTCTTGGCATTCATGCTGGAAGCTCCAATATGAACATTTTAGAGTGTTTGGATGTCAATCTCAAGACAGTGCAGAAGATTCAGAAAGAGTCGGATGAGTCTAATAGTGATTACGAAGGTATGGCAACTCAGAAAACTCATTCTGATCAACCTGATAAGAAAAGGACTCTCAAATTTGTTGGTGAGAGCCTTAAACTTCACACAGAGGCTGACATCAAGTGATTTGAGGAGGCAGTGCAGGTCCCTTTTATTTGGAAACAGGACTCTGCAACAACATCACCTCTTATATTCTATAAACTGTGGAGTGAAAAAAATAAGGAGTCAGTTTCAGAAAAGGTAAATTTTCTAACTTAATAAAAGCCGTAATGAAACCATAATAGAAAACAAGGGAGCTAACCCATGCAGATCAAATAAAATCATAAAACAAAGATGTAAATATGGATGAGCAAATGTCAAAAAACATCAAGAATGACAATCATAATAATCAGAATATATCTACAAATGGAAGCAGATAAAAGGGAGTAGAAGGTGAAAATCTAGATCTCCAAAATAGATATGAAAGTTCTGATGAAGATTAATTTAGAGAAGATAGTCATAAATGTAAAAGAGCAAAAGATGTATCAAGGTCTTTCCATAAATAGAAATATGTTAAGTTCGATGGAAGGACAGGCAGAAATAGAAAAATGATATTCTAAAAATGGAACAGTGTGTATAAGAAATATTGTCCAAGGACATAAAATGTTTCTATACAAGGGAGATGTATAATGATATATAAATCTAACAGTTTGATCATGTGCATATGGATGAGAGGCATTCTATATTTAACTCAAGTATTCATGAGGGAGTACTGATTTGGTGAGTAGTGATTGTGAGCAATTTTCTAATACTGGAACTACTACTACACATTTTGGTAGCAAGGAATGTTAATCAATATTGAAATTTTAATATAATAGATAATTTTGGTGGTTCATTAGGTATTGATTATTTACAAGCATATTTTTACCATTCTTTTTTTAATATATATATATATATATACTGATATATATGACAAGGCCACCTGTTGCAAAATGTTGTTTAGTAATCCAGTTTTATAGACCATTGTTTTACACTGAGTGACCCACTATTATAGCTTTGTACCAAAGTAAAATAAGCTTTAAAATATCTGTTTCAGTACATGATAATTTTTTTTTAATAACTAAAATGTTTCAATCTTCAAAAGTGAATTATTTTGGAGGTGGCTTGCAAAGTATGGTTCCCACTTGCATTCCTCTTCATCAGAACATTTCAAGTTAAGGATATCTAAATATTTATCGATCTTTCTCTAATTGCTTTATTATCTGTATGTAACATCTTGTGTTTGTATATGTGCTTTATTTTTCAATTATATATAAATACAAAAATAATCTTCAGAATAAAAACAAATTAAATAGTTAATGTGTATTACATCTCAGTATTTATTAAGGTTATTAAAACCAAAAGATAAAACAATGTAAAATAGAAAGACTAAATTTTATCAATCTTGTAAGACTTGCCAGTTTGAAAATCTGCATTTGAAAACTTGGTTTTTAATTTGGGTTTGAACTCTAACCATTGCTGCCAATGTGAAATATGAAACTACCTTAAGTCACAAGAAAGACTTCATTAATGCTATTGTCACTAAGGTTTTCTAAAAATTAACATTATCAACTCAAAAACAATATAGCAAAGAAATATAAGAATATCAAGAAAATTTAGAAACATTTTTCATTAACATCTTTATTGTTTTGTTTTTTCAGTTTATCTGTTCACAGATTATATGTGCTTCAAAAGGAGAGTGGGGTTATGACATGTATATTGATTTCCCTAGATACATATATACATTAATAAATCTATAGCTTAATGGCAAAATATATATATATATATATATATATATATATCGCCCGGTTCACACTCCACCCATGTCTGTTGAACAGGTGAAGAGGCTCATCCCTTGTTTCCTGTTTAGGATGCGGTTTCCAGTTTTCTCTTCTCACTTTTTTTTTTTTCAATTGGAGTAGATAGACTAAAATATCGCCCAGTTCACACTCCACCCATGTCTATTGAACAGGTGAAGAGGCTCATCCCTTGTTTCCTGTTTAGGATGCGGTTTCTGGTTTTCTCTTTTCCAATCTTTTCACACCTATGTAGCCCCCTGCACATCAGTGGCATTACCGCCTTGCTCGGGGTGATATGATTAAAAAAAAAAAATATATATATATATATATATATATATATATATATACACACACACGCACATACACAGACACACACATATAAAAGTGGAAATTTAGGTCAACACCCAAACCATGTGTGTTGCAATTTCACTCAACTATTTATATATGCTGGTCAATGAGACATTATAGGTAGTTCTATTGCATTATCCTAATGGTTATTTGGTGTGCAATAATGGTTATGTTTCAAATTATTCTAAGCACTCTTGGGTAGAAATAATTGTGGATCTGAATGCAGTCTTGTGGCTATTTTGTAAATTTGTTTTGTTAACTTTTTTTAATCATTATTTATAAATGACTAGCTGTATAGTCTGGCATTTCTCATGGTTTTTTAGTGGTTATGTTGAAATTGTAAAGTCAAGTGCTTATTCAAAAAGCTCCAGCATGATGAGGTTGCTGTGATGCATAAGTTAAAAAAATGCAAAGTAAGTTTTGATTTTTGTTGTATTTGTAAAATGGATTCATGCTTGGTCAATTTTGCCAATAAACAGGTGTTTATAAATGATGTTGTGACACAGAAGAAGTGGATGCATTGTCCTTCCAACTTTGGAGGGGTTGGCATCTTGTAGAAAATGTGAAATTCTTATGGTATATGATAAGGTAAAAGTTACAAAAAAGACCCAATTTTTGTTGGAATATAACTAAGCTTTTCGGAGAAATAAACAATCACAAAAAGCAACATTTTCCATTAATTTTTGCCACACACTCTGTGTCAATTGAAATTTGTGTTCACATATGAAGACATCAGACCTTGATCTATCAGTGACTCAATTTTGGTTGAGTTTGAGTGAAGTGTCTTGGAGAAATGCATAAAAGTGTGCAAAAGACCTCCCAAAATTACATTTGTCATTGACTTTTGACAAACCCTGTACATTGATTTGAAAACTTTTTGTGTACATAAAAGGTTCAGACCTTGATCTACAAGTTACCTAATTTTGGTTGAATTTGCATAAGGTGTCTCAGAGGAGAAGAGTTTGTAAACTCTAAGCATTTTGATGATTTATGCCGTACCCTGTGAATCAATTCAAAAAATTGTGTGTACATCAAAGGTTCATATCATGATTGACAAGTGACCCAATTTTTATTGAAATCAAACAAAGGGTTTCAGAAGAGTAGGGTTTGTTAGAATGGAGATAAACAAACACACATATACACACACAGATATCCATTTTTATAAGTATAGATTACTTTATTGTTTGTTGTTGATTGTTATAATCAATTTATTTGTGTTTATGTATATTTGGAATTTGTTTATTATTTAATTGTTAATTTGTTTACTTATTTATTGATTTGGATGATTTTAATTTATTTTACTTAATTTTATTTTTTATTCATTTTTAGTTTTCAGTTTTAAGTAGCATAGTAAAAAAGTTTATTTTGTGTTTGCATTTTGAGATGAGTTCTGATTATTTATTTAGTAATTTGTGTGGGTCTAATTTTCCATGATATTTGTGGTGTATTTTTAATTTCCCAGATATGTTTGAAAGGCATTGTGCTCTGTGTGTGTGTGTGATTAAATTAATAACTAATACATTCAACAAGACTGTTGCTGACTCACTATTTTCACAATAAAAGAATTTTTAATCCCGACAAAAGAATATAGCAATATGTAAAAACTAATAAACACAAAAAGTAACTTTAAATTGCCACTGCAATTTACGTGTCTGAACAGCAATTATTAGGCAATAAAAGCAATGAAGTTAGTCATATTATTCATATCCATACACTCACACAAGCACACCCCAGTCATACTTTTCATGCATCAAAGTGCTAATAGTATAATAGATACCTGTTTTCATATCTATATATTAAGTTTATCTTATGTCAATTGCCATTTTCTGTCTCCTTAATGCACACACACACACACACACACACACACACACACACACACACCTATAAATAAACACATATAGATGTTTCAGGTTGAGAATATTTCATCTGAAATTCTTGGTGCTGAAAGTTCTTCTGTTTTCAGATTTTTTTAAAATTTTGAAATGCATGCTATTTAATTTGCATATAGCATCTATAAAATGGGGCAGCTTGGTAATGAAGCCCAAGGATAAACAAGATATCCCTTTAAATTCTATAAAATAGCTCATATATATATGTACCCTGAAGGTAGTTTTATATAAATAACAAATAATCTGAAAGTAGTTTTATATAAAATTTAATAAATTTTGTACACATACAAATACAAGTACAAATAATGCTAGTTATATAATGCTCACCCAGATTTTTAAGTGGTGAAATTAAGATTTCTCATAAAGATAATGTTTTGTACTGTCTGTACATGTACAAAAAACATGTTCACTACTTATAAAAATATATGTAAATGCAGAACTTTTTCACATTTTGAATAATATCTTTACTGAGCATGAAACACTTAATAAGTAATCCACAAAGGTGTTGCTATGATGATCGCTAACAAAAAACTGATGCCAATGTAGGCTATGTAGCTGGGCAGATGAGGTTACTTACAACAGCTGAATATCACCTTGGAACCTTCCCAGTGTTTTATGAAATTTTCCATTTGTGGCATGTTATGTCAGCACCTTTTTTTTTTTTATAATCATATTGCCCCAAGCAAGGCATTTTGCTGCTACTGTTTTGCAGGGAGTCACATAGGAGGAAAGTTATGAGAAAGAGTGACAGGTTATAGGGAGTGTCAGGAAGTGGGTAAGAGAAGGACGATCATGGTCCTAAAGTGAGGGTTCAATTTATATATTGATTTTAATGTAGACTTGATCCCCCACTTTATATCCACATTATAATATTACAGAAATCTTTTTTTTTAATCATATTGCCCTAAGCAAGGCATTTTACTGGCACTGTTTTGCAGGGAGTCACATAGGAGGAAAGTTATGAGAAAGAGTGACAGGTTATAGGAGGGTGTCAGGAAGTGGGTAAAAGAAGGATGAAAATACTGATGAGAGTGGAGTAGACAGAGAAAGAAGCATGAGAGAGAGGATGCAGGTTAGTGAGATAAGAGATGGCTACTGACTTTACATTTAAATTCTTGAAGATTGTAGCTGTCAGGGAAGCAAGTAAATGGAAGGGAATTACACAGGCTGGAAGTGCAAAGAAAAGAAGCTGATAGTGTAGAATTTGCATTTACATTTTATTAATTTCACAGTAAAAGGGTGGGACCTAGTTGCTAATCTTGTGGCTTGAGTAAATTCATATATAGGAGGCACCAGTGAGCTAAGTTCATCAAAGCAGAAGCTGTGAAAGTATTTGTAGAAGAAACACAGGGAAGTCACATTGCGCCAGTAAGAAAGTGACTGTAACTGAGCTGCCAAGTTGGGATTGATCACATTACAGATTCTCTGTTTTCAAGGACACCTAGGTGGATAGCAGGAGCACCCAACCAGATGTGGCAGCAGTATTCATTGCACGGGCGGATAGTAGATTTATAAATGTGCAGGATTGTTTCAGACTGGAAAAACTTCCTGGCCCTACACAGAGAATCGGCTTTCTTAGCAGCGGATTTCACTATGGATTCTATATATTCCACTTGAGGTCTGTTGTGAGAGTTAACCCAAGGAGGCACAGTGTTTTGCTTTCAGGGAGACTAGCCTGATCCATGCTAATAGTGGGTAGGAGCGATTGTCTGTGATAGTTAATAGATAGCAGCTTTGTTTTGGAAGCATTAAAATTCACGAGCCATTTCTTACTCCAGTCTACAACAAATTGGAGATCCTTTTCAAGCTCGGCAGCAAGGTTTGCTTTGTCAACCTCAGCAGATTTTTTATCAATGTGAGAGTAAACTGTAGTGCTGTCAGCGTATATGCCTACTTGGGATCTTATTACATCTGGGAGATTGTTAATTTAGATAAGGAAAAGCATAGGACTTAGAATAGAGCCTTAAGGGACACCCGCATTTATATAATAGTATTGGGAGGCATGTCCATTCAATACTATCTTTATTGTGCGATTTGAAAGGACTGACTGGATAAGGTCAAACAATTGTCCAGTTATACCATAGCTGTGCAGCTTGTGTAGAAGGCCAGCATGCCAGACTCTGTCAAACACTTTGGAGGCATCTAAGGCAACAGTTTGAGGTTTACCATTCTTGTCAAGAGCCTGGTGTATATACTCAGTGATGGTCGTGAGCATATCAGCAGTAGACCTGGTGAAGCAGAAACCATACTGTTTGTCAGAGAAGAGTCTGTGGGCTGTGAGATGTTGAACCACCTTGGTGTTGATGATGGATTTGAACAGTCAGTCAGTTAAGTGCCATACGTGATACACGCTTGGGCGATCATGTCTCGATAGATGTTTTCATTCCGATGTCCCTGTTGGGGGATATAGTGTTTTGTTTTTATTTAGGAATTCTCAATAATTGCTCACCTTGTTTTCACTAAGTCTATATTACATTAGCCAGTGCAGAGATTGAACTCACAATTACTATATTGCTATAATTCACAAACTAATGCTTTAATCTGCTTGTCTATTATATTGTGGGATAAACTGATACTTACAATCAAAAAGAGTCATAAAATTTCTGGGAAACAAAATGAGGAAAGAAGGCTCAAAAAATTTAATACTCATGGGATATCTTGAAAGTAAGAGAGGCAGGTGAAACTGATTAATTTACATAATGAATTTGAGGAGATGAGTGGCAAAACAAGGAAAAAGAATAAAATGTATTTTAATCAGCAAAAAGCAGGAAGTTGTAAAGAGCCTTGATCACTTACATTCATATGAGCAATTAACACATAAACAAAGAATGAAGAAGTCACTTTTATTGTTTATGTGAATATAAATATATACACAAAAAATTGTCTTTTAACTATGATATTCATGTATACATTAATATTAACTGTTTCCTTATAAAGAAACACTCAGCATTCATTGACTGTGCATCAAGTACTACTTTTGGTCAAAATTCATAAAATGTTTTTGTTAAAACATTTTTTCAGGAAAATCAGTTTCTCAAATCCATTAATTGTTCTTTCTCTTCCCACTATTGATGTAGGCTTTCTCTTTAAGCTTTTGTTTGAAATATAGAATATCAATATCTTCATTATGTCATTATACTCTCTTTGAGTTACATGTGCTATCCATTTTAGTTGTTGCTTGTGTTGAAACTCTCCAAAAGATATGGTTTTTGTCATTTGGTACAATCCTTTGTGATTTTGCAGGATCAGCCCACAAGTTTTAAAGAAGGATGTTCCTTGCTAAGACCTATAGGCTTTATTTGCTTGAATTCATTTTTAGTCATTGATATATTTATAAAAACTCACTACTATTATATTATATACTTCATAAAGAAACACCATTTACACCTGTAGTTCTATTTTCTAATATAGATCCTATTGGGGGAGTGAAGTAGTTGCATTTTTCTCACTGGTGTCAGTGATTGGTATCCAAGCCCACATAAAACCTAAAGTTTTTAAATGCTGATTTTCACATGTCCCATTGATTTATAAAACTATCATAACACAACATTCTCCTTCCTTCTATATGCCTACATTTGGTTTCATGCCTAAGCTATACCTAATTCTTGCACTATGAACTGAATTTCAGTGGAACCTTTTTCTATTCAATTCACTGTTATTTTCTCCAGATATCCTCATAAACTATGCCTCTTACTATGTAAACCACTACCTTGAGTGGCTCTTGGGCATTGTATAGAGTGAACATAATTGTAAAAAACAAAATGCTCTTGGAAAAAGCATGAATCTTCTCTCAGAGAAGTCACTCATTGCTTTCCATCATAACAAAAAATTTTTCATCTCAGGCATAGCAATAGATTTGTTAAGAAAAAGCAGATTGGTGAGTAAGATTGTTGTTTTATAAAGTTAATCTTCCTAGTAACTTTATAAAATAACAAGCTCGCAACCAGAAATTCAAAGAAACTCAAACGAAAAACCACAAATTTATTCCCCTGAAGAGAGTCAATTTTAGACTTGAAACACATGTAGCATCACAAATACCATTATGGACAATTAATGTTTCATAACTTGTATAATTACAAAAGCAATAAATATACACTTTAAAGAAAACATTCACAACGTCTCACACTTTTTATTCCATACTAATTTCTCTTGTTGGAACAACCCTATTTCTTTATCCTATATATATATATATATATATATATATATTAGATATGTGAAAAAGTTACCAGCAGTTCTCATTTAAAATAATCAAAGTGAAATCTATAATATATCATAAATAAAAAAGTAAATAAATATATCCACAATATTTCAAATATATTTTAAATAATCCACAATTAAATATATTTGCTTATCTACTGATATATATTCTACTTAAGTTATAAAAATTTTTTCAAGTAAATAAATTCATTGACAGCTGTTGAGTATATAAGATTACCTAGTATTTATTTACTGGGAAGGTGTTTCTTGTATAAAAACATTTGAAGGCTATCTCAAACAATGATGAAACAGGAGATAAAATTTCACTTACAAAACAAATCACAGATATTTAAGCATCTATCTTAGCTATCCATATCACTTTATTTATGACAAGAGTGTATGGATAGATCTCTTGAAGTCTATATCTGCTAAATTTACCTGACTCCCCATACCTGAAATATAAACTATATAATTTCCATTGAATTAATAGATTTTTACATTAGATATTCTGATAAAATGTCCAGTCTTTGGCCATCTTGTAAGCTAACATTCATACAGGTGTACTGTCTGGCAGTTTTAGATCACGGCACTTACTGTAGAAAGATTTAGTGTGAAGAAAAGATTAATGGGAGATGCATAAACTTCTTTTTTTGTTCATTTATACACCTTATTACTCAGGATACTGTACAAGACACCAGGAAAAATAGAGAGGGATCAGATTTAGGGTCTTCGTGAGACTGGATGGTTATTTTAGAGAATTCCAGCACATGTTGGTGATTCTTTGATGTTGGCAATAGGCGTTAAATGAACTACAATAATAGATTTTTTTTTAATCGTATCACCCCGAGCAGAACTAGTTAAACTAAAGAATGGAACTGAACTGAACATCTAATCTAAACATTCATAAATGGAACTTTGTGTGTGATTGCGTATCTGTGTGTGTGTGTGTGTGTGTGTGTGTGTGTGTGTGTGTGTGTTACCTATAGACTCCAAAACGGCTGAACCAATTTTCTTGAAAATTTACACAGTTGTACTATAAGCATCTGTGAGTGTTCTTAGCTAGGTTTTGTATTGAGGTACCCCCGATAAATATCAAAAATCGATAATTGAAAAAACTGGGTTATAGAAGGATTGGTCCAATTTTAATCAAATTTGATACACTCATAGACAAACACATAAGAAATGATATTCAGAAGTTTCAAGGTTGCAATTCTTTCAATAGTGCAGAAAATTGATAATATATATATATATAAAAGGCAAGATGTTTGTGTGTGTGTCTGCTTTTCTGCCTGTATGTCTGTATTTTTTCAGCCCTTTCATTTTCATTTTTGCTTCAAGTTTGGCTCTAAGTAGGTATAATTGTAGTTCTTAGTCTCAGCCATGATACCATTTATCAGAGGACTTATTTAGCCTTAAAATTCCGTTTACGACAAAAAAAATTATTTGATATCGATACCAGGAAATTAAAATTTGACTTACATCCATTCCTTTTTTTTTCAGTCTACGGTTTTGCTTTTTAGTCTTTTGTGCCAACGTCCAAAGAGTCTGAGCTCCAAGACCATGGATTAGTTTTAAAGCTTTTATTACACTTGAGCAAAGCCAGTCTATACTGCTAGTTTGCCATAAAAATAATGATAGAACAGCAATAGGGTTACAACATTGAGTCTATGGGAAAGAAGTTTCAGAATGGAGATTAAGTCTTCCTCCACAAACAAGACTGCCTAAATGATTTTGAATTCTATCATGGTTGGAAAAGTGAGGATTGAACAATTCCAACCTGGATATGACTCTTGTAAAGAAAAAGCATGACAGGATGGGGGTTAAGTAATTATCACAGAACTATAATAAACCAATCATTTTTCCTGAATGTTTATCAAACAATTTGTATATATGAGATTCACTTGAGATCTAGAGTTAACTTTAGACCCAAAAGATATTGAAAGCATGAAGCCTTATTGAGAGTGCAATTTTTTGTTATGACTGGAGAAAATTCAAGATCTGAATGGTAATGATGAATAGATACTAACTTGGCTTTTGGGATATTGAAAGTTATCAGCCAGTTTTGTCAGTTAGCACTAAGTCAGAAGGGAGATCAACTGCAGGGCTCTCCATCTAAATGATGTTTGTTTGCATGCATGATGTAGACTTGAGAAACACATGTTTGTCTATAATACCCACACCCAACTCCTGGCATGTGGGATATCATAAATTGCAACTTTGAACAGCATCATTTCTATCTAGAACCATGGTTCTCAACCCCGGGATAAATTATCCCAGTGGGGTAATGAGACCATATTTTGGGGGTAATGGATGTTTGGTTTGGGAAGAGGCAATCAGCTTATAATTTCACACTGTGCCAAATTATTAACGAGACAGCATTTCAAAGAAGAATTCCCCCTACCCCAATCTCTCTTAAAGTATCTTTCTTTTAAGCCTTGTGTAAAAAAAAAAAATCAAAATTTCTCCACTTTTTAGACACCAGATCATAGAACTGTGATCACAGTCAAATTTTAGCTAGGTTATGGCTACTAGATTATTATAGATTGGTACTATTCTATTGAATAATTTCCATTAACTTTGTCTGCTTTTGATGTATGAAAACATAATTACTTCTTTTCGTATATTACAGGTATTTGTTTATTGGGGTAATGGATAATAGTGAAATTGTATTTTGGAGTAATCACAGCAAAAAGGTTGCGAACCTATGATCTAGAACATTGTTTAACCCATTCTACTGAAATTCCTGCAACAAAAAGGCAATATGCTGAGCCAGCAAGTTGATACTTGTCCATATGATACCTGTTCTACTCAATAGGCCCTATGAGATGATTGACAGTGTCCCTGGCCAGCACAATCACCACTCGTTCTCCATTGATGAGACATGATGGGACAATACCTGACTTATTCAGTTAGCCCACTGACAGTATTTGTATCAACAGGTGCAAAAGTATGGAAGAATATATTGCAGAACATTATTTGCCATCTCTGTGATTGTATGCATGTGAAAGTACAGGCTTATGTTAATGGCAAAATGTTAATGTATTTATATAGGGTGCAATCACTGATGATATGGTGCTTACTTTGTGACAAGTGCATCTATTCATCTGTATATATGACTGTAATGTGGCTATATTTTCTGGATATTTAATATTGAGTAAATTGAAACATTTACAGTGTGGAATTTTATTTTCTGTTACTGTATGTTTGTAGATATTAATTATTATGGTTTGTGCATCAGTGAGCATGCAGATACAGACTTATCAGCTTAAAATATTAAATTTTGGAGATTTAGATCTGAAACTTCAGAAAAAACAGGGATTTTTTGACAAAAACAAGGACAAACAGAAGGATTTCAGCAGCAGGTAAAAAAATGTTAACTCTGAAATACCATTCTTCAAATTTGCAACAATTATTTCTGTTGTCGCCTTGTCAGAGCCAGGAAGTAAGACACGGAAACAAGAAGGTAGGTTCAAACAATGTATTAGAATAACAGAACATATATACAAGTACGAGTGTTAGTAATCAGCAAAACAGAAATGTAAGTTTGAACAGTATAGTTACACTGTGTCTTGACTGTCTCTAGACTGCATCCCAACTACCTCACAGCTGCGTCCCTGGAAGTCATGCAGGTAGTATTATATTAACAGTGGAAGAGTCCATTCCTATAGATAGGGCACCATATCAATTTCCAGTGAAGCCCTGATTTGGAACCAACAGTAACCCATTTCAGGCTAATGTTTCACTTATGACCAATATTCATTAGTAAACCTGTTATGGAAAAATGTTCTCTGTAATATTGTAACCAAAACATGGTTTTGAAAGATATACAAATTGATGAGTTAATATTTTCACTTGGTAGCTATTTTAGCTGAACAATACAAGGAGAATCTTGTAAAAACTGACAGATTTGGAAGAAGACTAACATTTGGATTCAACACTCAGTTACACTGTAGCTGATAAGAAATTAAATAAAATCAATCTTCTTCTTCACTTTTACAAAAAATGACAATGACGTGTGAAATCCTGGTTTTCCCAAATAGAAAAAAGATTGACCATGTGCTTGAAGAAAAAGTCAAACCTAGAATTTGCAAGTAGGTGTTAAATTGATTTTTGACTAATGGGAGAGACTTGCAAGACTTGAGGACTTTGCGAGCAAGTGCAAAAATCTGGATACTATAAATGCCCCCCCCCCCCCGTCAATCACTTCAGCTGGGAGCCGCGAGACGAAACAACTAAAATGTAACTTCAACTTCCAATTGACCCGAAGATAAGGTCAGGTCGCACCTTGTTCTCTTTCTCCTTATCTCTTTCAACAATTAGTACTACGAACATTTTCTACATTAATTGATACCCATAACTTTATCATTGAACACAAACTCTACCTTTAACTTTTTAATAATGTTTCTAATTGCAAATTAACTTCTACAAATTGTGTTATTCTTTCCTTTTAATAAATTTCTATTTTAAAATGCAAAATGTATATTTTATTCTTACATTATTCCACACAATTCCATATATTCTAGCCTGCCGACAACCGACCTTTTGATAATAACCTTCTGATGATAATTATGGATAAAACTTGTAAGCTGTAGGGAGTTCGATTAAGTCTGACACAAGGCCGAATCAAAGAAACATTAACAAGCTCCCTATAGCTAACAACACTAACCAGAAGACGACCGATGAACAGGAAAACCGGGAGACTGATAAAAAGCTTCAAACCGAGAGTCTGCAGGCAATGCCAGGTGAACTGACGGGTCTGTAAAGGTATGGAGAAAAATCTGTGCATTCTGACAACTGAGCAGTCAATCTCCTTGAATGAGTACAACGAACACCTAGTAATGGTCAACAAATAAGTGTGTAAAAAATAAAGAAAAAAAAATCCGGTTTTATGATCTAATTTCCAGAAAAGAAAGTATTCTTTCTCGTCAGCAAAAAAAAGATATTAATTAATAATATCAATAGTACATAAACTAAGCCACATTAATACTGGCACTGCCTATGGATTTAAGTTGGATTAACAAAGAATCAAGAAGGATTATTAATGATAATGATTTAATGATTTGCTTTTTTCACGTTATATTGATGACCAATTAAGAAATAACATTTTAAAATAAAGTAAAAAAAACCCAAAAAAACGATGTTATCGCTTTTAAACTTGTCTTTTTTAGTTTTAACTTGTTGAAAGGTTTTTTATAAATTACGTTTAAAAATAAGTTAATAAAGTGATGATTCTCATAAGCTTGCATAGAAAAAAAGACAGATGCATTTTCAACAAAGCAAAGACTTTTTTATCTTTTTTGTTTGACGTGTGTGTGAGTCTTATTTTTATTTATTTATTTATTTATTTATTTATTTATTTAAAAGTAACTTACCTGTATCATTTCTGCTGGTTGTGTGGTTTTGTTCCAATAATAATTCATCTTTATCCAGAGGGGTGATAGATCAGTCACGTTTATTTTCCTTGGTGTGTTGTGTGTAGTATCCTGAGTAATAAAGTGTGTATTCCTTTTTCTTTCCTGGAACAGAAATGTTTTGCTTCTTTAACTGTTTCTACACATCTAGTAACTGTTAAAGTGTCATGCTTCAGAAATTAATTCGTGTTTGTCTACTGAAAAAACAACTGAAAAGAACGGAAAAACTTTTTTCAAGTCTATTGCTAATATTTGGCAAATATTTTCCTAATTTTATCCTACAGGTAGAGATAGAAAAACAAACTTTTCTAATCTTTCACTCACGAAAATAAATTACATTTTTCTAAACCAAAAAACAGTTCACACACATTGTTGTTATTGTTGTTTGTTTGTTTTTTACATCGGGCCATATTTTTATAAGAGATCCGTTTTTAGATTAAAAATGGCCAAATCACAGAGAACACACACTTGTGAGCAGTCTACTTTAAAAATAAGAAATTAAAAAAAAATCTTATTCTTAATAATTTGATATAGTCATCCGTATTTGGAACATAGGTATCTCTCGTCACCTGTTCTTAAAGTTCATTAACCGTCTTCTTAATAAATGCCGAATGTAAAAAACCTATGAATGATTTTTTTTTGTTTTGTTTTTGTATTTTTAATACAGATAAAAAAATTGTAAACATCAAACAAGGTCATGTGTTCGTCCTATTACAGAAGTACCTCGGTACCAGAAATACACTAAGTCTTCTTATCACGTGGTGAAAACATTTTTACATTCAGCGTTTGATTGGCATTTATGATGTATTGAATAAATTATTATTGTCTATTATTGTGACATTGCCTATATGGACTATTCATCTCTCTGCATCACAAAATAATGTCAGCCGTCGTTTGTTATGAATAATAAATAATTACGGTAACTCGGCAAAAATAAGCAGAAATCTAAAGGATACAGCTGTTTACAGCTGAAGTGAATTTAAAGCAAACTGAAACAAAAGTGAAAATAAACAACGTTTGTAAAAGTAGAGTGACAGTAGGAAGGTGTCATCATGTAAGACAACCAGAAACAACAATTAATAATTAAATTTTCAAAATATCAATTATGAGGCTACAAATTACTCCAGTTAAGTTCAAAACAAACTAAGAAACGCCCAATATTCGCAAGTTACTCACAGCAAAGGCTTATAAAATGTTAGATTAATTTTAAAATCGCATTAATGCGTTTCCATGAAAGGTATGGAAAAATGTAATTAAAAAAATATTGTTCCCAAAGTCTGCATAACCAATATAGATTATGCAGCAATCTCTGAATAATATCTCTTGTGACAAACGTCTTCCAATAATTAACTATATACCATTCCAAAAATTGATGGACTGTCTTAGAGTCTTAAATACTGGTGGTTCTTCTTTAAAAAGAAAAAAAGAAAAAAAGAAAAAAAAACAAAGACATAATTCAAATTGCAAACAAAAACATGCAGTTGATTATCTGTTGTCAAAATTAAACTAGTGCAACAGAATTTTGCTGAAAAAAGACTTTATGAGATAGTTGCTTACCCATGATGAAGAAACCTTGTGACATTCCAACAATACACCCACAAAATAAGGCCAGAAAAGAGAACACTTTTTGCATCAGAACAACTAAAGGTTGAATTCCAGTCAACAAAAAAATGAACATTAAGTACATCCCTGATTTAGCACTATCAAACTTCTGGCTGTTCCTGAAAATGAAAACAATGAAAGATCAACATTTTTCATCCAATACCAAAGTTGAAGTTGCTGTATACATTTGGATCATTTGTAAACCAAAAACTTTAAATGTGAGTAAATGTGAGTAGTACTAAATAATGGATGTTGAAAAAATAAAGATGTAAATTTGAAGACGTGAAATAAAATTGATACCAGTTCCATTCTATCAGGTCTTAAAACTTAAAGCAACAAAACTTCATTTTTTTTATTGCTCTTTGTGGTGCATCGGATATCGGCTCGGAGCGAGAAATCGGGGAGCCGAGTTTGAATGCCAGCTGAATTCATTACCTTCACTTACAGACAAATACCCTTGGGAAAGGTATTAATCCATCTATTCCTTCCAGTTATAACAGGACAGATTGGGTTCTATAGCCTTGGTTGGCAACCAATCTACCATAGAAAGCAATGGCAACCTACTGTGGGATAATCTTCTGCCCAGTCAGCTATGTCTCTTTCGAGACATGATTGCCCAAGCGTGTATCACGTATGGCACTTGTACCCCAGGTCAGTGTAAAAAAAAAACATCTGTAATGGCTGCTTATTCAAATTGCATTCATGGTCTACAACTTATAATGGAAAGGGTTTATTAATTAATTGTAATGACAAAATAATTTTCAAAATAAGTAAAAACAAAACATATTTATTTAATGAACAACATAGCTCAGAATAGGAGAGAAAAAATCCTGTGGTTTGGCATGCAACATGTTATAAGTTTCAGAGAGAGAGAGAGAGAGAGAGTTTTTAAAACTATCTGTATATGCATAAATATCATTGTCTCTTTCTGTTCTTTTGTGAGCTATGCTGTTCTTTATATAAACATTTATTCTATTTTAAAAGATGACATACTTATCTATTTTAAAGTACCACTTGTCTGTTATGGATTAATATACTTAATATCTGCAATGTAATCTATCCTGACTTGGCAGCCTGCCTTCAGTAACTTTCTCATCCTTATGATGTGGCTTCCCTCTGTCTTTTCTACGAACATTTTCATGGCAACTGCTCCGACGAGCTTCTTTCTCTGGTTCCTGGACCACATGAACATACACCTGCTACTAGATTATCATCAAGGTCCCATCTCTTTATCATTGAAATAGCTAAATGTAACTTTCCCTTCTACTATAACAGTTTCTTTTCTCACACTTCCCATCTGTGGAACTCCCTTCCATTTACTTACTTCTCTGATAACTACAATCTCCAAAAGTTTAACTGCAATGTGAATTACCATCTTCTCTCTTGATTTCCATCCATCTCTCATCCTTTCTTCAATACACCCTCTACCTGTACCTGTTTTTTCTCATGCTTTAACTCCCTGTGCACCAGTAGTGGTCCTGCGTTGCTTGGGGTCAGTCAGTTAGTTAAGTGCTATACGTAATACACGCTTGGGCAATCAAGTCTCGATAGAGACATGACTGACTGGGCAGAAGCTTATCCCGCAGTAGGTTGCCATTGCTTTCTGCAGTAGACTGGTTGCTGACCAAGGCTATAGAACCCAATCTGTCCTGTAATTTAACCCATAACTGGAAGGAATAGATGGATTAATACCTTTTCCAAGGGTATTTGTGCGTAAGTGAATGCAATGAATTCAGCTGGAATTCGAACTCGGCTCCCCGATTTCTCATTCCGAGCCGATGTCCAATGCACCACAACACAAACTTTTAACTTCAAGAAGTAACAAACAATTAATATCAAGACTGCCGGCTCAAAAAGCTATTTGCTTAAATGTTGGCTATACAATTTTGTGAAAATTAATTGAAATTTCTTTCACCATACGGTTAGTTTTAGACCCACTGGAGTGACAGGGTGTAATTGATTTCTATTTTTTCTTCAGATTAGGTCATTTGCAGTGGTGTGCAGTAATATGAATTTTGTTTGACATTGAAAAATATTGTGTCATCTGTGATTGCATCAGATTTTTATCACGCCCAGACACTATTGTCTCGACTGTTGATTAGTTGTCTTATGACCATTGTCTGTAATATATGTTACTCCAAGGAAGCATAGAAAAACTGTAATGCTGCACGAACACACTGGCAAGCTTTACAGAGAGATCATGGATATTGTTGGTATGAGCCTTTCAGGTGTCAGTCGTGTCATCAAAGTGAAGAAACAAACTGGATCCATCAGTTCAAAATCTAAAAGAAAATGTAGTCAGAAGAGAAAACCAATGTCAACAGACAATGAATATATCATCAGGGAAAGTGTGAAAGATCCTAGGAAGACTATTCATTTTATCTAAACTTATTTATACATGGAACTTTGTCTGTGTGTGTATCTGTGTGTGTGTGTATCTGTGTGTGTGTGTATCTGTCTGTGTGTGTATCCGTTACCTATAGACTCCAATATGGCTGAACCGATTTTCTTGAAAATTTACACAGTTTTACTATAAGCATCTGCGAGTGTTTTTAGCTAGGTTTTATGTCAAGGTACTCCCGATAAATATCGAAAATCGATAATCGAAAAAATCAGGTTATAGAAGGAGTGGTCCGATTTTAATCAAATTTGATACACTCATAGACAAAGACATAAGAAACGATATTCAGAAGTTTCAAGGTTGCAGCTCTTACAATAGTGCAGAAAATCAATAATATATATATAAAAGTTTTCATTACACCCGAGCAACGCCAGGCTATACTGCTAATTTTAATTAATTTGCACCATGTTGCAGTCCATGATAAAACTGTCCTTTGTTCCTTAAGCTTTCTGTAAAATGGTGTCAAACAAAGTGAACTTAGAATAATGGTTAGCATACTCAGTTCATTTAGCCATTCATTAGTGCAGTGAATTTGATCTGCTCTATCATTCTGTTTCAGATTAATCTTTCTAAAGAAAGAGATGGATTTTGTATTTATTAATCCAATAGATTTTATTAAACATTATTTTTAGTGGATACTCATTTTTAAGTAGACACTCCATTTATTTATTAAAAAGTATATTTATTGTCTCCCAGCCTGATTATTCTAGCAGAGAGTGTATATTTTTTCTAATAAGATTTCTCGAATATTCAGTCCAATAAATGAAAATAAATAGTGTCTACTGAGATATGAGTATCTACTAAAAATAATGTTTAAGTTATAAAATTTATCAGATTAATAAAAGTAAATCCATTTGTTATTTTAGAAGTTGCTTTATTTACATGAGATTACTAAACTGAGCAGATATATCTATTTTGAGAGTCAGAGAAAAATCTGTGTTTAAAGTCACTATTCAGCTTTGTTTGATCATCATCACCAAGAGGTTCAAAGCACATCAAATCTAATGATGATTACTAGGGGAATACAGGCTTGAATAATGCTGGAGAGTACATATTTTTCTCTAATAAGGTTTATCAAATATTTAAGCCTGTAAACAATTATAGATATACTGGGCGGACCTGAAGGGGGAGGCTCAGTTTTTCATACAACATTATAGCAAATTGATCCTCCATTTTGGAATCACTCACCGGTACAACATTATCACCACCTGGAAATTTGTTGATTATCACATTGTTTTTACTTTTTTCAGTGCAATCTTATTGATTAAACCCTAAACTTTTTGATTGACAAAAAAAAATTTGTAAAAATTTCAACATTGAAACAATTTGGTGGGGAGGGGCTCAGTTTTTCATACAACATTATAGTAAACTGATTCTGTGCAATTAATTTTCATATTCAACAAATGAATTCTTTGCGAAATTTTTGAATAAAGCCATTCTTGGAGTTTCCGAGGAAGATGCCATTGTAAGAACTGAAGAAAACTTGAAAAAGACAAAAACAAGAGCAACAATTCCTCCCAAAAAAACAAAACAAAGTGACCCCAATGCGAGTGGTTCCAAAATGGAGGATCGATTCACTATAACGTTGTATGAGAAACTGAGAGCCCCCTCAAAAATTGTTTAAATATTGAAATGTTTTTAATAATCGTAAACTTTATATAATAATCGATAAGACTGCACTGAAAAAAGTAAAAAAAAAATTAAAAACAACAAATTTAAAGGTGGTGGTAGTTTCCTTCAGGTCCGCCATATACTGTTTAATAAATAAACAGAATGTCTACTCAAATACGGGTATCTACTAAAGATAAAGTTTAAGTAATAATAACCTTATCTTCAGGAATATCTGGCCTGCTTAGTAAGTGAGATAGTTGTCTTTCTATT
Organism: Ascarosepion bandense; assembly: GCA_037127315.1. NCBI lineage: Eukaryota > Metazoa > Mollusca > Cephalopoda > Sepiida > Sepiidae > Ascarosepion > Ascarosepion bandense. Next base: position 133,997 of record JBBBDQ010001192.1, read on the forward strand.
GATTGTTGAATTTTTATTGCTTATCAAACCTTTGCAGCTTATTTAAAGTCAGAAAATATTTTTAGGTTGTAAGAATTATTTTAAAAATCATAATCTTACTAATTAACCCATAGGTGGAGAAGAAGATGTGGATTCACATCTTTCCCAAGAGTATTTGTGGGCAAGAAAATATAATGAGCCCAATGGAAATTGGATCTCATATTAACAATTCTAAGCCATTACCCATTACACCACCTACACATCCAAGCTTACAGCACCTGGTATTCCCAAGTAGTCACCCATGTAGGTACTGACAAGGCTTGACATTGCTTAACTTTGATGATCAAATGGAAACCAATGTTTCAGTGTGATGTGGCTGTAGGGTTAGTGCCACTATTCAAACCCAGTTAAAAAAAAAAAAAAATCAGCATTGTTAATGTTGGATTTTCAAGGAAAGTTCATCCTCCTCACTTACCAACACCATTTTTCTCTTATTAATTCTTAAGCTTAATAAACATTAAAGTTTTAAAGTGGGCTATAGTCATTAAGTTTTTATTCTATATATTTGGATGTGTAGGTGGTGTTATGGGTAGCTGCTTGAAAAGAGCAAGTCCCGTTGGTATGAATCTGTTTTTTTTTTTAATCCACCAACTATGGTTTAAATAGTAGGTCTGACTGGGTTCTTTATCCTTGATTAGCAGCTAGTCAAGGACAACTCTGAATTCAAAACCGAATGTTATTCTAGAAAAGTTCAAACTGTTCAGCTCATGAAAGAATCATGAAATTCCCAATGACTACAATTCCAAATGCTATCAACCTGATGATTATTATTATTTATTTTTTACTATTTTAGTGGAGTTTTTCTTATTTTTTTTTCGATAAAGGCGTGTCATTTGTGTATTAAGAAGGATATATTTTTTCCAAGAAAAATCAATACATTTCATTTCAATATAAAGAAAATGTTACAAAGAGCAAAAATACCTCAAAGAATGTAAAAACTTAAAATGTCAAAAATAAAGAATTCAATAAAAAAGAAAAGAAAAAAATGAAATTCAACATTTTTTATATTTTTAATGGGTTCTGTATGAAGCAGAAAATATGTTCAAAGTTTCAACAAGAAAGAATTTATTATCAAGACTTACACTGAAATGATTCCCTACACAAGTTGAAAATGAAAGAAATAAGGATATGTCAATTCATGAGAAAGAGCTAATTGTCTTAAAATTTTGCATTCAAAATCATGACTTTTACCTTGGCTTAAAAACAAACCATTAGTGCCAATAGAAATTACTATCTCAGCTAGTAAGTAGGCTAGGGTAGTGATGATGTTACTGAATAAAATTTAGTAACATCATATGATGCATTTGAATGAAGAGACTGTACAATAACCTGAATTACTTTAATAGCATTAAAATGTGATCTGCAAAATACCAAGTCATAGAACGAATACTCTTGAAAACTGCTTATGTTTTAAAGTAATAAGCAAAGGGAGGTAACCAAGTGAAAGTAATACTGCAGAAAAGAAATTTGACCAGGTAAAATTAGATCTGGCGCTTTCTTTATTTTGTCATAACAGAGACAACAAATACAAATATATGAATGTTAAAAAAAATAACAAAAAAGTTGAAAAGTCAAAATGAATTAAAATTTGATGCCAAAAAGTACTCCAAGCATAAAATAATATACAAATAATTTCAAGACCAATTAAAATATCATTATACATAACTTTTAAATCATATTTTTTAATAAAATCAGCCAGCAAGCTCAGAAAGCATTACATGTATACATTATGTAACTGTATACACAAATGGGATGTGTTGGTAGTGTAACAATTATCAGTGTAAAAAGTGGAATCAACAAGTCAAGTTCAAATTCCAGTCTAGTTATATCCACTTTCATACTATGTCTTTGGAAAGGTATGAATTCTTTTTTTCTTCCCTACACCAGCGATAGGTTTAATCATAAAGTAGAGTGGGTTTGGCCACCAGTCTAAGAGGACAACTTTGCATTCAGAACTTTGACAATGGGAAAATGATTCACTATTATTGCTGAGAAGCCATGAGAACAAATAAAGATAAGGAATCTGTGGAGATTCATAATCCACTAAATCCTGAATAAATATGAAATGAAAAAAGAAAAAAAATTACACACTATAGAAGTATAATGTAGTACAGAAAACAGGATTAATAAACCCAAGTTCAAATTTCACCTGAGCTTCTTTAAAACAAATAACCTTTGAAAAAGTATGAATTAACAGAAATAATATGAATCCACACTTCTGCACAATGTCTCATTGCCAATTATACTGCGAGAACATGTTTAAATGCGGATTTGGTCATGTTGGTTGAAGGGAATGGGTAAAAAAGCACTCTCCCATAATTACTATCCAAACTCCCCACCATACACAAAGAGGATCTGTTGGAATTCCCAAAGATAAGAGATGTGATTTCAAATCTTATCAAAGGCAGATTCTTTAATTCTGATTTCTTTTATTGGAAACTCATGCCGATTTTTAGTCATTCGTGTTCCAACATGTTCGAATACATCAAATTTATTGACAGATGCTTACATTTCAGATTGGAGCATACTTCACACTATCTCAAGAAATAAAGTTTAAAATTACTTAATTTGTGTCATTTTTGCATCCCGATGAAAATGGAAGATTATAAGGTACATTTTTAGACATTCAGTCAGTTAAGTGCCATACGTGATACATGCTTGGGCAATCATGTCTCGAAAGAGACATGACTGACTGGGCAGACGATTATCCCGCAGTAAGTTGCCATTGCTTTCTGTGTTAGACTGGTTGCCGACCAAGGCTATAGAACCCAATCCGTCCTATTATTTAACCCATAACTAGGGGAAGAGACAGATTAATACCTTTCCCAACGGTATTTGTGTGTAAGTGAATGCAAGGAATTCAACTGTAATTTGAACTCAGTTCTCTGATTTCTCGTTCCGAGCCGACATGCACTGCGTCACAATGCACATCCACATTTTAGACATTAAGTTTTTTTATTACTATAAAGACAAGAATGCTTTGCAAGTAACCAAAAAAAGACATGCTGTGTACTAATGAAGGTGCTTAGATGATAAAAAACAACTTCCATACGGTTCTAAGTCTAGAGTTGGTGATTGTAGCCTTATTGATGAAGAACACGAGAGAATGATGACTAAATCAAGACATTAATTGAAAATAGCCCACATTACACAATGCAGGAATTAATAAAAACACTAAATTTATCAAAATCTACCATCCATGAGCATGATGTTTGGGTACCACATGAACTGAAGGAAAAGAATCCTTTATTGATTGCATTTCAATCAGTGATTTGCTATATAAACGCAATGAACATGCACCCTTTTTTTAAGCAAATTTTGATGGATGAGGAGAAATGAATTGTTTACAATGATGTTCAGCAAAAAAAGATCCTGCGGTAAGTGACATGAACCACCCCAAAAGCAGGCCTCCATCCCAAGAAAGTGATGCTATGCATCTGGTGGCATTGGAAAGAAATCCTGTACTTTGAGTTTCTGCCAAATAACCAATCAACTGATGCTGAAAAGTATTGCTTACAACTGAATGAATCAAAGAAATTCAAGGAATGTCCAGAATTGGTAAACAGGGAAGATATTGTTTTCCATCAGGATAATGCCAGACCTTATCTTTTTTTGGTGACCTGGCCAAAAAAAAAACCCTGACACATTCAAACATTGGTCCTTTGGATTTTCATTCATTCAGATCCTATCAAAATAATCTCAATGGTAAAAATTTTAGTCGGGATGCAAAATTAGTTACATAAAAAACAAAACACCTTAATGAGTTTGTAGAGAAACCATGAAAATTCTGGGAAACTGGAATCTTTGAATTAAAGAAAAAAAATGGGGAAAGGTTGTGCAACAAAATGGTTCATATTTATTTAGTTGAATAAATATTTAATGGCATAATTTGGTTTTGTGTTTTAATTTCCCTTGAAAATGAGCCTGAACTTTCTGGACAACCCAAAGTTTACTAAGAATCACAATCTGAAATTATAAAACAACTGAAATCAAAATGACAAATACTATTCAAAAATTCATAATTAACAAGTTTTCCTTTAAGAAATTTGAACAGATAATTCAATACCTATTTTATATCCAGTAGATTCTAATTGAGACAATGGGAATTGGGCAAGTTGCCTTGGCCCAATCAAATGGTTCCATGGCCCAAATCAGCAAAAGAACTGAATAAAAAAAAAATAAAAAAAAATCTACTTGATTTATTGGATTTTTTTCCTTTGTATATTTTTCAAGGTCTCACTCAAATTGTAATCCAATTAACCAGAATGCATATACATTTTGACAATAAATAAACAAAAACAAGACAAAAGAAATTTCTACATCAAAACTTTTTATTAAAACAATATTTTTTATAATTTATTTTTGCCATAGCATTCAAGAGTTGGTAAAGAGACACTGTACCAACTTCACAATCAGAAAACATTTACACAACAAAGCAAAAAAATCTGAAAAATAAATGAAATCACAGGAAAAGTTAAAAAAAAAAAATCAATATTTCAAATCTAATGAAAACAATAGCATCCCTCTCATTTTTCTAAAATATTTTTTATAGTTTTTGTATGCCCTTAATATAATATAAAGAACTTTCCAGACATTATCTAGACAGAAAATATATTCCAGATAATGGATATTTCTGAAGAAAGAAAACCAAGTCAAAATTTTTTGGTATTTGCATCAAAATATAGAAGAAAAAAGAAAAGAGAAAAAAAAAAAGTAAAAGAAAAAATACAAAAAGGAGAAAAAAGAAAAAAGGCCTTTTCCCTTAATATAAAAAGAATAAAGAAAAATTATCTAGTTATTCCCCATCCTGTTGTAAACTTCATAAAATCGAAACATTTACGCATGTAAAATTATTTTTAAGAATGTGAATTTTTTTTGCATTTATATTCTATTACAAATATTTCACTTAACTAATTATTCTCATGTCAGTTTTTATATTTTGACCGGTGTTTCTTAATGATAAATAGTTGATATGTAATGGTTTTCATCAACCACTTACATGTGTATTATTGATAAATTGCAGCACAAATTATTTCCCTATCACTAAAACAGCATTTAACGACATTACTCTAAAGAAAAAGAAAAAAAAAAAAAAAAAAGAAAACTAAAAAGCTTTCATTCAGAAATTTTACATCACACATTTGTAATGTCATTTAATCTTGCATATTTATTTTAATAAAACTACTTCTAAAAATAATAAGTGACTGCTGTCCATGAAGAACTTCCTAGCAGACTTGCAGAGAGCTGCAGACATTTCAAGACCGCTTGGACTCAGTTGGTTCGGAGGCCGTCTTAAAATATTCCTGATATTGATGCAGAATAAGGACTACTGAGAACTCCTTAAACTCCCTGTCACCATATCAAGACATCAATAAATAAAAACTATCTTTGAGGCATCTAAACTGACACTTTCCATTTTATGGTATCATTTTTTAAATGGGAATATTTTTTTTAAAAATTTTTATTTGTAAATTTTCTTTTGGTTTAATGACAATAAAATTCTGATGTTATTAGAAACTGCTTGTGATAGAATTACGATGTTGGCAGGAGCACCAACCATTTCAAATTTTGGCATTTGGATATCATTTTTGTCTTTTAGTCTTTTGCCTCGAGAAACCAAAATAGTAATGGAAGGCAAAGTTGGGCCTCAGTATGATTTAAAAAAAAAAAAAATTAAAACACTAAGAGTGGCACTGGACAATGATCTGTTTCATTGGCAGAGAACCCATGAGATTTTAAAATGGATTACTGAATTATGACTATCTTAAAAATAAAATGGCAGGAAATTTATAGAGAGAAACTGTTGAAAATTTAATTTTAAAAAATGAGTCATGGTTAATTTACATTTTCATATGAATTAAATGGCAGCAATAAACTTGTGATTTCAGAGTTATAAATTAAAAATATGCAAATATAAGAAAATCCATTTCAATTTGTGTAGAGTGTTTAGGTCAAATTATATCAAAATTTCAGAAATACAAATAAAAATTAATTAGTATTCCTCACCTGTAATATTTTTTTATTCAAATAGAATCTTAATATTCTTATATTTTTAAAAGTAAATTTTATTTTTATGATATTGTATTTTACCAATGATTTTTCCAAACAACATCCTGAATTTGGTAAAAATATAAAACTTGGATGGAATCAAGACATTAAGATGGTTTATGATTATCTGAAATTCTGGATATTGATAAAAAGTTTGTTAGTTGCATTGTTACATGTTTTAAAAGGGATGCTCTAACTATTGAAACAATCATTGTTTCTCTGGCAGCCACACTGCATGTAAATGAAATTGTCCATTTCCACCAAGCCAATAAGACTTGATGACCAATAATAATAAGTTTCTACATGGCATCAAGAATGACTGGACTGATGTTATGAACTTAGCCACACAGTATATTTTTCTGTGCATTTATGTGTGAATGTTGAATACATCTTTTTCATTTCAGTCAGGAGGAAGCTAACTAGTTCCTGAGGTGAAATGAACAGAGAAGCATATTCAACATTTCCATGACAAAAGACTTATATACCAGGATAACCATTTTGTCCTCAGACAAAGAGGACTTCACACCCTCTTTTTTTTTTTTCACGTAAAAGAAAAAAACCTCTTGTGCAGATTATTAAATCAATTATAAATATTGTAAAAACAAGATGTTAAAGCAATGATAAGAGTGGAGGAGTTCAGCAAAAAGTTTATAAACTTTCAAGTGATAATAAAAATATATAAATGTTTATCTTTTTATGGGAGTAGGGGAATGAAAGGAAGTCTGTTTTTTAATGGTGTGATCCAAGAGAGAGTGGTTAAAAAATAATGATTTTACTCAAGGCTACATGACATATCAAAGCTTTTGCCAGAAAATCTCTATCAAGTTGTAGGTTTGTTATCATGGCCAAAAATCACATTAGTTAAAAAAAAAAAAAAGAAAAAAAAGACCTTCTAAAGTAAAATCAATCTAATTTTACATACGTGGCTCAATATGTGAAACTTGCTTTCTGAAACAAGAATTAAGTGTAATGTCAACAATACAGTCTAAGATTCCAATAAATGGAGACATGTTGGGTTATTACACATTTTACAGCAATAAAAATGAACAAAACAAGTCAAAGATATGAAGTGTTTACCGAAGGTCTAAATAGTAGCTCTCAGGAAGAAACCTGAGCCAATCATTTCACCATGGTCAGTAACAAAAGAAACATTGCTTTTTTACTGAAACATTCATACCTTAGACCTAAATCTACAATTGTTTAAATGAAGATTTGTAATGGTAAAGACAATCAATGTGTGATTTATTATTTTAGATTGAAAACATTATGTAACCGAATCTAGAACTTGTGGAAAAATTGACATTATACATGTTTGAGAGCATCAGTTAAGTATTATAGGCTCAGTTTAAAAAAAAAATTAACACAACCATATTAACTGAAGTTGCCAACAGATACAATTTTAATTTGCCTGTTGTTGACTCCACAGCAAATTTTGAAATATGCAGCAATGAAGTAAATACACACTGCATAGAGTCATTTTTAATTAAAAATGAGAATTATATGGAGAAGGTAACAAAGTTGAGAAAGATGCTGACAAAATGAGATATAAAATGCGAGTTTCAGTGTAAAACACATTCAACAGTGTAATACAACACTTGTGTACGAAAAACACTGTTGTATACCATAACACTTACATAATCTAAAAATTTCATACAATAGAACATTGAAGAGCTGAAAACACTGTTCTGTTGTAATCATACTGCTGATTACTGAACAAATTTGTTTTAAATTTGTGGATCTGATGAACAGTTTCAGAAAATTGGGCAATGACCATTTTGAATATTATATCAGAAAGAGGCTTTGAATTTAATGAGAAATTAACAAATGAAAATGAAATCAAGAATAAGCAGACTAAAGTCTGTAAGTAAATTGACAGAATAGAAAAATGGGAAAGGATGGAATTTAGCTTCAATTTGAATAACAAGTAAAAATATTCCATATTTTAATTTATCCCAATAAGCAAAAGATTCAATAAAAAGGCAACCCTTACATCATTTTGTAGAAAAAAATTTAATGAGAATCTTTTTGGCAACAAAGAATTGTTTCAGTTCAGCAATAGGAATCAAATATTTATTTGATACTTGAGAAAAAATATTTAGTAAAACAATAATGATCATAAATAGAAAATAGTAAAAATCAATTAAAATTTCAAGCTTAAAAGATTCCATGATTTTATTAACATAAAAAAAATAAAAATTAAGTCTACAATTACTTCTGTAAACTAATATTTATGAATTTGTTATTAAACAGCGATTCAAATAAATATATTTATATCTAAGGGGAAAAAATAGTGTAAAATTCATAAAAACATAAATGATTACTTTTAACTTTTATCAAATTTTTCTAACCATGATTTAACTTATAATTTTAAAAAATTAGCAAGTAATAGTTTAAGAAATATATGAAGATTCCAAACCAATTTCTCAAGATGTGCAATTCTTGTGTGTTTGAAGGAGTAAGGACACAAAAAGACTACAATCTGCACAAATAAAAGAAAAAAAAAGATTTGCTGTTGAGGTGTTTTATATTTGGACCAAGTGAAGAATTTTATTATAAAAAGATGGTGGAATTCGAAAGAAAAATGAGATCTTTGCCGAAGAGTAACTTTTCAATGATACACTCACATCGAAAAAATGTTTTGAAAAAATTGATTTTTTGTTTATTATGAATTTGAATATACATGCAGGTTATAGAAAGATGGAAAATGTGTAGACATTTATAGCAAATGAATCAGTAGAATGGTAGAACATTTTTATCTCTTTAAATTAATTTTCTTAGTTTTCATTTAGAACACCAGTACTGTCCAACAAAAAACATATACACAAAAAACTCAATGAAATATTAAGAAGTATACATCAAGATAAATGTCCGAGTTTCATTGAGATCTACACTTTCCACGAGGTCATTCTTCATAAGAAACATATCTACAGACAGACAGGTGGTTCGGTATTGGACAGACATTAAAATACAATTGCCAATTTGTCAGTAACAAAAACTATACGCACTGGAAATTACTTGATCTAGATTTTGAATAAAAGTCATGTACTTAACTCCAAGTGATTTGTATGAGATGTGCAAGTGATTGTGAAACAGACACTGGTCAAAAGAACAAGATGAAAAAGTGCTAAGTATTGGACTGACTCATTAACTTCTAATTTTATTAACATCAATAAAGTTAGAAAAAAATTGCATAGAGTCAATACAACCAAAAATCCACTCAGTTTCTTGACTTATCTATTTGTTAAAAAATGCTATAAAAATATCAAGTTAAATTCTTCTGAAAGATTTATCAGTTAAGAAGAATCTCACTTATAAAAAATAAAGAATATATTGAAAAAGTTACAGTCCAATTAACACAAAAAAAAAAAAAAGAAGAAAAGAGACATCAAGAGGGGAATTAGTGCCAAAGGAAAAGTCGGGGTATTTTCTGAATTTCCAAGTCCGTTTCCGTCCAGTAGAACATGGTGGCCTCCAAAGTAATCATCGGTTTTTTTGGATGTACTGGCTTAACAAAACATTTGGAGGATTAAAATAATCCTTGCTATTCTCCACTTCAGTCCTGCGGGTTCCTTCATCATCAAAACCTGCAAGAAGAGGTCAAAGAGGTTTTATTTTTTTCATAATAAAATTTGGTTCAGTTAAAACATTTACACCAAACTTTGAAAAATTAAGTAAATAATATTTTGATAAAAGTCCAGATAAAGATTAACTAACAAACTGCTCCTCAGAAAAAACAAAATTGATAACAATCTAATCAACCAAATAATAATTTTAACATTGTTTTGGCAACAAAAATGAGTGATTGCCATATAATAAGAAACTCATAAAATCTCTTTAAATCATTGCTTCCTACAATTATTTTCTACTAGCAGTATAGCCTGGCAGTGCTCGGGTGTAATGAAAGCTTTAAAACTAATCCATGGTCCTAGAGCTCAGACTCTTTGGACATTGGCACGAAAGACTAAAAAGCAATAGTTGTTTCCAGTTAAAGTGAAACCGCAGACTGAAAGAAAAATGAATGGATGTAAGTCAAATTTCGATTTCCTGCTATTGATATCAAATTTTCTGCACTATTGTAAAAACTGCAACCTTGAAACTTCTGAATATTGTTTCTTATGTCGTTGTCTATGAGTGTATCAAATTTGATTAAAATCGGACCACTCCTTCTATAACCCGAGTTTTTTGATTATCGATTTTCAATATTTATCGGGGGTACCTTGACACAAACCCTAGCTAAGAACACTTGCAGACGCTTGTAGTACAACAGTGAAAATTTTCAAAAAAAATTGGTTCAGCCGTTTCGGAGTCTATAGGTAATGGACACACACAGACAAAGTTTCATTTTAGATTTAGATATGCGCTTTCAGATACCATAAAAAAAATTTACTCCTCATCTTTTTAAAATGAAATCTGTTAAGAAAATCTATTTCCATTCTAAATAATGCATTTTGAAAATATTAACTCAGTAATAAATTTAAACTCTCATCTACTACTTCAAAAATAACATTAGTAATATTTGAAAGTGAATTGAATAGAAATAATGTTTTATGAAATGTAAAAACATTTCACAGTATTTTTTTTTTAGTTTTATCAATCATCACTCAATTGCTCTGAAATCTTCCCAAATTATACTAACTTTTTGACTTCAAATCCAGGTACTGACAAATGGCATGAAGCAGCATTCGTTCAAAAGAGTTGGCAAGTTGAGATATATAAATGGCAGTTGGCCATTCTTGAAAGAAAGTGACCAATTCTTCCTCAATGGACATAAGCAAACCCTGAAAAACAAAGAGAAAAAAATTAGTAAAAAAACACATGACTAAGTAATCATAATTCCTAACAATATAAATTCTATTTATATATAAAATCAACTCTTCTGGAAGGTAATTGTTCTAGTTTTGAAGAATGCAATACTTCTTGAAATCAAAATATTCCATTTTATGAACCTATTATGGTCTATAAGTCAAAATTTATATAAGATTAATTCTAGATGTACATTAATATATTTAATTAAAATCATACTATTTTTATTCTCAGCTATTGTGCATCATATTTCTGACACTAATAACACTTAAGTATTTCTGAACGATAAATTACAAAAAATTAAGAGCTTTAACTTTCCAACATATGATTTTAGTGGTATGTATTTTGTAGCTTACACATGAAGATTAATAATATTTAATGATAAACTTAAATTATGAAATTTGATTTCTTTTTATAAAATAGGCTTTGCTATAAAATGTAAAGTTATTTTACAACCCTTTATTTGGTCACCTAAAGTAGGTAACACTTCTTCAGAGTTTTTCTTCTGAAATTCCAGAAGAGTAAGAAGAACCTAACAGTGTAATGAGAAATTAAGAGCAGCAAGAAAGAATGTTGTGGCAGCAAAGCAGCCAATACAAAGATGGCAGGTATTTGTTCTAAATATCACCAAAGTGGAAAATTTGAAAATGGTCATTATCAATTTCAATGCTATTAATTATATTGCGTATAGTAAAATGGATCACTTAAAAAATAAAAGATCAAAATAGAAGCAGATTGCACCTAAAATATTTTCACTATTTATAGTAGTTCCTCTAATGTCTATGTAAATGATGTGCTTATTAGAATGGAATATCTTAGACTGAATTTGATTCCACGATAATTTTTAAACTGATAAAGGGAGATCACTCATAAGTCAGTCAGTTAAGTGCCATACGTGATACACACTTTGGCAATCATGTCTCAAAAGAGACATGACTGATTGGGCAGAAGATTATCTCGCAGTAGGTTGCCACTGCGGTAGACTAGTTGCCAGCCAAGGCTATAGAACCCAATCTGTCCTGTTACTTAACCCATAACTGGAGGGAAGATTAATACCTTTCCAAAGGGTATTTGCACACAATTCGAACTCATATGTATTTTAGTCAAAACAAAGTTATATACCTTAAATTCAAACCTACTCAAAAATATCTAAATTTCAAGAAATCAATCAAAAACTAAAATTGGAAGTATAGCATACATAAACAAATATTAGTTATATTTTTTTCTTCTTTTTATAATAAGCTACAAGTAAAAAATGAATATCTATTTTTGTTTGAAGAAATTTAATCACATTTCTACTGCTGCTAAATCTCATGCCATGAAGGTGTTGAGTCTACAAGACTCACTTTGTCTCTCCAGCTCTCATGGTTTTGGCAAAGTGTCAGAACATCCTTAAGTACCAGATTAATCTGCAGGAGGTTCTAACAGACAACATCCTTCCAATGGCTGCATGATATGCTGTAAGGTCGTCACTAGTTTGCAGATGGCTAGTTGAACTGGTAGAGGACTGGTTGGGTGGTCATCATGTTGTGGTAGGATATGACCAAACCAGCAAACATGGCACTGAATGATGGGGCGGAGAATGCTCAGCTGGCTGGCCGGCCCTCTAGCGGAGCTCTTCATTGGACACAAGATCGGACCAGTTCAAGCAAAATATATTGCTTGGTAAATAGTAAATATATGTCAACAACGCACCTTGTTTTTTCTAAATCTACTTTGCAAGAAAAAGTCTTTTTGGTTTCAACAACCCAAGTAGTGCTATTCAGTTCTTGTGGGCAACCCGCCATATTTTTTTTATGCATACATAAGTTTAGATTTCTGAAAATGCAATGGCATATCTATCAGAGGCATAAAGAAAGTAATGCTTGCTATTTATATCCAGAAAAATTACACAGATACAGAGAAAACATCATTGGGTAGAGCAAATTTTGAATTACAAAACAATATGCTTAACCAGTGGTTGCACTTTTTTTGCCAGCAAGGGACAAAAGTTTTCATTTTATTAGTTGATAGCAGTTTAAGACTAATCAAAATGTAGTGTCACATATTATTGCCTGTTGTTACATCTGTAAGACTTTACACATTTCCTATATGAACTCATATTCACTGTTTGGTTTTTAAACACTCAGTAATTATAAATGAATATCAAAAGATACAATTTTTATACATAGAGGAATTAAATGACACAGCTTTGCTTTCTATGCATTTTCATATCAGACAACATTTTGACAGACTGCCATCTGTAACTAGAAAAAAAGTTAATGGCAGAAAGGCTAAAACCCTTAGTGCCAATAGTTTATTTCGCTACCAACATAAGTGGCATTACATTTGGAGTGATGTCAAAACAGATGGGAATATGTATAGATTGACATTTCTACCGAGGATCAGAGTGTAGCATCTGTGAACTGAGAAAAGTGTTATGTACACACAAAACTATGCATCCAAAATTATTCAGACATTCAAATCTCTTCTTTGTAATCTTGTTGTTGTCAACTCGTTTCATCTGATCCCTTCTTCAGCCCTCTTCAGTTCTGATGACTACCACAAAAATAAGAGATTTCAGTATCCAAATAATGTTGGATAAGCTACTGACTGTCCTTAAAGTTATGGACTAAAAAAGAAAATCTTTAATATTTAAAATGACATCTTATTTACCTGTGGGAAATGACGGCGTTTCAGTGTTGATTTTAGTCTTCTGTCCAATCTTTGGTAGCATTCCTCTGCAGTAAATGCTGGATGAGCTGAGGAAGAAATCAGATTTAGAAAGAACAAAAAAAACCATTTCATAATTTCAGGTTAGAAAAAGAAAACAGCTTACATAAAAAGTTAATGTTTGATAGGAACAAATAAAACTCAGCAGATACACATCAAATGCTGTCTGAAACAATGAGATGAATCAGTGCAATTATACTGTGAATTATTTAGACTAGAGTAATCATCTTTGTTGGTTTTAACTAATGAGTTCTTTGCTTTCCTCTGATATGATTTCCTGAGTACCGTTCTATATACCCCCTCCCACCATCCCAAGTATAGAATAACACAAAAGGATTACCAGATGCGCCATGCATAGGACTAATAATATATGAGCTGCATCAATAAAAGCCACAAAGATTATTCCTCAAAAATGGATATCTATCTTTATCCAACCAAACATTTTATCAAATCAAATAACTATTTAATTCATGATTATCAATAAATGGGAATAAGTATTATATGAAAATAGACAGCATAAAAAGATAAGTAAATTTGTTTTCTATATTCTGAATTCTGGTTGATAAGATAAAAATTTGTAGCATTATGTGGCACTATACTCGTGTACTTTAAGTCTTATGTTGAAATAGAAAATAGCCCTTGTTGAAACAGCAACAAGTGAAACACTATCCCTACTCATGACTTATATTGGTTGTCTGAGCTTGAATAACTAATTTTTGCTATCATAATTTGTTATCTTTTATTATTATTTACAAAATCACCAATGAATTAAGAATCTAGACACTAGCAGATTACTTTTTTGAGTGCTGAAGATTAATAACGATTAGTATTTAATTATAGTTTTCCTAAAATTTCATTCACCCCAAAGAATTTTAATGTATCAGATTATTTTGATTACATATAATACATTAGTCTTTTCAAATAAAACAATTTGTTATTGTTAAAAATTAGTGAGTTGATTTGAAATAAACTATTATGACCTTGTTGCACATCAAATGTTCTATAATTTCTTCAATTTTCAAAACACTGCAGCATATCCTATATTGATTTACTCAGTAAACTGTAAATAAAGTAGTTTTATTTTTTTTTCTATCAAAGTAAAGCAAAGATCACTCAATGCCTTATTTCAGTTCTTTTTGTGGTGTTTAAACATTGCCTACTTATCTTCTAAAATTGTTTGGTGTTGGCAAAATAATAATAAGACTCTTTAAATGCTCATTTGTCAGCATAAGAATTCATTTTAGCTGCGTCCTTTGTATGCAATTGCAATTAGATAAGACATTACAACATTAATTTACTACTTCAGTGAAGTAAAAAATATATTCAACTTACTGGTTCTCATGTCAGGAATTATCTCCCAGGAGTCTGGATCAAAGTCCTTGTCACTTGAATCAGCTGGGGACTGTTCAGTTTCCTGGGTCATACGATTCTGGTTGGACTTCTCCAGCAATTCCTTCTGTTCTTCTTCAGAACTGTTAATATATTCATTCCAGATCTGCAGCCAAAAAAGTGAAAAATGAGAGAGGGAGTGGGAGAAAAAGTTTTCATTTATTTTCTTACACGCCTATCATAGATTGCAATTTATTAATTATGCTTAATAACAAATCAAATATAAGGTCATCTTTTCAATCAGATTCACAAAATTTTTTATCATCTTTCCATGGGTTTGAATTTTCTTAACACCTTATGATTTCATAGAGAGGCTGGCAGATGTTATAATTTGTTCAAGAGTGAATTTGACTTATTTGGTTATATGTTTATTGTCTTTTAGAAATCTGAACTGTGTTGAGTCTATTGTTTTACAAACTAAAATTTATAAATAAAAATCAAAGAGATATATAAAATATTCTTCAATCAATAAATATATAGATAAAAAATGAATAATTCCATGACACATTGGGTCACCCTTTAAAAGAAAATTAAGATGGAAAAAAGATTGTAATTAAATTTGCTATGATTAAGAGAGCAGATGTGTGTGTATTTTGGATAGCAGGATAGATTGGGGTTCTACAACCTTGGCTGGCAACCAGTCTCTCACAGAAAGTAATGGCAACGTACTGTGGAAAAATCTTCTGTCCAGTCAGTCATGTCTTTCGAAACATGATCACCCAAACATATATCATGTATGGCACTAAACTGACTGGCTTATTTAGAATTTAATAATTATCTCCCTTGAAAAAATAGTTTCCACTCTATGAACTCCACAATATTGTCATTCAATGCACCCAAATGTTTTTCTGTATTGTTTAAGTAATTTTAGGAACGTCTTAATTCTTTGAGTAATTTTAGGAATGTCCAACAGCTATGCAGTTTCAGTTCTTTTAATTTTTCTGGTGGAGTGTAAACATTGATACCCACAACATCATCATTCAATTTCAAATTACCTGGATTTGGAGGACTTTAATTCAATAACTCTTGTGACAATGCATACTTATGGCTAATAAGAGGTTACATCTGACTTAATAAATATATTGTTCCTCACTGAATTTTCATAATACCACAATTCAGGACGGAACTGAGTTAAGAGTTTCTGTCATAAAATTAATAAATGTTTGAGAAAAAATTAAAGCTAACTAATCTTACATTTTGACTTAGATAAAAATAAAATGATTTTTTACTGTTATGGCAAAAATATATCCATATACAGATCATATCACCCTTAAATTTATTGTCTACTTCAGATTCTTAGTGGCATTGCTTGAGAAAAAGTTTTTTTCCATGTATAAAAAGATTATATAGAAGAATTACTTGATTAAAGTTTGTAAAATTTCTTTTTTTTGCCATGATATTTCAGTTTTGTTGTACTGAATTTTTCTTATTAAGAGAAGGGAAATTTATGTCATTACTTAGAATGGGTATAGTTGAAACTGCTTATCATACAAATTTTTTATGCATTTAATTACCTTCTTCATATCATTTCATGACAGTAAAAAAAAAAACATAACTAGGATGAGTAACATTTCTATAAAATATGGTTGGATGATTTAATCTGAATGTTATACAAGTTAGCTAAACTCAAGTCAGCAAGTTGTAAAATCAAAGGGAAATAACTCAGAAAGCGTTGGTTCAAATTTCATATTCTGGACCATATGTAATTATTTTACATTTTGGGCTTTCTTCAATAGTTACGATTTCACTGAAGCCTCTTAGTAGACCAAGAATTCCATAACTCTCAAATACTGAATCATTGCTGCAAATTTTAAAAGAAAAAAAAAAATGTAGTATGAACTTGCCTCCCATTTTTCAGTCTCCATAAGCAGCTCTGCAAATACAGAAACTTTATTTTCCAATTGATCATGCTGCTCCAGATTGTCCCACTCTTCCTTGGGAACCAAATTCAAAAGGTTGCGCACTAGAATAGTTGAAAGAAAAACAAAAGACCAAAACATGATTACTTTGTGTTACTTAAAGTATATGTAATAGTTTGTATTATATATATTTTACATGTGCTGGATTTATTAAAATATATAAAAATACATAATATATGAAATATGTAACAAGCTCATCATTTTGTGAGTAAATTTAAAAGCTAAAATTTGATTGCTTTAGCAATAATCCATTGATTATACATATGCGAGGTGAAGAAAATAGTACTGTTTGAAATTAATATCTTAAATATTCAATTTAAATACAAGAAAATTTCAGAAGTAATTGAATTCAATTATTCAATAAAAAATTAAAAAGAAAATGGTAGAAAAATTTACACTTTTAAGGAAATGTAGCAATTTTGTCTAGATATTTGTGTATATTACAAAGTCAAAATGATTTGCAACCAGTTTGTGTTTGATAAATTACCAGTTTTAACTCTGCCTGACTCTCTGTGGATATTTCACTTGTATCAGTAATAATGCTAAATATAAGGATCAAGAAAAAGTATATATATATATATATATATATTGTCATCTGCAGACAGATCTGTTTTGCTGTATCACAGCTCATCAAGTATGGTTAGACTCCGATTGCTTTTTAACCCAGGATTGAAACCCAAGTGAATTGGTGCCAGTCGGCAATTCTATCTCTGGGCTATGGGCATTTGGTGGAAGAAGGCAGACTTTTTAGCGCATATATATTATCATTATATGCACCCACTAGCTAGAGTGCTCTAATTCATTTTACTGAATGAGTGATGCAATATATATATATATATATATATATATATATATATACACACACACACACAAAAGGACAGATGTACACATATATATATACATATGCATATACACATATATATGTATATAAATACACATACACTAATATTTAGACATTAATTTGCTTATATCTGATGGGTACCCTCATCCGACTTGGACGCTCCAACAAATTCTTCCCCAGGTACACAATCCAGCACATATCAACGCAATAACACTTTGCAAGCACCAAACCCAACACCGAACGCCAACCTAAATAGCCATGAGGCATCTATCTGTATATGTGTATGTTATATACATCTATCTGTCTGTTATATACATCTATCTGTCTGTTATATACATCTATCTGTCTGTTATATACATCTATCTGTATATGTGCCTGTTATATACATCTATCTGTATATGTGTCTGTTATATACATCTATCTGTATATGTGTCTGTTATATACATCTATCTGTATATCTGTATATGTGTCTGTTATATACATCTGTATATGTGTGTGTTTGCCAGTGTTTGTGAATATATGGTCTATTTTTCCATGTGTGGATGTTTGAAGGTTTATTTATATATGCGTTCTTTCTCTTCCTCCTTTAATATATGAATAACTTTCTAAATCTACTAAATTGTGAAACTAAAAAATTTTTTTTTAAATTTTGCAACAAAAATAAAGTACATAGAAGAGTTAATTAATAATGCTGATCTCAATTTAATCAAATTTTAATACCAATGCCCACCAAGATTATTTTTAAGTCGGCCCACATATTCTCCAAATTAGAAGTTGCTTTACTCTGATTGGTCCACATTGTACATACAACAATGCCTCCCTGATTAAAGGGGTTTTACTTGTTTTTAACCTTTTAAAACCATTCAATTTAAAATAAACTACATCACTTGACAAGACAAGAAGTGTCGAAACAAAATAGCTACTTTTGTAGTGATATTGTAACATATTCATGTTATAATTTCTGAATAAATATATATATATATATATATATATATATATATATATATTTGCCATCCATATACAAGCCTTTTTTGCTGTATCACAGTTCTTCAGTGTGGCTAGACATCTACTTGCTTCTGGCAAGGATCAAAACTCAACTGATTTGGTGTCACTTGGAGTCTCTACTCACTAAGCCATAGGCGCATAGAATGAGAGAAGGGAAAATTTTAGCATGATATATATAAGCAGTGTATATATATATATATATATACACATACACACACACACGTGAGTGCGTGTGTGTGTGTGCTTGCATGTTCATGTCAGAAATGAATACTTACAGTTTTCACATCTGCGAGCCTTGTTGGCACCCATTTTCTTCTTAATGTACAAGTCATCAATTGACTTGTACAAGGAACCTTTTCTGTTACTGCGGTTCTTATTCAAGCCACGGGGTTTGCTCAGCTGGGATGGCTCAGGAAGTTCGTCTTCTGCCTCCAAGAGGCTAAAAGAAAAAGAACAAGTACAAAAGTCAGTTATCAGTTGACTGATAACTACACAACTACACAAATATTGGTTTGGGAGAAAACAATATGAATAAATATTTATTTTTCATTTTGCAGATTAACACATATAAGCTTTATTTTGGTCAGAAAGTGGATTCTAAATTAGTCAATTAGCAAGACTACTTTGCTCCAATTACTAATCTCTGTCAACCATTTCATTTATTAATAGCTGATAATTAAAATGGGTTGTCTTTTCATTTTTTAATGACAAGTTCTCATAATTCATCTGATAACTCCTGTCAAATGCACCATTCATTTTGTCTATCCCTCTTTTAATCTCATATGAAAGTGCCCTTTTCCTATTGTACATCCAGAAATTTGGTATTTTTGTAAAGTATTGTGAAATTTAAATTATGATTCACATTCATTATTACCTCCACCTTAAGGCAGGGGTATTGTGTGTGTGCCTGTGGTCAAGATATCTCAAGATCAGCCGAATGGATTGGGATGAAACTTTCTGAAATGATTGTCCTCATTACTGCCATGAACAGATTAGATTTTGTATTCGATCTGGTATGGGATAAAGTTTCTGTCATTTTTTCCAGTTTTTTTTACTAATATTTTTTCATACGTTTCATATGACTAATTACCTCTCTTTGATTGTTTTATGTCATTAATTTTCAGAATGCACTATTTTTATTCTATGAAAATATTATTATTTACAATATAAAAAATATAAATTTAAAATTTATTATAAAAAAAAAAAAGTCAAAATACAACATTTGGATATTAAAAAGTGAAAAACTCTTCCACAATTTCTGCAACCTAATTTTTCATTTCACTTCGATTTTTTTTTAATGTATTTTCACTCTTGAGAGTGGTCAAGTTCATTGCAGTTATTCACATTTTAATAATCATCTCTTGCTAAAAGTTGAAATGATGTTGGTATTGCCTTGGTGGAAGTTTGCAGTCTTTGACTGCTCTTGTTAATAATTATTTTGATACTGCATGAAGATTTAATGGTAGGTGGAAAGTCAAAAGATATATTTTTATATTAATCCATCACTTTTTTTAAATATTTTCTCAGTTACTAAAAAAATTTATCAATTTTTCTCAAATGCTAAATATAATTTTTATGTTCATTACAGATAAAAATACTTATATTCAAAAACCTCTATAATTTAGATGTTGATATTTTTTAAGTGTCCTACAAAATGTTTAACATAGGATTTACCTTCAGAAGCAAAATTTTGTCTACAAAGAATAAACAAACATACAACATTTCTGTTAGTTGTAATATGATGAAATTGTGTGCTATTCATCACAATTTCAGCATCTCAGCAAGTATGAGATGGTCCTACAAAGTCTAGTTGAAAAAATAAAATTAAACAAAAAAGATGTAATTTACCTATTTGCATCTTGTATTTCATTCATTTAACTGAACTTAAAATTTACTGGTGTTTATGTATGTCTGCTGAATACTATAACTATAACTATAAATAGAAAATCCATACTGTGAAAGTGATAGACTTCAAAATAAAATAGAATAAATAGGGAACTTGTAATTTATAACCCCAAGCATATGATTGTATGATTAGGAGCAGATATAAATTTAGCTAAAATTCTATAAATTGAGACACTCACTTTCACCATTGAGTTGTTATATTTTTCAAGTTCTCCACTAATCAGCAAAATAATTTACTAAAATTTAAAATAGGTGAAATTTTTCATTTCCCTTAACCTACTTTTACATTTATTTCTTGTCCATTTTCTTTTAAGCAATAGTCATTATATATTAGACTTAATGTTTATTTCTAAATTCATTAAATTTTTTTTTTACTCAAGTCAACATCAATTTCTTCATTTTCTCTTCTAGATTAATTGTAACTGACATAATATTATACATGATATTATATTATTCAAACAAAGTAGACAATTAGAAATGTTAAGATTATTCCTCTGAAAAGCATCAAATTATTTTTTATGCTAAGCAATGCTCAAAAGATTTGTATTGATTTTATGAATACTGGTAAATTTAAAAAAAAAATTAAATTAGAATAATACAGTTTCTTGATTTTCTGATAAAACATTTTTACAATTGATGTTATTAAAAAGTTAAAAAAAATAATTAAAGACAAATGCAAGCAAAGTTATCTCAGCAAATGTTTTAAATTCATAAATTATCAAAATTATTTCATTTCTAATCATCAGAAGTGACATTTTAAATAGAACAGAAGCAGCAATAGGTGTGTTATCTGTCAATATTTGACATTGTTATGTTTTGTCCAAGTGACAGCTTGTTCGTAGCACATTTTCTAAAATCCTATAAAAATAATTGTTCAGAGCACATTTTCTAAAATCCTATAAAAATAATTGTTCAGAGCACATTTTCTAAAATCCTATAAAAATAATTGTTCAGAGCACATTTTCTAAAATCCTATAAAAATAATTGTTCAGAGCACATTTTCTAAAATCCTATAAAAATAATTGTTCAGAGCACATTTTCTAAAATCCTATAAAAATATTTATCTAGTGTACATTTCTGAGAAAATAATTGTCACAGAATTCAAAGCACCCAAAAATATAAATTTGTATACTCCAAATCAGGGTATCATTTTCACTATATGGCTAAAACATCCTCAAATTCTTTGTAAATATATCAATGGTGATAAAAAAATTCTTACTGTCCAGTTTAAGTAAAGTAGGTTTTATTTATTCGTAAAGAAATCTTCAAGAAAGCAACTGTTAAGGATGATTCAGTTAACATTTGTGTTATCTCCATTTAGCAGCTGCCTCACAGGAATGATTCGCTTCATCTACCCTTATTACCAGGTGAAACAGTTAATATCATCTGATAGAGAATTAAGTTTTAGATGGAGCAAAGTCAAAAGAGGCAAGATTTGGAATGTTATCAACTCCAATTGTGGATCTAGAAAAGGTTTGTTTGTAGTAGATTTTTTCCAAGCTATTGATAGCAATTGTCACTGGATTCACTATAAATTTGTATTTGCTTTAGTTTTTTTAAATTGTAACTTGGTGACTTAGTATCCTCATATTTAAAAAAAAATAATTTTAAAGCTCGTTTACTCTTCAAATTTCACTGTAATATCATCTTGCCTCTTGTCTTGAGGATGCATCATTTTGCAATTTCAGATAGTTTATAAAACTAAGAACTGCCATAAAGCAACAATTAACAAGCTAGTACTGAAAGCCACGCATTAAGAATTTCTTGTAAAGTGTTTAAAGAAACATAAACCATGCAAATATTTATAAAAATTAAAAAAACTTTGGTTTTATAACTATATTTTTTCTACCTTGTCCAATTTTTATTTAAATATCAGGAAAATAATCAAACATACCAACAGCCTAAAACAAAACTATAAAGAATTTACTTTTTAATGATTCATTAAGGTATAAGTAAATCCTGTAGATGTCCTGGAAGCCATAGGGCCAAGCCTCACCATGTTAGTTGTTGCTGCTGTGGCTTCAATAGCAAGTGCGTTTTTGTGAGTTGCTAACCTTATAACCAACCAGTTTTTTCTTACTCCTCAACAGGTTTCAAAAAAAAAAAAAAAAAGAAGTAATAGATATATATCTTTAAAAGAATATTTGTGCGAAAGCAAATGCAATGGTCTTAGCAGAAATTTTAAATTGGAACACTAATTCCATCTTTTGCACCAATAATCATAATGCGACATTAACCACACCCTAAGATTCTTTTAATTTAGGCGAATTTTATAATGTAATGAAAGAGGTTTGAGTAAGCTAACTTAATAAAGCTATATATATATATATATAATTAATGGTTACTAATAGGAATACACTGCACAATTAGATATTTACTTTTAAAAAGTGCTCAATAGAAAAGTAGTCCATAAATATACAGTAATTAATATTATTATAATAATAATAATAGCATACTGCAACTCAATTGCTGAAAAGTTTTGGTGTTAAAATACCATCATCAGACAAAACCTTATAGCTATTGAGTTGCTGTATGCTATTATTATAAAAATAATTACCATATATATATATATATATATATATATATATATATATAAATTTACGGTGTGCTGTATTCATGGATAAAAGTGCTCCATATCAGGGATAGATTATATATTTTAATATAATCATAGAATAATTACAAAGGATTAGTTCTTTCCATCATATAAACATACACACACACAAAAGTAATCAATATTCAAATGTACTGAAAAAAAAAAAAAAAAAAATTTTTTTTTAATTAATTTACTTTTAGTTGACCCACAAAAGATGTTAATTGAAGTCTTGACCTATAGTTGCCTGATAATTCAAACATTCCCTAAAAATAATAAAAATTTTAAAAAAAATCAGGTCACATTTTCTTTATTTTTAAATTCAGAGCTTAATAGCTTATTTTTCAAATCCCAACTTATAAGTTGACATGCATAATAGTTAAAAGTAGACTGATTTATATTTACAACCATCATGAGCAAGATAAAGATTCATGTAAAAAATGGCATCACCAAATTGATGATGTCCTACATGTGACTATTCCTTCATTAGCATTCATTTGCATATTTAACACCTGTACAGATATATAGAATTGAAATAGGTTTGGACAAATGTTTTCCATTTCTATACACAGCAATAAAAGTTAACTTGAAAGACTACAAACAATAAACAAACCAAATTTACAAGACCTTGTCCAACTAACAACATTTAACAAGACTTCACTAATGATACAAAATTTTCCCTAATTTTACACAAGCTGTGTCATTAACCAAATTTCAAGTTGTAAAGGTGCTTATCACTGACACCTTTCAATAACATGGATGGGGCACTCACCTATAATGATATGCTTTATTCACAGAACCAATAACAAGGTTAGAGTTTACAGTTAAAAGTACATTTCACATTATTTCTAAGGTTTTATAATTTAATTTCAAATGGACAGTGCTGATTATAAATACACAAGACAGATAATAGTATTTGCTGACCATTAAAATGCATATTACATAAGGGGAATCTTTTAAACTAGTGCTCACTAAGATGAAGCTTTTTGTTATAAACCTGATACCCATACTATCAATTACTTAAGCACAGTAATGATTGTGGGCATGCAAATAGCATGGGAAAAGTTATCTATGTTCGTAAAATCTATTGTGCAGACTTAAAGATGGTAGACTCAGGTGTAGTCCAAACTGATTACTCTGAAGGTTCTTGATGGACCAAAAATAAACCAGAGGTTTTCAGTCAATTTTATTCCTCCTTAGCTTTATTGGCTACAATTGTTAAGGATGTGCCAGACAGCCAAGACCATTTTATTACTTTGAAACCATAGTGGTAGTTTTGGATTTGCTATTGTTGGTAAGCATTAACCATAGCCAAGAAAATTTACTAATGTTTGTGAAATCTGTCATGCATGACACACCAGCAGCTAAAGATGGTAGACTCAAGTGTAGTCTGAACTAGATAATATACAGGAGTAGGAATTTGAGAAATTATGGGTTTATGGATTTTAACATTTCAGTATAAATAGCCAGCATTATACTCACCTACTCACCACACATTCTTTTATTAAACCTGCATATATAATTTTACTTTTCAATTTCAAGTTTTAGTTTAAATTATATAATTAAAAAATAGTATCCCAGCATTGTAATATATAACTACCATAAACAGTACAAGAATCAGAAATTCAATTCTGAGAATGGCCAGTTCATAATATGCACCTGATGATTGCACAGCACATGAAACTCAGAGTTGTACTATAGATGTAGAATTTTATAAATGTGAGTGTGTAATGCATGTGTAGGTTTGGTTATTCACAGGTTTTTATATAAAATTATTTTGCTTTATTTTGTTCTCTCCTGTGATACTTTAAGATATGTAGTTAATGGGCATGGGTTATATTGAAGCATAGGGTTAATGTTTCTTTGATTTGGCCTTGTGTCAGACATAACTAAACTCCCTACAGCTTACAAGTTTATCCAGAATTATCATCAGAAGATTGGTTGTTGGCAGGTTGGAATATATGAAATTACGTGAAATAGTGTAAGAATAAAATATACATGTTTGCATTTTAAAATAGAAATTTATTAAAAGGAGGCATAACAAGAATTCGTAGAAATTAATGTTCAATGAGAAAGTTAAGGGTATCAAGAGTTTGTACAAAATGTTAATAGTAGTAATTTGTTGAAAAAGATAAAGAGAAAAAGGACAATGTCCGAGTTGCTTGAAGTTGAAGTTACATTTTAGATGTTTTGTCTTGTAGCTCCCATCTGACTCTTGACTGACTAATGCTGGTGAAGTTCTTTTATTGTCATCTAGATGTTTTTTTGCACTTACTCACAAAGTCCTTTTGGTCTTGCAAGTTGCTCCCATAGATCAAAAATCAATTTAATACCTACTTGTGAAATCTGGGTTGACTTTTTCTTTAAGCAGATGGTCAATCTTTTTTCTATTTGAGAAAAACCAGGATTGCACATATTGTGAATTTTTGTAAACATGAAGAGAGTTGATTTTAATTCTTTTCTTATCCCTACAATATAATGCTAATACCACCCCATCTTTCATTTGCATTCAAGTTGTTTGAAGATCGCATGAAATTAGTTACGCCTAGGGTCATCTTTTCATAGGAACTAATGTTATCAAAGAGTTATTTGTTCTGTCTAGGTAATCTAGGCATTAAGTGCTTTACAGAGTAGGTAGGTATTTGCCTTTAGGTCAATATTTTTCTCATTTCATCTCACACAAGGCGATAATGCCACTAAAGTGCAAAGGGTTACTGGGAGTGAAAAATAATGAACTTTTGAAGAAAAAACTGGAAACTTAATCCTAGATAATAAACAAGGAGAAAAAAAACCTAATTCTGTTCAAAAGACAGAGAAGGTGTGTGAACTGGCAAACTAATAGGCAAACCTATTGTATGCTGCATGTGTATTGCATTTTATATATCAATTATTCATTTTACTTGTCATTAAATTTCAACCAGTATGTTCTCCAGCTTTCCTCTAAACTTAAACAAAATTTCTTATAATGATTGTCGCTTTTTCTAACTTTTGTCATCATTTCAATGAGAACAATTTGCAATCAAGAGACAAGTATTTGTGCAACATTTGTAACATCACTCAATAAATCCTGGGCCTAACTAATAAAACAACTTTTAGGCAAAATTCGACTTTATTCATCAACATAGTCTCCTATGGTGATACAGGGATTCCAATGCTTCTCTAACAATTCAGTGACTTCTTTGTAGAATGATTTGACTTTGGCCTCAAAATATGCCTCAGTTTCCGATATCACTTCTTCATTGGAGCCAAATCTCTTTCCGTTGAGCATTCTTTTGAGGTCTGAAAACAGCCAGTAGTTGTTGGGGGCCAGATCTGTAGAATACAGTGGATGTGGAAGCAATTTTAAGCGCAATTCATGTAATTTTGTCATCATTGCAATTGACTTGTGACACGGTGTGTTGTCTTGGTGAAAGATCACTTCTTCATTTGTGGCCGTTTTTTGGCGATTTCTTCCTTCAAATGCACCAACAATGTTATATAATATCTGCTATTGATAGTTCTTTTTTTCTCAAAGCAATCAATGAAAACATACCTTGCGCATCCCAAAATATGGAGGCCAAAACCTTGTCTGCAGATGTTTGCATCTTTGGTCACTTTGGACAGCTTTCAGCTGCTGCTGTTCAGTCAGCTGACTGCCGATTTGACTCTGAAGTGAAGTGGTGGATTTATGTTTCATCCCTTGTCACACATTTATGCAAAAACTCATTGTTGCATTGAAACAGTTGCAAACAGTGCTCTGAATTGTCAAGACGTTGTTGCTTTTGATTAACTGTGAGCAAGTGCAGCACCCACTCTGAACACAGCTTTGTCATTGACAAATGTTCATGCAAAATGGTGAATACACTGCCTTCTGATATGTTCAACTCCTCTGCTATCTCACACAACTTCAATTTACGATTGGCCAAAACAAGTTTGTGGATTTGTTTTGGTGTTTTCCGGAACAACTGATTTGAGTGACCTGAGCATTCAGTATCATATATGTCTGTACAACCACATTTAAAGTTAGCAAACCACCTCATAACTGTTGTCTCTAATGGAACAGCATCCAAATAACACTTATTGAATTATTGCTTTAAATGAGCAGTATCCCCCACCCACATCAGAAAGCAATGCTTTATAAACGCATGAGATTCAAATTTTTCCATTGTTTTGAAAATTTGCAACAGTAGCTTCACTTTAATAACTGTAATTTGTAAACTACTAATCCAATTGGACCCTAAATTTTGTCATGTGCCATTTGAAAGTTAGTACTTTATAGAAATCATATGGATTTTTTATTAGTGGCACCATTTATATATGCCATCATGCCTGGGATGTCTTAACATTGTCAAGAACTATAGCATTTAACTTTGTTGTAGGGATATGTTAATTATTTCAAATGGGATGGAGGCAGAAGTTAATAAAAAAAGAGAGAGAATTCAGTTCAAAACTCATTTAAAATTACAAGACATAACATTCACATAAGAAAGACTTTTAGAAAGCTTTGAATGAAGCTGATTGAAACAAATATTAGGATACTCATCAAAGAATTGATAGAATTGTGACAAAACTTCAACAACCATAACATGAATAGCACATTTTTGCAGCTAATCTTTTCAACACCTCCATTACTAAAACAGAGTTGAGACCTTTAATGAAATTATTTAAATTTTGCTTTTATTGTACTAAATTTTGATTGATGTATTTTTTAAAGAAAGTATTCCTATTTTTGTAGTATTCTTTTTTAATTTTTCTTTAAAAGTGATCCTAAAAAAAGTACATAAATCCCTCACCTTTGTAATTATTTTTAAACATTATTTTATATCATATTAAAAAAAAAATCATAGAATATATGAGGATTTACTATACATAGTTCTTGCAAGGGGACAATCTGAAGGGAAGCTGAGTTATGGCAATATTGCCATTCTGAATACAAGCAGCAAAGAAATATCACAAGGGAATAACAGGAAAATGCTACTTTGCAAGAGATGCATTTAGAAGCCTTTCCTTCGAACAATTCCTTAAACTCAGAACTAAGAAATATAAATATATTCAAAGACATGTTAGGAATAAGAAGCTAACAGGTTATAAAAAGTCTTTTTGATTAATATACCATTAAAAGGTGTTTAAATTGGTGTTATATTCTTCATACAAATTTCTGAGTGCCAGCACCAAAATCTCATTTTCCTTCATATATTAATTCAATAGGATAATAACTTTACTGAGTTTTTCTCAATATTTTTGTTCTCCCTGAGAGCAACACACTATGCCTCCAAGGCCTTACCCTCTCCTCAGACCTCAAATGGAACCACTATATTGAATCCATAGCTAAATCTACTGCTAAGAAGGTTGGGTCACTATGTCGATCCAGGATGTTTTTTCCGCCTGAATCCATCCTGCATATATACAAGTCAACCATCCGCCTGTGCATGGAGTACTGCTGCCATTTATGGTCAGACGCCCCTGCCGTTCTCCTCAGTGTTCTCGACAGGCTCCAAAGGAGAGTCTGTAATGTGATAGGTACTGATCTGGTGGCTCAACTGCAGCCACTTCCCTACTGTTGAAATGTGGCCTCCCTTTGTCTGTTCTATAAATACTTTCATGGCTTCTGCTCGGACAAACTTAAGTCACTGGTGCCTCCTCAACAGGTGTTTACTCGTGCAACCAGACTGGCAAACTGGGTCCCACCCATTCGCAGTCAGGTTAGCCAAATGCAGACAACAATTCTACTCCTGCAGCTTCTCTCGCACTTCCCGCCTGTGGAACTCGCTCCCATATTCTTGCTTTCCTGACGGCTACAACCTCCAGAAATTTAAATGCAATGTCAATACTCATCTATTAACCACTGGACACTAGCTCTCCCCCCCTATATCCTTCCCTTTCTCTCCACTTATGTATCTGTCATCGCACCTGCATTCTCAGCTTTCTATTGCTCCTTTCTAACTAGTTTGTACTCCTCACTCTTTTCTAATTAATCTTTTTACAGTTATGTAGCCTCCGGCTCATTAGTGGCATTTCTGCCTTGCTCGGGGTGAAATGATTAAAAAAAAAAGATTAGAAAGTGTACAGTAATCATCAAGCTAATTATGGGTTAAGCTATAAAATAAATATTAAGTTTGATATAAGGATAAACTTCCCAAAGAAAGTTTGGGAGAGCCCTGAAATAGATCCTTATAAATGTCCAATCACTCAAAATTGTTTATTCTGTTGGGTTGGCTAAAAAGAGTGTTTGCTTTATTAAACAAGATTTTCAACAAGCGAACAAACTTTTTCACCAACGCAATACTTATGTTCAAATTAAATTTCAAGCAGATTCTATAATTTTGTCAACAGCAGAAGAAACAGAACCAATATAAAACTAAAAATTAACTATGTAAGGGTTAAAAGGAGAAAATGATTTTCTCTATAAAAAATCCTTATTAAACTATTTTAATACTTCAGGAAATGTTTCCTTTTTTTTTTTTTGGTTTATTCTTAGCTTAAGGCTTCTCAATAAATATAGAATAAACAATTTAAAATTTAAATGGGAAACCATTGTGCTATTTTCTATCTGAACTTAGAGATAATAACCTCTTTTGGCTGATAAAGACAAAGACTGTGGACAAAATAAAGGAAAATGAGGCTAAATAGTATCTGCTCAGTCCAGTAATGACTCAACTTAGAAGCTTTTCACTTTGTTTTTCTTTACTTTATCTGTTATATGTCCATTCATCATTGTTATTATACCAATCACAGTCCTATGAAGTAAAAGAATGTATGAAGATGTTATTGTGTGTGTGTGTGTGTGTGTGTTTGTTTTGGGAGGGGTGTAATGCTTAAACCTTCATTTCTTTCTTTGTCACCAAAAATATAATATAAAGAAAAACCTAATGTTATACATAAAAATAAGAGCACTTACTCTCTGCAATAAATGTTATATCTACGAGGGTGTGTGGAAAAGTTCTCAGCCTAAACCACTTATCAAATCTGACCAATAACCAAACAATTTTTTTTAGATGGGGTTCTTGGTGAAGCAGGATATTTCAGCACCTTTATTTTATGTGTGTATGTGCATGTAGTTCAAATTTACTAATTTATACAAGGAAGCATGCTTAATATCAAAGAAAGAGCATTTGTTTTTATATAGATAGTGTATTCTGAAAATAACTTGAAGTGTAAAACTAACAATCACCATACAGTATTGATTCTTGTGTTCACACAAACACAATCATAGCATCAATCATCTAAGTGACAAATTTTATATTTGTATTAATTAACCCTATATATATATATATATATATATATATAGTTTGAAATAATACCAATAGTGGTTAATCTGAATTCACTGCAATGGCCTCATAAGGCTAAATTGTTAGTCACTGTTTTATGCCAGGCATCCTGTTGTATATTTCAACATTGTTTATATTAAAGATTTTATGTATGTGGAAGTAAATATAAAGATTATCAAATTTCTCTCATAAAAGAAATAAATTCTATTTCATAACTCAAACTTGTCATTTAATTCACTATTTTTTTTTATAACAAGAGATTTTGTTTTTTTATTTTTAATAACCTGGAATAAAAGAAAATGTAATTATCTAACAATTTATATCTTCAATACAATATAAACTAACAGATCAAGAAGATACATGGAAATACAGAGATAAATTGAAGAGGTGCTGAAAATTTCTCAGCTCAATCCACAACTCAAAATCTGATCAAAGTAATAAATTTTTCTTCTGGTCAGACTACGTACTTTCCAATACCTCCTAATCATTATTAAAAGCTAGTTCTACTTGGAAATTATGTTTGCCTGAGAAATCTCTTTATCTCATCTGTTTTTTGTTTGTTTTTTCTTTTTTTCTTAATGAACAGGAGAAATTATTTTATTCCTTTCCAATGAATAGGTAGCAAAAGCAAACTAAAAGGAAAAAATGCAAAAATTGCAACTATAATATTTTCTAGAGTATAAAACAAAAAATCAGCTTAAATTTTTTTTGGACTTAAAATTGAGTATTAAGATATTTTTTTAAAGAAGTTAATTAAATCCTCTTCTTCACATGTCTGAGGGAGGTGAAAGGGTGATACAAATAGTCACTTAGCATGGATTAGTCAGTGTGTGGGGCCTATTGAGAAGCAGGTAGTTGGCAAGATTCAGATCTTCCTTCAATTGCTCATTTATTTGCAGCAGTCAGCAGTTAATTATCTTTTAGGGAGGCAGCAAGATTATACAAGTTGTTCTGTGACATGATTTCGCCCAGAAGGAAGATATGCCAACATAAAAGTAACTCTCCAAAAAACCCAATTGCAGACACACAGAGAGTTGTACAGATACATCAAAATATCTTAAACCAGTTGTGTGCATGTGAATGAGTGAGATGATAGCCATGCATCAAGAATATGCACACATACAGACCAATGTATACAAAAATAAATGTACATATATATTAACATAATTATAAAAAAAAACTATAAAATCACAAAGAACGAAGGATATATAATACATATAAGATATGTAGATATTGTAACTATAACAAATTGAAGTCCATGTATTTTGATTTCCACGAAAAGGAACATATATCCTACTTTGATATTGGAAGAATGAAAGATGAAGAAAGAGGTAGAATGAATCTGGGCATTTGGATAATATTAATGCACTAAATAAGCATAAAAAGATCATTTAAGTTATTGTCAAGAAATTATATACTTTATCTAATTGAACATCTATTGTTACTCCTGTCTAAACAAGTAAGGAATTATGTGAGAGAGTTCACTTACTGTCCGCTCTCTTCTCCATTAAATATTAAGCCATGCCAGAAATGAAACATTTTCTGTAGATATCTGATAGGAAAAAGAGCAGAGAGAAATGGATTCATGCCTTTCTCAAGGGCATTACTTTGAAATTAAATGGATATTTTTTTTTTTTTTTTTTTTTTTTTTTTTTTTTTTTTTTTTTTTTTTTTTAATATATATATATATATATATATATATATATATATATATACATACATACACACACACTTATTTCCTCAACCTTACTCAAATAAAGACATTCAAAACAATTTCAAAATGAAATTTTGCATTGTTAGCAAAATTAATAACTTACATTCTTAGAATTAATAGCATACATCTGCATAATAATAATCATTTAAAAAAAAAATGTGTACAGAATTTGTGATATTGGGCTTATATTTGTCTCTTATACTCAGTGAGATTTTTAACATATACATATCAATATATAGGAAATATATTCCAAAATATATCAGAGAAAAGAAAGATCACTCTCATCATTTGCAAAAATTATTTTTATGATTAATTTAATGAAGTTAAATAGCTAATCATCTTTAAAAAGTTTAAAAATAGAATTACTCTCTGAGAAACATCATGTTAATGAGCATAAACAATGTGTGTCTATACAATAAGAAAGACACTTGCTAACATTTGCAAATCAGACATAATACTTTATTATCGTAAACAAAAACATATAGAATTGAAAATTTATGTTGTATGAGTTTTTATAACCATTTTTTTTAATACAAAAAAAAAAAGAGAAAGAGAGAAGATTGCATTATCAATAGGTCATTTTATGAAGAGGTTAAAATTCATTTTCAGTGATACACAGACAAATTTTTCATAAATAACTTGTGACTTTGTGCTAGCACAATCACCAATGTCTTCTGAACAGTTCCATCTCCCCAATTTCAAGCACAAGGCTTGGGTCAATCCATGTTATGGTTTTCAGACATGTTGCATGCTGGGATTGCCACTCCAGGCCAATAACATCCAAATGTTACCCTCCTGATAAATTAGCCAGGGTGAGATTCAAACCCAGGTCTCATGGTCAGAAAGCAAACATTCTAACCACTTGGCTGTGTGCTTATAGAAATACAACATAAAATTTTAATAATTATTTTAAATTGCACATGATTATTTGCACATCAAAGTTAAATGTAGTTGTTTTTGTTCTTTTGTTTTATACAATCAGGTGGTACTCAGTATTTTTAGTAACTTTTCTGAAGCACTTTTTCTGAGAGTGAAACTAATTTTTCACTCTTGTACTGAGTGAGGTATAGCTGTACATTTTTTGTACAAGTGAGAATTAAAATATAAATGCCTTTCTTCAAGGCATCAGTGCCAAAGGATTCTAGCAGCCAAACATCATATTTGAACTTGTGCCACAAAAAAGTTAAAATTTCACATCTTGGCCATAGAAATGTGTGTACTCTGACATAAAAAAAGAAGCAAATTAGAACAAAGAGAAAACAGGCAAGTACAGGTAGAGGTAAAAGAAATAAAATATCTTTAAGATGAAGAGAGAATGAGAAAAGAAAGCTTTGAAGGTGAAAGAAAAGAAGGAAGAAGAGATAAGTGTGCTGACTTTTTTCTCTTTTTACCACCTGTGCCTTGTTATGCATTTGTTCAGAAGGAATCCTGACACAGTTTTCATTTCAAGCAAATGTACCAAGTCAGGCTAAGATTACTAAAAATAATAAGCATCAGCTGTTGTCAGATGGAAAAATAATAAACTGAGCTTAGCTTGTATGAAGTTCCTATTGATGTATAAAGGTTAGAATCTACAGTTAGGCACATACAGACTCACATGCATCAATACATGGGTAAAGAAATTTAAAAGTTACATAAATGTGCACTGATGCATATGCTAAACATATTTTATGCATGATTTGTCCTTTTTTATTTTATATCAACAAAGTAAAAGTTAAAGAACATTAGAAAACTTGCTAAAAAGCAAAAAAAGGAAAACATTTTTCAATATACGCAAAAATTATGTCTAGATTTTCCATTTACTTAAGGAGATACATAAATAGAAGACAGGTGAAATAAATGCAGTATTCCACTATGCCCTGAGTTTGAGTTTTGTTTAACGGCATATCAACCTCTGTGGGTTATTTAATGCCAAAAAGGTATGTTTTAAGGTATTTTTTAATGTTCGGTTATAGTGAGAAGGTTGATTTAGTAAGATTTTGATAAAAAAATTTTTTTTATTTTAGAAAACTGAAGATGTCTTCTAGTTTTGTATTCAAAAATGTATTACTGGTAATAATTTTTTTTTTCCTTCAAAAATGTGTTATGGTAATAATTTTTTCTTAAAAAATGTATTGTTGGTAATATTTTTCCTTTAGAAATGTATATTTTTCTATAAAGTCTATTTTCATGTATATATTTCTATAAAAGTGTATTTCTATACTTTATAGAGTTTTGAGCCCAGTTTGGGGGGGGTTAACTATTTGCCCATATCTGGGACCCTAACAGGTGCTACCACACTGGGTCAGGGTGGACCTGAGAATAACAGCAATTAAGAGGTGGTTCCATGCTCCTCACAACCTCCCAATCAGAGGCCTTGCTGCCAGATACAGTTTACTGTCATACCCAGGACCCTATGTCCTGAAAATACAGATTAAAATATAATGACCTATCAAAAGATAATTACATTTCTTTCATACATTTATCAACAGAACAGCCACAATCACTCAGAATTTCTACTTTCTTGTTTAGCCATAAAGCAAGTTGTATTCTTCTACCTCACCCCAATCAAAGGTGTATAATTTTTCATAAAATTGCATAATGTCAATCTTTTGACATGGAGCAGTATGCCTAGCATAAAATTAGGAATTTGAGTTGTGGTCTCTGCCAAAGAACTCAAATACCAGCTTTTTTGTAATAGAGGCAAACTAATTAATCATGTGTGCACACTAAGAAAATAACTGAGAATTAAGATGTTTATATGTAGGTGCATGCAATAAACATATCTACACTACAGAACATAGAAATAACAATAGCGGAAGATAGTGGTGATAAAGATAAATTGGTATACAAAGACATGACACAACTTTTAACAAGTGGTAAAAAAAATAATGGAACAAAAAAAGTAGATGCTATTTATGATTCAATGCATGTTTTTATGGGCAACTTATTCTATAAAAAATTTATTAACACATAGATGACATCTTGACAAATACTCAACAATTAACTTTCTTGGGTATATTTTTTTAGAAAGACTTTCACACACAGTTTGGACAGGTTACTTAACATTACTTAACAAATTAGAATTAATATTCAAAGAGGAGGTTCATTCCAGATGCAAATTACTTTAAGAGAAAAAAAAAGTTAATGTCAATAATTCACTTATATTTCTCCAAGTGATGTTCAGTTATTTCTTTCCAAGTAAAAAGATAAGACATTAAATTCTTGGTAACATCAAATTAGTTTATGGAGAGTCCACAAATATTGCATTTAATATCTTTAATTTTGAGAAGGGACAACTCAACACCACCAACTAAACACCGGGAAAAACTCAACTTTTTTTTTTTTTTACAACCAAATAAAAGTAGTTTATTAAGGATTAAAACCAATATTAGTGAATATTTTTCTTCAAATAAGACATTTAAAAATGCATTATGTAAAATATGAACCAGTTTTTTGTTTTAATTATTTTTATAAAGTAAATTGTAAATTATTTTTTATAAACATTTTCAATGTTGATTTACTTTATTAAATAATAATTAAAAAGAAGTATGTTTTATGGAATTATTTTTTATCTGTCAGTTTACTTTATTAAAAAATAAAATTCTTCACAATTTACTTTATTAAAAATGATTAGAAATAAAAAAAACTGGTTCATATTCTACATAATGACATTTAAAGAAAAATATTCACTAATTAAGGTTTTAATCCTGCATAAATTACTTTTATTCGGTTATGCAGATGACACCACCATTTACACACATCTCTGTAAGAAGGCTGACAAACCTGGCTGCTGCACTTCAAAGATCTCCAGTCTGTGATTGAATGGGTTAGGAAATGGTTAGTAAATTTTAATGCCTCTAAAATGAAGCTGCTCTCCTTTAACCACCATAGAGAAACATCTCTGCCTATTATTAGAATGGATGACGCTAGTCTACTAGAGAGCAACTGTCTTCTTGGCTTCACTCTCTCAAATAGAATGACTACTTTGATTTCATAGCTGCATCTACTGCTAGAAAGGTTAGTTCACTGTGTTGGACAAGGAAATTTTTCTCATCAGAATCCATTTTGCACATTATTAAATCTACAGTTCGTCTGTTCCTTGAATACTGTTGCCATATTTAGTCTGGTACTCCTGTTATTCATCTTGAGGCTCTTGACAAAACCCAAAAGGAGGATCTGCAATATAATTGATCTTGACTTGGCAACCCACCTTCAGTCACTTTCTCACTGATGTCATGTGGCTTCTCTACAGGTATTTTCATAGCAACTACTCTGATGAGCATTTTTCCCCTGACCAGATGTATTTACTCATGCTACTAGATTGGTATCAAGGTTCCACTCTTTTATCATCAAATTAGTTGAAAAGTTTTCTTTGCAAAAGGTGGAAAAAAAACTTCAGTAAACAGATATTTTAGATATTTTTTCAAAATAAATTTTATGCATGTTCATTTCCTTCTTTTTTTCAAGTTTAAGAAAATAACCTTGGGTGAAAACAGTTGACAATCATCCAAGTAACAAATATATATAACTTTAACCCAAAAGGAAAAGCAGGTAGGTAAATCCCAAAAACCCGATCCTAATTAATAAAAACTGATCAAGGTGGAGGGCTCAATGCAATTTATGTTCTTCAAATTACAGAGCCAATTATAAAATAAAACAAATTCTGATGTTCAAATTTGTTGTATGGCTATTTCTGCGAGAAATTTTGTTTATCATCAGCAACAAATTTTTATTACAAAAAAACCAAATTACAAAATGAACAAAGATATTTTACCAGCAGAAATTAAAAAAAATATATTCATCATGGAAAATTAAAGGGGTGGGATTAATAAGAAAGCAGACAAATCTATGTATTTTTATTTTTGGATTTTTTAAAAATCCCTACTCCTTAACTGAGTCGAGAGTTGAAAGTTGAAATTTAGCCTTGTCTGGCTCAAAGAAATAGTAGGAGGAAGAAGAATAAAAAGAAAGGACAGAAGTAAAGGGAGAAAGTAAAAAGGGGTGAAGGGGTGGTTGACAGGGAAGTGAGCTAAGAAAAGAAAAAAGAAAAATTAATCTCCATAGAAACTTAACAATTGCATTGAAAAATAAATCATAGCAGATTTTGGTTTAAATAAATGGGATGAAGGTTATAGGAAAAAAATCTTTTTGGGAAACCTTGATATACAATTTAAATTTAAATATAAAACTTGATTAAATTAAAAAAATAAAAAATTAATAGAAAATTAATAAAACTAATAAAATATAAAATAAAATGAAACTGTAATATTTAACTATATGAATAAAAAAATTTATCAAATCTATTTTTCTGAAACAAGGAAATAAAATGGAAATTTTGTACTAATAAATGACATTGGTTTTATATAATCTTCAGGCTCAAATTTTTTAAGGGTAAGATTTTTTTTTTTAAAACTCATGCCACATCTTTATTTTTTCTATTAAAAGAAATACTGGAAAAAAAAAAGAAAAAGGTGTAGGTTTGAGAGAGAAATCAAGCAGGACCAATAGCCACTGGTGTCAAATTCATCAATACGTAATATCTAGATTATTAGAAATGTAGAGAAACTTATAGTTCAGGTGTAAACATTTGTCTATTTTATTTGCACAGTGGTTTATATTCTATAGATAGACATAATTGAGAACTTGATTATTCCACTATTTGCTGCTACAAAACTTTGTAATACTTCTAAGGGTAATATATTTTACAAAGAGATATTTTGAATTGGTAGAGCAATGAAAACCACTGACAAGTCCCTTCTCTAAAACTTATTTTTGAATGACAGTTTAATTCTTACAAAAGAGCAATTCAGGCAAAATGAGTGAGAAAACATTTATTTTCATTGGTAGAACATTGGAAAATACCAAAATATATATTTACAACTCAACAGAACACAAACTGGTTCATATTATGCATACTTTTAAGTAATTGTTTATCCATTTACAAATTTAATCCCATTTGATAAAAGAGCAACAGTGTTCTTAAACTTTGCAAAATAACATTTTTTGTAAACAACTAACAGCTAAATAAAACAGAAAATTTAGCCCTCAACAGGTTTCCATAAAATACAGCTTTGATCATCAGATATATGGAAATAGTACACCAACAATTTAAAGCCATTATCATTTAAAACTATAACTTTTCTGCTCCATTTAACTCTTATTAGTTACTCAGCCATGTCTATGAGTATCAAATTATTGATGGTTCAATTCTAATTTGTAAAGTATATTTTCAGTGTTGAACATCTAGCTTTGAGCCTCATTGTCATTCAAAAGCATAGCTTTCTTCAGCTAATCATTAATAGATTGTGTTGTAAGGTAATTTGTGATTTCACAATTTTACATAGGAAGTAATACACACTGAAATTACAGACATAGTTTGCAAATATCATAATATACACTCAAATGCAAAAAAACTTTTTGTTGGTGTTACTTTGCATTCCTTCATGCATAGTAGTAGTCGGAGCACAGCTCTCTGTGTCCTTTATGACAAAAGGGTTTTTTCCCCTCGATAACTTCTCCAGTTATGTGTCTACTAACTTGTATATGATACTACAGTAGGAAAAGAAAAAAAAATCAACAGAATTATTACTAACAAGCAATTTTCATTCACCAGTTCTGCTTCATCATAGAGAGCATCCAGATGATATCAGTATCAGATGAAAAAAAAAGCAAACAGTAGTAACCAACAGTAAATGGTAAATATTAAATTGGATTAGTGCTAAATGGCACAGTAATAATAATTTTTATATTTAGTTGTAGTGGCAGATTAATTGTAGAAAAGAATAAAATGTCTGAGATACTAACTGAAAACCACAAGTTCTCTAAATGTTTTTTTGTCATTTAAAATGTTTTGGTTTGAGTGGGGAGGGCATCATTTTTGTGTAATAAATTTACTTGTTTTGACTATACTTGCTTATAAAGATCAAACTGTCAAGAAGTTTATTTTAAGCAATTTTATTTAATTAAAGAAGGCCAAATGAGTTCATGAATTCTATGACCTTTGTTGGCAGACACTATCAGATCCCTTCTACACACCAGGATATTTTATTCTTTAAATAATATATTGTAGGGTATAGGCCAAAATACATATTTTTGTTAGGTTCATAAGATCATAATAGGTGGCAAAACAAATCTTGTTTGCTTCATATTTATTATGACAAAAGAAAATGAATGACCCACAAATCTTAATATACCAGTAAATCATCTTTATACTTTTTACCAGCATAAAATATGAACTAATAACAAAAACTTGATTTTAAAAACCAAGTGTAATTCTTGCTTGAAGTTTGGGAACTAGCATTTCAAGCATCGACATTCTACAAAGTAGAAAAAAATCATTGTATTATATTTTGCATAGGAACTGTGCTAGTAAAGGTCATTTGGTTACCTCAGCAGTTGAAAATAAATCTTACACAAACAAAAAATATTTGATAAGGAAGGCCAACACAGGCATTTAAAAGGCAGGAAAACATTTTATAGCTAGATAATTGCTACTTTTAATAGCATTTGTATAAAATATATCAACACCAATGCCAGAAACCTTATCTACTATGTATATACCTGCTTAAATGAACAGATGGTTGAAGAAAAAGCAAATATTTGGAAAAGAGTGATTTATGCAGGAGTTATTCAAAGATAAAGAAAGATAGATTTTGTCAATCAAGAAATAAAGCATGACACTTAAAATAAGGAACAGTCATGATGTAAATGCAATAAATAAGTGTTGAGTTCATAAAAGTTCAATATTCAGCAAGAATATAAAATCTAAATCATCATTCAAAACATTGTTTTCTCAAACTTATATCAGCTGTTTTTTTATTTCTTCATTATCATTTCTTAGTGTCAATGATTTTGTAAATTGTTTTACAGACATATTGTTTGAGAGGCAGAAATCTTCCATGTCAGGATTTTTAGTCAAATCTCAGCAGTAGCACCCTGTAGAATTTAGCATTCATCATGTACTGGGCTGATTTTAAAATCCTAAATTATCAGCAGTAAATCAACAATAAAAAAAAAGAAATGAAATTAGGATGACATTTATATTGCCTTTTTGTGACCAACAATAACATTTACAAATTACTTTTATAAATAATGTTGCTTTAAGTATATACTTTATAACTATTATTTACAAATCTGATTATATTAACAACAATTATAGAGGAAATCTTTAAAAATTGTTTTTTTTTTAAAGCTTGTAACAATGGGAGTGAAAAACAACATACAGTCAAGTGTTTTCAGTGGTGACACATTTTTCTACAATTTTCTAATATAAACCAAGGATATTCTTACAAAATATAATTATCAAATTTTAATCCAATGGTGTTTAGACTAAGTATTTATAGCTGATATCCTTTGAAGAGTGGACAGATAGGTCTGCCCACAAAATTCTGGAGTAGGGATGCTAAAGGTAATATTAATCAGCTGACAAACTTTTATACTAATTTTACATATCAGTCAGTTAATCACCATACCTAACACACACTTGAGTGATCATGTGATCAATGTCTTGCCAAGTCAGTCATGTCTCTTTAGAGACATGACTGACTTGGCAAGAAATTTTCCCACAACAGGTTGTCATTACTTTCTGCAGTAGACTAGTTGTTAACCAAAGCTATAAAACCTGATCTGTCCTGCTATTCAATTCATATCTAAAGGGAGAAGAAATGGATTCATACCTTTCCCAATGATATTTGTGCATAAGTGAATAAAATGAATTTGACTGGAATTCAAACTCGGCTCTGATTTCTCATCCCAAACCGATATCCTTACATCACAAATATTTATAGATAAGTGAGAATATGGGTCCCAAATTATATTAGGGTTACTTTCATAAAGGGAAAATACAACAACACATCTGATAATGTTAGGAAATGACA
Source organism: Ascarosepion bandense (assembly GCA_037127315.1). Classification (NCBI taxonomy): domain Eukaryota; kingdom Metazoa; phylum Mollusca; class Cephalopoda; order Sepiida; family Sepiidae; genus Ascarosepion; species Ascarosepion bandense. The sequence goes on from JBBBDQ010001192.1 coordinate 175,067, forward strand.
AATTTCATCAGTAAGAAAATTTTCAAAAGTTGACATTACTTTTGTAGGAAAGACTATAAAGGATAAAATTCTAAAAATTATTACATTTGAAAAAACAAAACATATTCTGTATATTAGTATCTTTGGTTTACAGTCAAATCATGCTAAAAAAAAAAATAATAATTATATATATATATATATCTTCGATGTTGTCTGATCACCAAAGTTGTGAGTAAATTTCTTGATCAAGTAACTTCTAACTTGTGAGAGATTAAGCAAAACTTACAAAGTAAACAGTACACAAAAATAATTTTAATGTTCAACTATATAAACTTTAACTCAAAAATTTTAGAAATGTAGTTCATGGCATATTGACTTCTGTATAATGGACATGTAATATGAAATATTTGTTTAAAAATATATTGTTGCAGTCTCCACATACCAATTTTTTTCCAAACGGTCAAAGTATTAAGTCATAACTTTGTGTTTGCCAGAAAGAGAAGTCTATACATGTCCAAGGTTGACACATGACACTGCACAGCAGGGTGGTTCAACACACACAATTTTACATGTTCAATCAGCCTTGTGTTGTTTTTATGATACAGTGATAGATTAAAACTTTTTTTCTGACAGAATAATAGCAAATAATCAGCTAGTAAATCCTTACTACATTGACCATGTAGTAAATTTGAGATGCATATCTTTGTAACAGCAGTCTAGATGTTGAATGATGATACAGTGGGCAGAGTTGAGTTATAAATGCCCTCATTTACCAAGGAAGACATTTGGACTAATAACAGTAAATTTCAGAACAAGATGGACAGATATTTATTTATTTATATTGGAAAATTTTATTCCTTGGCAAATATTAGCTGAGAAACAAATTTAAAAACTTCTGAGAAGGGTTGAGACAAAAACAGGTATTGCCTTCATAACCTGTTGTTGTCAAAGAAATTTATAAAGACAATAATAGCAAGTTTTAAAAAAGTGAACATGAATTTATTAAAACAAGTTTTCTATCACCTTTTAGGATTCTGCAAACAAAATTAAATTTAGTCTTCTATCTGCCTGAGATGAATTCTCTATTATGACTCCTACCCTATGTCATACTGAATATAGGTAGCTAGGACTTGATTTTTTTTTTTCAGAGTTGTTGGCATTATGAGAGAGAGCACTGAAAAGTTCTTATTCCAAATCACATCCCAAAATCTGACCAAATGACAAAACATTACAATGTTTTTTGAAGAGATTTTTAGTTAAGTCAAGAGCTTTCCAAACCGCCACAATCATTTTTCTTATACTGAACTGAATAAATATATGCAGTTTAATAAGTTTGATTGTTAAAAGAAGTCACAAAGAGAAACAAGGTGACACATTTGTTTATAAGAATAATGAAAAGAACATGTCAATAAATGGTGGAGAAAGAGGATCGTAAAATCCAAAATCTATTGGCAGTAAATAGTAACTGGACATTTATGATAAGTTTCCATTTTCAGTTTTATTTAACTTCAAAATCAAGTTTCCTATATACAGAACAAGTTCATAAAGGATGGTTTTATTGCTAGATATCTACAAATATAAAAAGGAACTTTTTATAAGCAAGATCAAAGCAGCTATGGGTTCAGTTGTAGGCAAAAGAAAATTGAATAAGTACTTGAATAAAAGTCACATCTGGTGTCAGATGTTAAAATTCTGCTGGCTACAATGTATGAGATTATTACTTGAACCTCAAAAGTGTAATCAAAGAAAAGATTAAAGTTGTTTTGAAGTGAAAAATAAAAAAAGTATAAGCTTAGTGAATTAATAGAGTATCATTTGTATTGTTTGGACTGTTGTCCTCATCTTTGTTGCCATACTCACAACATTTAGGTCGTTGTAAGTTCCAGCCTTCTTCAGGTGACTGAAATTTTGAAATGAAGCCTTTATTTTGTCCATCAGGATAGATTGTTCTAGTTCTATGTGCCATGCCTCTTCCGAATGCCTCAGTATCAGTTATTTCCCTTTGAACAAAAACTTGAAGAGCTGAGTTAAAGGGAGATAACTGATACCGAGGCATCTGGAAGAGGCATGGCACGCAGAACTAGAACAATCTACCCCCGTGGACGAAATGAAGGGTTCAGTTCAAAATTCCAATTCCTTGAAGTTCGGAGTGTATAACAGCCTAAATGTTATGAATATGGCAATGAAGATGCAAACAACAGATCGAACAATGTAGTGTAAATAATTACAACATCTCATCTCAGAAATATAGACAAACCATTTGTATATAACCTTTGATGGCAGTTAAAAAATGGTGGTATTAAGGAATCCAAACAGAATAAAGAAAAAAAAAACACTTTATTACATGATCCAGGTTAAGTGTCCTTCACTTATCAAGACTAACAGATGTAGCAACCATTTTGATGTCTATGCTTGGTATGGGTGATAATTATGAAAGAATAGATAGCTTGTATATTCAGTGACCTACTGTTTTCCCTAACATTGCGGATAGAAAATTAAAAATCATGTTTCAAATAACAGTCGATGAGAATAAGGCATTGCATTTGCGCTTTTCTCTAAAGCCTTAGTATTAAAGTAATATATAGAATCTCCACAAGAATTCAATCTTATTGGAGTCTACTTTCTGAGTCATTATATACTTTCTCAGAAAAGTACCAATGTACAATGAACTAATTATTATATTTGAAGAGGCTAAAGAGTGAACCTTCATCATTTATTTAAATAGAACACAACTTCTATATTCAGGCCATAAGAACTCTTACATAGAAAGGAAAGTAAAAAGACTATGTTTCTTTCAAACAATTAAACTGTGATTCACACAATCCCATTGTTGATGTCTTATTAGCAAGATAGAAGATTTCTGAAAGGACAGGTTTCAATAATCATAGATTAAAGAAATTTAATACATTGCAAGTGATATTAAATGAGATCTATGCTTAAAATGTCTTAAGTTCTGTTCTACTTGGCAGATACAACAAGATCATTACTCCAAATGGGGTAAAAAGATTATGTATAAAGTGAGTAAGTCCTGTACTAGCAAAAGCTCCAATGGTGCTATTTTTCAATATTGTTTTAAATACTAAATACTATTACATTTTCTGTATATTTTACAGTAGTTTGTAGTAAAAACTCAGAACTATGCAAAGCAGAGAGTTTCAACTACTTAGATATTTTGCATTTTCATATTGTCTTTTTGTCAGCTCTTTACATCAGACATAGAAGTGTTCTAACCCACAGAAAGCTGATCATGTATAAACTATGTTTATATATATATATATATATATATATATATATATATATATATATATATATATATAAAATGATATCATGTATCAATAAGCAGGTTGCAAAATGATTGTTAATAAGTCATTTATAAGAATAGGATAGGAATAATGGTCAATTCAGAAGACAAAGGTTTTCTACAAGTAAAACATTTTCCAATTACTTAAAAAGCAAAACAAAAGGTGGAGGTTCTTTTGTTGTTTACAGCAAGTGAACTACTCAGTTTTAATTTATTTTTGAAAAAGAAGTAACATTAAAAGAAATGCATACAAATAATATTAATATATAAGTCACACATGACAACATATCAGTATTAAACAGACAGTAAATCTCTTATAAGTGTCTGTGGCTTTAGGAACACAAGGAAGAGATACTTAATACAATTGTTCTGTTGCATGTGGTTGAAGTTAGGTCTTTTGTATTTGCATATAAAATAAAACAACAAGGTAAAATATATCTAAAAAGGATGTTGAACAAATCAAATTTTAAAAAGTGTAAACAAAAAGATAAGGAATTAATTGAATATGGAACAATGATAAACTATTCATATAATAGTTGAATACAAACATCTTCCTATATTTTATTTACTGTCAAAAAAGAAAAGAACAAAGAATATCTAAATATTTAGAAAGGAAAGAAATAGCTGAACACACTTGTTCATCTGTTTCTATAAAAATTTTATTTCTACTAAATCCAAGCTCTTCTGCCAGACAACAACTTAACAGAAAAAGCATGACATTAACAGGCACAAAATTTCCAAATGCAAGTATAAAACTTTAAAAGGATTATTTACAGTTTACAATGACAAAAAAAAAAAAAAAAAAAAAATTACAACTCAGAAGACAAAGGATTTTTAAAAATGGCGAAATGAGAAAACAAGAAGGCAATACAGAAAAAAGGTGCAACCACCCTTGATAAACAATGAAAGGATCTACTTGCAAATTGCCACACAGGTGTCTTGGAGAAACAATTTTTTTTCTTCTAAAGTCCATTTTTATACAACAGTTTGTTCTTGAGAAAATTTCTGAAATCCTTTCATTTTAGGCTGTACAACCTCAGGAGAATTTTCACTGGAATTCCAATTTCTCTCTCAGTGGCTAGCTGGCAACAGAGCACTCTTAAGGCCAATGCCTTCTTATCTTACAGCCAAATGTCCTCACTTTCAAAAGGTCTTCTTGCTCATATCTACTGACCTAATTTTCATTTACACAGAAAATTTAGGCTCATCTCTGCCCCACTATTCAGGATGTTATTAAAGTATGAGACTATGTCTCTCATTGATCAATATATACGAAACAAAATAATCATTTTCCATAAACTTGAAATGGATCCTTAACAAATTTTTGCAGGTTTTAACCCCTGAGCCAAAAAATATTATACAATTGCAACAAATTTCACACAAACCATCTAAAAGCCTTGCTCATCAAGTCTTAATTTATTAATCCTTTTGTATGCAGCTTTCCTTTTTATTAATAAGAACAGAATAAGGTTACTAACAATTCTGTAACCCTGTACATTACATCTGCATGTATACATACTTATAAAATTAACTATGAAAAGAAAAAAAAAGAAGAAAGATTAGTGGAGCATATTATTCAGTTTTAGAAAAGATACCCTTGGGAAAGGTTAATCCGTCTCTTCTTCCTCCAGTTATGGGTTAAATAACAGGACAGATTGGGTTCTATATAGCCTTGGCTGGCAACCAGTCTCCCGCAGAAAGCAATGGCAACCTACTGCGGGATAATCTTCTGCCCAGTCAGTCATGTCTCTTTCAAGACATGATCGCCCATGCGTGTATCACGTATGGCACTTCTGACTGACTGACTGATAGGACTAAAAGAAAATGTAAATTAATCCATTGTTTAAGCACATTAAACTTATTTTTTATGAATTGCACATGTATTCTCTAACTGTTAATGGTTTTAGTGTAAAAAAAACAAATCAGTTCTTTAGCTTAAATTATATGTCAAAGTTTCCATCAATAAAAAAAAGGGGGGGGGAATCAATTAAGTGCACAATAAAAAAAAAAAAAAGGGGGATTCGTACTCAGTGTTAAATTGAAACATGAAGTAACCAAAATGCAACAAAAGGGTTTTTTTTTTTATTCCGATGTTTGTTCTATTTTTTTTTAATAACATTCCTTTCTTTACATTACAACTCAGTTCATTTTTTTTGGAATAATGGAAGTTTCAAATCAAGTGGGAAAACTGGCCCGAAAATGGCAATATTTCCTCATTTTTATGTAAATTGTTTTTATGTTCTTTCATTCTTTTCTTTACTTATTATTCAATCATTATGTTCTATCAACACGTGAGTTGTTCTTTATTTTTAAGTTAAGGGTCGTAGAATGTAACGACCTAAGCGTTGTGCTATCTATCCTATTATTATTAAGGAACAAAAACTACCTTCAGAAATCAGATTTTCCTTCTGTGTAGGTGTAGAATATTTTTCGGTGTTCATTGACATTATTAACTTCCACGAAGGATATTTTTTTTATCCTTTCGTGAAAAAAGTAAATAAAATTTAAACTAACACTAAAGTCAATTGACTCAAAAAAGGCACACAGTTTTTGAGCTAATCGTTTTGTTTAGTCTTTGTTTTTGTTTTACTTTTTGTTTATGGTTTTACAAACAAAGCTAGTAAACAACTTAGAAATCTACTCGAATTGACAATATATTTTTCTTAGATTTTTGTTTTTAATGATAGATCCAAAATTAATTAAAGAAATACTTTAATGATGTGATTGTGAAGAAAGCTTTTCGTTCAAAAATGTAATAAAAAGAGAAAAGGTAAAAAAAACAAATTAAGTTTTTTCTTCATATCAAAGTGAAAGATTTTTGCTAAATGGGATTGTTTCTCCTTAGCTCTGTTGGTCATAATTGCTTATGAAGAAGTCTTTTATCATAAAAGTTTTATGATAAAAAAAAATACATGAATGATCGCTTCTCATTCTCATAAATGATGAGAAGCGATTAAAAAAAATTATTCGGTGTTTTTTTTTATGATTCAGTTATGTTTTTTATATCTTTTTGTGTAGTGATGATAACAATGACGATAACTAGAACTCAGTACATTATGTTTCGTGATTTTAACTAGTAAAATTACACCTTACGGATGTTTTTAACATATTTCATCACATTCGCGTTGTACAATTTTTACAACGTGAATGTGTTGAAATATGGTAAAAATGCAGTCTTTTGATGCTCAAAATAAATACTGCTTAAAAAACGAGACTCATCCAAACAAAGCTAAAAAAATTGTTAGACTTCAAATTGGAAGAAGATGAATGACATTGAAATTGGAAAAAAAAAGTAAAACAAGTCTGAGTCATTTCGTTGATTACAATTGTGTTTTTCTTAATAACACATTTTTCAGAGGCATCATCAGAAAAAAGGATTAAGGAAACTATCACAAGATGACTCAACGTTAGTCTCTAAATTCTTTAAAAGTAAATTTGTAGATGACGTATGCCACACATGTGGTGGAGTGTTTAAAACTTGTCACTTAGATTACTAGCCTAAAAAATACTGTCACTGTGTCAACCGAGCATTATTGATCATATTCAAATTCAATTCATTTTTGTTTAATATTCCTTTTCTCTTTTTATTTAGCAATATTTTTTGTGAGCGATCTTAAAACAAGCTTTACTTTTTGACAAACAGCACCAATCAAAAAGTTGCTGGATATTATAAGGATTGTTTTTTCAATCAAAATAAAACATTACAAAAAAGTATGTAATGCAAACACTCGGTAACTGAATAAAGAGACTGACAATAATAGAAAAAGCAGAAAAGCTTTTATATTGAATTTGATTATCATAGATAAATAAAAACCTGCTCATCAGAATCTTTTTTTTTTTAACTGTTTTACTTTAGTTTTTTTATGTCAATTTTTTTTCTTTCAGGTTTTTCAGATTATATAAATTTTATTTTGACAGCACTAGAAATGCAGAACGTACTTTCCCAACCCCACTTTTTTCTTTTAAGCCGAAGTTAAAAAAATTAAAATTAAAAATATATTAAAAATGAAAACCAGTTGCTATTTTTTTTTTTTTTTTTTGGTAATATGTAGAAAAAGAAATTAAATATCAAGAAGACTAAGAGCATTTATGCTAGCTTCCAATGAAGAGATCAAAATGTAATTGTAACATTTTTTTGGAGTTTTTAAACGTCGACTTGAATTTTCTACAAATTATTTCATTTTGGTAGGAAAAGTAATTTTTTTAGGACGGCCCGAAAATTGTATGGAAGCAGTATCGTTTTTTTTGTTTTTTGTAAGATGTTTTTTTTTTTTTTGTAAAACTTTGTATTCGGGGAGAGACTCAAACAAAAAAACGTCAAGTAATGTGTATCATGTGTACTGTATTCATAAGAATTTAAAAATTATTTAATTACATGATACATTCAATGAACTGAATGCAAGCGAAAAATTGTTTCATTGGCCGAAAAATCGCCAATCTACGCGTGAAGTCATTCAGCAGTGAATAACATGTTTTGAACCGTGGTTATGGAGGTGAGATAAACAGTGAAAAGAAGTTCGATATTTTTCTGGTTGTAAAATTGACAAAAGTTAGGTTTCGTCAATAAACAATTATCGATTTGAGTTCAGCATTTACTTTTGCACGGAAACGGGGATATTTTGGAAAGATTTGAAGAGGTAAAAGGCTTTCGGGGGACAAAACAAAAATTTACCTTCATCATTGTTTACAAAATGCATTTTTTTAATTTGTTGAATGTTGATAAAAAAAAGTTGTTCTATGGTTGTGTGACAGAAAATTTGGTTTGAACAAAAGTTACAAAACAAAATTTACGGTACACAATACAATACATCAACAATACATCTCAATAAAGTTCTAAGTCTAAAATTTAAAACCAAGAATTGCAAAACCAGAAGTAAACCAAACCCACTATAAAATTAAAAAGTGAGTATTAAAAAAAACAAAACAAACTTTTCCCCGTGTGCAACAAAGATTGCTTTATGAAAGAAAACTAGCAAACTGCGTTGTTGGCCGAATTTACCATGAAAAGAAAGAGTAAGAAGAGAGTGGTTATTCGTCTAAGACTCCAAAGAGTTTTTTACGCCAGTGTAACCAGTCTATCTTTGTTAACCCGAATAAAAAAAATAGACATGAAAAATAAAATAGTATTCAAGGAGGAGAGTTATTTTTTGATTTTATAATTTTATTCAACGCTTTACTTTTATTTTCCATATTTAAAACAAAATTTGTTACAGAATATTTTATTGTAAGTTTTTCTCTTACTGATGTGAACATTTTTAACAATTTTAAAATAAAATAATAACTTAGTGATAATTTAGTTTTTCTATTTTGAGTACTTTTAAAACCAAAAAGGTATATATGTCCCGTAATTATCACTGGGGTGTGTATTTTAATTTGGTACCTTTATGCGACAAGCTGTGTTTCAAGTTTAAAAGCGACACTTGGTGATCTGGTTATATCTTGCATTGATAACACTAAGGTTGTAAAAATGTAATTACATTGTTTTTAGAGTTGGTTGGGCTAATGTGCTGGCGTACTGAAAATATATTCCAGAAGAAAGCAACAATCTAAGAATCTATATTTAATTTTCACTTCATTCATTCCTGAGTTATGTCATCATAATTTCGTCATTTGACATTTTTTAAACAAATTTAAGCTCGCTAAATAGTAGAAAAGGCTATTAAAAGCTAAAATACAACTGGAAAAAAAAAGAGAGAGAGAGATTCTCACAAATGTTATATTAATAATTTATTTATGAATGATGCTCTTAGGATGAAACAGATACGAAACTGAAATCAAAACAAGAAAATAATCCAAAACATCAGCCTTCGACGAAAGCTGACATTTTTGGATTTTAAACAAGCCTTCCGGAAATTTGAAAATTAAATCAGGACAATGCCATGTAAACAAAATAAAAAAGGGAGATTATTAATGTTAGATAGAATTAATTATAATTATTATTCTAACACAAATTTAATTTTAAAAATAGAACCTAAAGGGAATAATCACAATCCTAGTGACGGCGAATGATTTGAAATCGAACTCTGTAAGGCAGCCACATGGCCTACAATTAAATAATTAATAATGGAAAGCAGTGGTCGAGAAACGAAGTAATGATGAATTAGAAAACAAAAGAATAACTTATCCCAATATTATTTTAAGATCACAAACATATTTTTCCTTTTTAAATCCACTCTTTTCCTAACAGAAACGCAGGAGGAAAATAACAACTGAAATAGAGACTTTTTCCGAAAAGAGTCGGCTCTTATCGTCACGAATGTCAAAAAGCACATTTACGTTCAGTAGTAGTTTCAACGTTACTAGAACCATTATTAATAATTCATTCTTTTTTACCTTAAGTCATTTTCGGTACTGCTTGTCAGTGGTTAGTGTCATGCACTTGTTAGTCAATGTCATTCATTGTGGAAGCATCCGTCTGTAAGGAAGGCTACAGTTCATCAGGTTCAAAAATTATATTGTCATTTTATTTTTTTAAATCACAAACAAAATTTATATAAAAAAAGTGGGAGATCGCTCAGGTTCTATTTTTTTTGTGTTCCACTATTTTCATTAAGCGTACTTTTTCAGCAATTTACCTAAAGTCTTAAACTACTAGTTGTTAACGTTATTTATTTACATTTTACATGTACATTTGTCATCAGAAAAAAAAAAGAACGAAAAAAAGCAAACTGGGTCAATTGCTTTTTATTTTACTACAAAGGCAAATCTTTGTTTACAATACAATACAATGTTTTGAATGCATTGTTTCGACTAATATCAAAATAATTTCGTGAAAACTTAGATTAGACTAAAAATAAAATCTAAACAGAAAAAAAAGCTATGTGATTGGCGAATAAATTAATGTTAAAAATAAAAGTTTTTTTTCGCTACAGATTTCTGAAAATCATTTGGTTACTGCTGAAAATAATGAAAGATCATTGAGAGGAAAATCAATGTTGTATTCCAATAGTGAAAATAGTTAACTCTGATTGAGAAAGAAAAATAAATTACAAGTTCACAAGTGAAAAATAACAGTATATTTCTTCAGTGAAAAATCCGAATCACCTTTTTATTTTGAAGAGAAAAATAACAAAAAAAAAAAAAAAAAATTATACCCGCCACTCTCGCTTAATCAAAACAAAACAAATGAAAACAAAGATAAAAAAAAATATGGAGAACAGATATTTGCGAGTTTATTTAATAGTTGTAAATTGCAAACGACTTACATAAGATCATCCTCGATATGTTCGGCATCATAAAACTCCTTGTTGCTATCTCGAATAATACCCATCGCTTTGCAGTTGTTGTTCAACAGAAAATGTTCCTATTTACTACTCAGCCATTAAAATGGGACTGTCAAGCAACAACCTCTGAGCATGCGCACTATATATCAACTGTAACCTCTGTTAAAAGCCAACGAAGGTCATTTCCTGTTGGTTTGTTTTCATTTGAAAGAAAGCATCATTTGACAAGCGAAACTTAAACGAAAAACGGTGAGAGGGTAGTTAAGTTAAATAAAAACTAAACATCAACCAGCCAGTTTGACGACTTTTACCTAAAGTTGATTTCAAAGAAACTCCAACCGTGACATACTGAAAAGTGAAAGAAAAAGTATTTTCATTTTGATATGTTACGCTTAAAAACTTACAAGAATCAGAAATTAAAAATGATGATTATAAATTAAATTTTTGCTTGTTTGTTTCGTTTGTTTTTAACGACGCAATGGTTGTGACGAGAAAAGTAACAAACTGACCAAAAAACAAAGAATAACGATTAATGTATTAAAGCTAAGCAACGAGAAGGTTAATTAATTGTAAGTTAAAATTTGGGTTAAGAAAGAAACAATTTATTTTTATATGAATAAAAAACTGAGTATTTTATTTTTATTTTGTAAGAAAACATCTGATAAAAACATCTTTATCTTTCATTGTTTTCATGTGCTTTTTGTTTGAATGAATTATTTGAATATGACATTAATTTTTTTGAGTAGTTTAAATTTTTAAGGAAGGTTTTTTTAATTTTTATAGGGTGTTCGATTTAAGGTTTAAAAATAAATAAAATGCTAAAATCTTTTTGTGTAAATGTTCACTGTTCATTTTTTTCTTTTTTCTAAACCAATAACAAACATCCATAATTTATTTTAATAAAAAAAAATTATAATAGTACGAAAGCCCTAGTAAACTCGCATTTTTTCTTTACTAGACTATGGAGGAGGGGCTGATAATCAAGGTTATATACAGTACAGAGGAATGATAACATCATCATACTACCAGCTGACAAAAATCACAAAACAGAATACACCGAAAAACTGAAAGACCTCATTAAAAAAGTCCTCAAGGACACATGGCCCAGTGGATATTTTGGTTAGTTCCAATGATCTGACCCAAAGAGTTGTGAGTTCAATACCTGGCTACAGCAGTGATGAACAAATTACTTAGAGAGTTGAATTAAAGGGAGATAACTATATGGCATCTGGAAGTAGCATTGCATATGGAATGAGAATGATATACCCCAGTGATTGAAATAAAGGGTTTGGTTCAAAATTCCTAGGCTGGAGCGTACAACAGCCAAAATGGCAATAAAGATGAGGACAACAGTACAAATAATCTAAATAATGTAAATACTACCTCACCTCAGAAGTAGAGACAATTTTTGTTCTTCATTTCTATATGATTTTACAATTTATTTTCTTTCTTTTTCTTTTTTTCAGGCTGATAATTAAATGTTTAATCAGGTTAATTCCATTCAAATTGAAAAGCTTATAAACAACATGTTTTACCAAATGTCTGTTGAGCTCTGCTTTTTCAGGTTAGAATGAAAGACAAAATTGTGTTTAAGGAAAGTGCATTTGAGAGTAAGAGGGGAAATAAATGAAATTATCTTATCAGTTGTAATGACCAGAAATCTACTAATCTGAAAAAGCCGAGATTAATAAATGTCCAGTGAAATGTGATGGTCATAAGCTTTTCCACTTTGTCTCATATACAGTCCCCTCCAAATGTATTACATTGGCAAGAACAATTCCTTTGTTTTTGTTGTTCAGTGAAGACATTTGGGTTTCAGTTCAAAAGATGAATACAATACAAAAAGTCATAATTTCAGCTTTTAATTCCTGGTATTTACATATAGATGTGTTAAACAACTTAGGACATATCACCTTTTGTTTGAACACATCCATTCTTCAAGTGAGCAAAACTACTGGAACATGTGACTGGCAGGTGTTTTTTATTGCCTAGGTGTTTATTTTAGATTGACTGTTTAAATATTAAATAACTCTGAATGACTACTGTTGGTTTTAGCTTTTGTTTCACCTGAAAAGATGAAATATCTTGTTAAAAAGGATAAACCAACATCAATAGGAGTTTGGTCAATAAATAAGAGATTGTATACATTTTGTTTTTGCCAACAGCGGCACAGTAAAAATTAGTGAACCAACTGTCTTTTGAAAAGAGCTTTTTTATTCTATAAATGTATACGTTTTTTTTATTGGCTCGAGAAAAGGTATAGGTGTGTGTAAGCTTGGATTTTCTGTGAAATCAAATCTTACAAAATCTGACACATGACTGCTTCTGGAACAGGCTCATTCATATTTATTGATGATGTAACTCATGATGATAGCAGCAGAATGAATTCAGAAATCTATAGGAACATTTTTCTGCCAATTTACAGAGAAATGCATATAAACCAATCAGAAGGAAGTTTATCATGCAATAGGAAATAACCCAAAACATACTGCCAACACAACAATGGACTCTATCAAAGGTAAGTGGATAGTTTTTGACTAACCAAGTCAATCACTAGACCTTAACACAATAGAGCATGCATTTCATCTCCTGGAGAGGAGACTGAAGGAAGAAACACCTTGAAACAAACAAGGACTGAAAGAGACTGCATTAAAAGTCTGGAAAAGCATCACAAATAAAAAATGCAACAGTTTAGGGATGTCATTGGGTCACAGGCTTGATGCCATTATTGCAAGCAAGGGTTATGTTACTAAATATTAAATTTGTTTACTTTGTGGTGAACACGGAATTAAAAGTAACTCTCTTCTCTTCACTTTTACAAAAATTCACAATTACATGTGAAATCCTAATTTTGACGAATAAAAAAAAGGATTGACCCCATACTGAAAGAAAAAGACAAAGCCAAATTTTGCGATCTGATGTTAAATTTATTTTATAGAAATGCAAGCCAGCAATTTGCAAAACTGAAGAGAAAAGTTAACAAGCCTGTGTAAAAAACTAAATTGCTACAAAACAAAGAAAGAAAGTCAAATCAATCAGAGAGGAGCAGAAATTAGAGATGACATGCTATGATGGGACAAAAAAAACTTCAAGCCTGACCGGGACATAAGGTCTTGTTACATATTCATTCTCTTTCTACTTCTTGAATGCTAATTTCCTTTATCTCTTCTTCTTCCTTCTCACCATTCTTGCAGTCAACAAAGAAGACAACAACAACAAGCTACTTCAACTGACTCCTAAATATTAACTTCGATAAGTATAATTCTTTTATTGCTTCACCTTCCTTTTCACTTTTTTGCCGGCCATAAAAAAGGAAAAGAACACAGACTTTATTAGTAACCTGTTAATCTTTCTGCATACACACTTTCTGCTACTTACAACTAGAACTCTGGATTCACTTAACTCCTTACTACACTTTCTCAGTGAACATTTAACTCTTACCAATTGATGTTCTTCTGTTCTGTTAATAAAATTCTATTTTAACATACAAGAAAAATATTTTATTCTTCCATAAATCCACCTTCTGATGATAATGAATAACCTAAGTTGGAGGGAGTTTGGCTATGTTTGACAGAAGGCCAATTTAATAAACATTCAACCATCTCCCTTCTTCAGCATTAAGACTATGTTCCTTTACTTTTACTCACCTAAAGATGGGGTGATTTGATACAAAAGGTGGTATATCCTAAATTGTTTAACACATCTAAATGTAAATACCAGAATATAAAAGTTGAAATTCTAAACTCTTCTCTCATATCTATCTTTTGATCTTAAACACAAACATTTTCAGTGAGCAACAAAAACAAAGGAATTATCCTTGCCATTCCAATACTTTTGGAGGGGACTCTATGATGGTAGGGTATGTTTTGCAGATATATATTGATTGTTTAATTACTTAGTTTCTGGTGATAATAAGATTAGACCAGCGCACATTTGTATTGTATTAAAAAGTGTTCAATACAATTATATTGTAGAACTTTTGAATACTTTCCATTTGCAAACGAGTTATTACGCGACCTAGGTTTTTACCATGAGTGGTGTCTTCAGGTGATTTGCAATATTGCAAATCGCCTGAAGACACTACTCATGGTAGAAATCTAGGTCCCATAATAATTTGTTTATAATGGAAAATATATATATATATATATATATATATATATATTTAGATTTCTACAAAAAGTGTTTTGAGTCTTAACATTATTTTTTCTTGTTCAGTAGTGAATTTCTTCCTTTATTATTTATCTCACAAATATTTATTTTTAGCAACAACAGTAATAAAAAATGTTCTCATATATTTAACGATAATTTTATACTTTTATTCTTTTCTTATTTATCAATTTGTTTTTATTATTGTCATTAAAGTAGTAATGTGGAAGTGGTACATTTGATATGTCCAGTGTAAAGTATATATTGTCATTCCTTTTCATGTTAGAGAGCTTACATGTTCCAGTGATCCCAAGAACAAAGCCATCTAGAGTTTCAACTGCTGTAGGGCCACCCATGGTGGTAAGGTTATAGGGGAAGAGCTAAACTGAATGCAACAAACCCCCAATGGCAGAATAGACAAAGATCTACACAATCTCAACAGCCAAACCAGTGGAAGAGAGCAGCACCTGTCAGGCTGGTGTAATCAAGGCAGACCTTGATAGACCAAGCATTTGACAGCCTGATGCAACCAGGATTTCCAGGTCTTGCCTGTCCCAATCCCCCTTGAGTTTCAAGGCAGGTGCTTCTGGTGTGTGGGTTTCTATCATGCAGAGTTGTCCACCAAAATCAAATTCACTTGAATGGACTCTTCAAACATTCTTGGATTTACAGCCATATCAGCTACCAGGAGAGAAGGAGAGAGAAATAGGATAAAGTGTGAGGATGATGATCTCAATGTGAGCAGGTGCTGACAACAATATATGTATATATATATATATATATATATATATATATATATATATATATATTATCCTATAGGTTACATGAGTTTTAATAGACATTCCTATTTATTTAGGATCAATGAAATTAGCATCTAACAGCCTAGGTTCCATTCCTGTCATCAGGTACATTTTCTTTCATAAAACTTTCAATGTTGTAGGCTGGTAGATGTTAATTTTACAGTTGTAAATAGACAGGAATGTCTACTGCGTACCCACTAAAATAACATTGAGAAAATAATAAGGAATATTATAAGATTGAAAAAAGTCCATTAATTGCTAATATATGTGTGTTTATAGCACTTTTTATTGAGCACAGTTATTACATTACTTCTATGCAGGTGGGACTGATACTACATTCTGATCCTAGACAGAAATGCTGATCTGTTTATTAATAATTCTGTAATTTTTGACAGATACTATGTTATTGATAAATTAATCTTGTACATAATGCTTTTGATTATCTGGTATCTTGAAGTTGTTGATATTGAGGATAAAAGGTAAAAGGCTTTGATGTATTCATTCATTACATGGACCTATGATTAAATTAATTATAAAATCTATTTATAACCAATGGGCATAATAAAGATATACACAGAAACATACCACAAAGTCAATGGTTTATGAAAAAATAGCATTTTTCATTTTTCAGAATTGTTCTTGTCACTTTTCTCTTTTTTAATATTTTAACTGTTTTAATTTTTGTCCTTTTTAAAAACAAAATTCAGTTTTTTTCTTTTCTATTTGATTAGTATTCTCTAGTTTTCTTTCTTTTTGTTCTTGTTTTTCTTCTATTCATAGTTTTTTCTATTACCATTTTGACCTTTTTTCTTTTAATTCATGCCTTTCCCAAGGGTAAGTGACTCAAACAGTTAGGACTCAACTTGCCATTTTCACTTTCTGCATTGACAGATGTTGTATAGCCCTGCCCCAAAATTCTTTCTGGATTTTCCAAAGCATTTCTTTTTTAGTTGCTAAATTCAAACATTTTCTTTATTCATTGACTTTTTTATAATCATTTCACCCTAAACAAGGCAGTACCACCAGTGGTGCACAGGGGGATACAATGAAAGAAAAAAAACAAGGTACAGGGGATTTTGAAGAAAGGATAAGAGAAAGATGGGAATCAAGGAGTTAGAAGATGGCAATTGATATTGTACTTAAACTTTTGGAGATTGTAGCTATTAGGGAAGCAAGTATATGGAAGGGAGTTCCACAGACAAAAAATGCAAGAAAAGAAACTGATATTGTGGATGTGATGTGGAACTGATACTGTGGAAGTTACATTTGATTATTTCTATGAATTTGTTCTTTAGATAAATAGGTTAAATATTGAGAACATGTTACAATGCTTTCTTAGTTTTCTGGTATTAAATATACAAACCATTTTCAATGTTAATTTTCTTATGTTTATACTAGAAATTATACTAGACTGTATGCAGTACCTTTAAGAAGCTTATTAATATTGAGAAAAATCCTTTTTTTTACTGTGTTCAATAGCAAAAAAAATAATTAGATTATGTATTTTAAAATCACTTTTCCCTTCCATGTAAAACTGTGCTGAAAACTACAATATTATCAATAATATTTTAATTACTAAAAAATAAAAAATGCAGTTTGTCTTATAGAAAGTCATAGCAATATTTGGATTTCCAAACTATGCATTTCTAGTTCATTAAAAAGTAAATTTTTTAAATTTCTGGATATTGGTATTAACTACACAGAAATGTTTGTATCATTTTAAGAAATTCTGTTATAAAACAAAGACTTTCATTGTGGAGATAATGTAAGTTTCAATTTAAATGTAACATTATGGAAGACTTATCATTTCAAGTTCAAGAAAATTAATAAATTTCTATTTGACAAAATGAATTAACCATATTTCCATTCTACAAAATGCTTGCCTTATAAATCTTTTAGCCTCTTGTTTCAACAATAAACTAAACTTCCTGATCTTCAAATGCAGAATAGTTCTTTTTGAAGGTCAAAATGGAAGAAAAGATAAAAACTGTTAGTGCTAATCCTAATCAAATAATCAACTCTACCTCATAAAGTAAACATCCAAATCAATTGATCTCTATTCTTTTGTGTGCTTCAATAGACAGCAGAAGGTTATCTGGTGATTGAGCAGTTCAAGTTGTGTTTGATGTAAGTTACCAGAGAAGATAAAAAATAACACAGTTACACATATGAACTGTAACTGCTTATACTTTTAAGGAATACATGAATTAACCCTTTTCTGTATTTTGTCTTCTTTGTAAGTTATTTTAAATAAGCCTTCGCCATTGGCACAATCAATCAGTTAGTCAGTTAAGTGCTATACATCATACACGCTGACTGGGCAGAAGATTTGCCTGCAGTAAGTTGCCAACACTTTCTGCAGTAGACTGGTTGTCAACCAAGGCTATAAAATCTAATCTGTTCTGCTATTTAACTGATAGCCAGAGGGAGAAGCAGTGGATTGATACCTTTCCAAAGGTATTTGCATGTAAGTGAATGCAGCAAATTCAAACTCAGCTCCCCAATTTCTCATTCCGAGTCGTATCCACCGCACCACAATGCACATCTACAATATGAGGGTAAAAAAAGAAGGGAATATAAGTGTGTGATATAATGAAAGTTACACATTCAGTCAGTCAGTTAAGTGCCATATGTGATACAGGTTTGGGCGATCATGTCTCGAAAGAGACATGACTGACTAGGCAGAAGATTTTTCTCACAGTAGGTTGCCATTACTTTCTGCGGTAGACTGGTTGCCAACCAAGGCTGTAGAACCAAATCTGTCCTGTTAATTAACCCATAACTGAAGGGAAGAGACAGATTAATATCTTTCCCAAGGGTGTTTGCACATAAATGAATGCAAGGAATTCAACTGGAATTCAAAGTTGGCTCCCCAATTTATTGTTCAGAGCTGATATCCACTGCACCGCAACAAAAGTTACATTAACTGCAATATAATACAAGATGAGTGGAACTGAAATGGGAAGATGAAAGGTTTCATCATGAAATTACAGTCAAAGTGTTGAAACTAATATCTATGAATAGTTATATATGTGAGTATTTAGGTGTTTTAATATTCATAATAATTATATGTGTGTATGAAAAGTTCTTTACCCAAATAAGATGAGATTCCAAATCACTGAAGTAACTAGTACCTTTGTAACAGGAGACAACAAGTTATTTTCCCTTGACCAAAACAGAAAATAGCAATAAAAATTAATTATAAATATTAACAAAAATTGAAAACAGTATGTGATCTGAGAAGACACACGAGGCATCATTAGGTGGGAAAGTCAATCTTCATCTTTTTGCTCTTTGAAGTTACAGTAACAAGATGCACAATTTTAGGATTGTAACAACCAGAAAAAGTACAACATTTATATTGTTTTTGCTACCCAGTCTTTTGCAAGTAGATATATGTAAACCTTGTATTAAGAATTTTAAATATAATATATTTATATATATATAGTGGTTTTTACATAAAAACTTTTGTGTTTTATTTAAACTTTTCATATATTTATATTGTTATATGTTTCATACACCCTAAAGCAGATCTATACTACTGTGACACGATAACTAGGCATATATGTATTTTATTATAATAGATTAAAATAGAAAATGGTTAAGAATAGAAAATAGTTTAAAAACATATTTAACAAAAGTGAAAAAGAAGAGGAAAAAATAAATAAATAAACGCTTTTGCTTTTATGAGGAAAATTGTGGAAGAGACAACGGTATCCGATTACTGTTTTAAATCCTACCACTCTTCCGCTAAATATTTGACTCGGTGATTTAATGTCATAAAGAGAAGTTCAGGAGATAAAAGTTCAGGAGGTGCGTTTTCGAATGACCGGGTCAAAGGCTGTCTTTTACTGTATCTTGACCACACATTAAGAATTTCCCGGCGGAAGCTTTATTAAGATAAAAAAAAAAAGCTAACTGAAATTTCAGACTTACAGTCGCCAATGTTTATCACCGGTGGTCTAAAGCATTTCCGGATTTCCGGATTCATTTTAAATAAATAGAAGTTAGTTAGTGAGTTTAAAGGGAGTTCCACCGGGCGTGTACTTGAAGTAGAATCTCCGTTCGTCTTGTTTTGGTCAGCTCGGATTTATTGATCTCCATTAATTAGAGTTAGAGCTGTGTGTCACATTCGCCTGCCCCAACCGAAAAGGCTAACTCTAAACAAAATAAAGCATCCTTTCAACTCATCCAAGTTGTGGAAGTTCGTTCCTTATAGTATAATCTTGTACCCCCAGCTTGAGGCTCCGACATTTTCAACAAACTCCCGGCAAACATCACAGCGTGGAGAACGGCCGCCGGAGAAAATTGTTCGGACCGTCCGTTGGGGTGTTACACTACATATTCCACACAACAACCTCATCAAATCAAGAGATGATCTCAGCAGCTCCTTCAGGAACAAATATCTCATGCAAGCCATTGTCTTCTTGGATAGTGTGTTCTCAAACAGGAAGAAAATGATATTGTTCTTCTTCAAACTGGAGAAAATGTGGATGCTGATGCCTACTACAAAATCCTGAAATCCCATTTTTTGCCATGGCTATGGGCAAAGAACAATTATGTGTAGATAAAGAATTCTGCTAACTTTGCTGATTTCTGGTAATTATACTTCTGGCCCCTATCTAACCTGAACCTGAATCAACTGGACTATATCATGTGGGTCATTATGAACTTTTTTAACCTTTTACCTTCAAAGGTGCCATTAAGTTAGAATGGGCCAAGATAGCCAAGGGTTATATGGTTAAAAGTTGCACAGCTTTTCAAGGTCATGTTGAAGACAGATTGAATAAATTATTTGTTTTGATAGTATTATGGTATAGACGAGGTTGAGTTTATGAGTAAAGGTTGGGTTTTATTAACTCTACCATCATTTTATTTTTGTTGTTAGCTCCATAAGGTTATATCTTTTGTTATATGTGAACGATTATCTTTTCTTTCCTTTTTGTATTTTGTGTCTTTGATATATTTCTTATATAAGTCATTGTGGTATTCATGTAAAAGTAGACTTGGTGTTGCTACCATGCGAACAGAGCAGTAAGCACACCACATAATCTTTGCAACCAATGAGAATATGACAAAAAATATTAAATTTTGAGTTTTACTTGGAACCTATCTTCAGTCTACGTAAGGAATAGATTAAAATTTACAGGGGATTTACAGCAAGCACATACAGTAGTACACACATTATGACTGGTAGTATAGGAAGATGGTTAATGTCTATTTGATTTGGTCTTGTGTCATACATAACCGAACTCCCTACAGCTTACAAGTTTGATCCAGATTTATCAGAAGGTTATTATCAGAAGGTTGGTAGCAGGTTGGAATGTGTGAATTAGTGTGGAAAAATAAAATATACATTTTGCATTTTAAAATAGAAATTTATTAAAAGAAAAGAATAACAAGACTAAATGGTAAAGTTCAATTAGAATGTTAAGGGTATCAAATGTTGTAGGAATGTTCATAGTAGTAATTTGTTGGAAAGAGTTTATGCGTATATATGTATCTATGTATGTGTGAGCGTTTGTTTGATAGGAATGTCTTTGAATGGAGAAGAAGAAGTAAAAGCAATCAGCACACGAGAAAGAAGGAGAAAGAGGATGGCGTGCGATGTGACCTTATGCCCTGGTCAACTTGAAATTTCTGCCTTGTTACATTTTAGCTTGTCCTCTCTCCTGCTTCCATCTGTGACTGACTGACGCTGATCATAGTCATTTATAGTCATTTAAATTTTTTTTGCACCGGATCGCAAAGTCTTTTGGGTCTTGTAAATCACTTGTATTGGTCAGAAAATCAGTTTAACATCTACTCGAGAAATGCAGTTTCAACTTTTTTTTAAGCACATGGTCAATCATTTTCTACTCCTATTTCTAGTAAAACCAGGATTTCACATGTCATTGTGAATTTTTGTAAAAGTGAAGAGGAAAGTTGGTTTTAATTCTTAATTTCCTATTCCACAGACTCACAGCAGGCACATACGAGAGTACACACAAGAGTACCTACAGCAAGTACATAGAGGAACACCCACAGTGCTGAAGAAAGCTTTTATTATTTAGGCACTCATGCTATACTGAGAGATCAACCAATACAAGCCAACATACTTGCCTAAACATCCAACTACATTGATAAAGAAACTTTCTAAGTGAGTTATTTCTATCCACAAATGTGTATACATCCACTCACAAACACATATACATATATTTTCACACCTACATCTTACATATCTATACATACACAGACTTTCATTTTTCCAAATTTTATTTCTCTAGAATCTTTACAAACACTCTCTAACCTCTTCTTAAAACACCTTTACTCTTTTACTTAATTGATGCCATTATTGTTCTTAAATTTCCAAGACAATGTTGCTTCATCCTTTATTTTGGGCATTTGAAGGATTATTTGCTCTTTCTTTCTTTTGCCTTGCTGTGGGACGAAACATCGTTTTTTTTTTCTTTTTTTCTAAGATTAGCAGTAAATGCCTTTGTTCAACTGTCAAAACAAGGTCAACAACAATAAATAGCAGCACAATGCAGCATATTTATATTTTTAACCATTTGTTTAATTTTCAGGATTGATTTGTTACCTACTGAAATTTAATCTAAATCTAAGATGGTGCTCATGAGACCATCAGTTGATATGGCATGATCTGTATGTGTGAAATGGTGAGGAGGACCAGTTTCTAGTAATTCAAAGAAATGATAAGCTAAAATACAATGGAAGTAATCCTATGACAGAAGTACACTTAACACATAATTCAATACACATTTTTTAATAATAAATTTTGAAAACAACTGAGGAAACAAAAAACATTGTTATCATAACAAACAAATAACTCTATTCAATACATATAAGAGGCAAAAGAAGGTTATGTCAGAAATAAGTAATGTCAGAGGAGATTAAGATTGTTGGTTTACAAAGTTCACAAGTGTGAGTTAAGGTAAAAATGTACAATGTATAAATAAAAATTTGTCTCACTTAGAATGTATTTTTTGTAAGGTTTCTGCTGAAAAGAAATTTGATTTAAAAAGATATTTTCTTGTTGAACATTCAAGATGTAACATAATTCAACAGTTGAGTGAATGTTCTGGATGATGAAAAGTTTGTGGAAGGATATTTTGTGTGAGGAAAAGTTTGTTGACGAATATACTCTATGATTGAGAAATTGTTGATTTCAGTGTGGCAGTTTGAGTGAGTGAATGAATTCGTGTTTTCTTATTGTTGTGATTAACGCAAAGTTCTATGGTCAACAGAAGATGATAGCAGAAATTGAATTCACAAGTAATTTGCTGCATTTTGCTGGGGGAAGCTTGTAGTGACGTGGATTCTGTTAGCAGTTGGATACTCACTGATTGAGATGAAATTTGAGTTTAAATACTATCCAAGGTGGATCAAAAACAATTTCGTCTTGTGGAGAAAACAATTGTATCTTGTGGAGAAATATTTTTGTGAAGAGAATTAGCCAATCAGATTGTGAGCTTTAGAAAAATTAAGAAAGCTGGTTGAAGCCTACTTTGAAGAAAACTGAACAAAATTTGACTAGTAAAAATAAAGCCATAAGTAAATTGTCATCAAGCTGTGATTAGTAAATTGTTTTATGATAGTTAAGTAGTATTTTTTATCCCATGACATTGCAAGTTTCCACAAAATATGTGAAAAGGAATTTACAGTTTTTTTTTGCTGAGGAGTACCACACAATCCCATCAATTATCCAAATTATTACCATATAAAATTCATTGTTATAAGTGAAATAACATTAGTTTTTATAATTCAGCAGTTTTTTTTTTAATAATTCCAGCATTCTGTGAGTAAGCTATACCTGCAAGTCCAGATTAGCAAGTTTTAATGATGGTAGTGAAAGTTGGTCCTGTTACAGATAAAGAATTGACTTGAGACATCAGAAATGTGGTTCTATATAGAAGGAATATCATGGACTGAATTATGTGAGCAACAATAAAGTTTTAGAGAAAATGGACACTTATTTATTCTTTGAATCAGAGACAGTTAAAATTTCTAGGGCACATGAAGGAAATAGCATTAAAAAATTGAAACTCATGGGACATACTAAAGATAAAAGAGCAAAGGAAAGCATACAACCAACCTAACAAGCTTAATGGTTGGCAGAATAGGGAGTAGAGAAATGATAGAAAACTGTAGAGAACCGCGATCGCCTACATCCTAAAGGACACAGCGCCCAGAAGAACGCAATGAAATAGAATGGCAATGATGTCTTTAAAAACGAGCCACTACCGATAATAAATTGAACATGATCTTTAAATAATTTAGATGTCATTTCATTCATTATAATTCAAGTTTCTTTAATAAAATTAATAATTGCATCTTGCTTCTTAAGTCAATTTAATAACCAGTACTTCTTTCTAACTGAAACTTTCTATTTTCCAATTGAGACAAAATTTCGTTTCACTTGCGTCATTTAAAAAAAAATTACTGTATTGTGCCGATATTTTTCTGCATCTCTGTACGTTCAAATTTCATTTACATTTATTTAGTTCAAATTATTTTTGTTAATGCTAACGAAGAATTGAAGTTAAAAAATAGGTTTCGAAGTTATAAGATAAAAAACTTAATAATCAACTTCGTTTCACTTCATTTGTTTTCCTTTTGGTATTTTACTTTTAGATGTACCCACGCGCGGATATCAAAAACAAGTTTGGACATGACAGATAATGTTCTCATCAACCGACATTCTTTCTCGTTGAGCAATTTTAATCACAAGGACCGATTTTTAAAAATCCTTTATGTATATCAAACCTTTGTTTAAATGACCCTTTAATACTTACTTTGTTAAGACAACGTTTAATTATTTGTTGAAATGATTTGTTTTGAAAAAAAGTTATTTAGTTGTGACGAACGAACTAGACGAAGAGGAAGAAGAATCACTTCACCACATTAATTCAATAATAATAATAATAATAACAACAATAATAACAATAAATTAAAAGATTTGGGAAGTCTTTTTATTTTACTTTTTTTTTTTTTTGACATATAGCATCATGACTGTGTTTAGGTATTATTCGTTTATCAGATATTTGGAAATTTAAGCTCAAGACAATTCTTCCAAAAAAAATAAAAAAAACAAGAAGAAGAAAAGGAGATATAATGGCAGAAGATTTGTTTGCTAAGAAACTTCCCGTTATTATGAGATGCTCGGATCGGGACGAGAGGTTTGTATAAAAAATAATTAAAATTATAATCATGTAATTACAAAAACAGAGAGAAGCTCTTTATTTTCTTTTAATTAGAGTAAAGATTGGCCATGAAGTTTAATTTTTTTACTTGAAATCTATGATGCCGGTTCTTAAATCCAACTAGAAAATGCGAAACTTCAAACATGTCCACTTTTAAAACTGAGCACAAGTTTTAAAACAACAATTATTTATTGATATTTACATCGCTTAAAATTTTTACGGAAAGTTCCTTTTAGGCCTTTGTCAATATTTTTTATTTTTGTTCACACTTGTAATTTTCTTCTTTCCTTTTAGTTTTTTTAGTAAAGTAAAGGTTGCACATTTTTCATCAACAAACTTTAGTTTAAAATGCGAATAAAATCCCTTTTTCATTCAGCTGAATTCATTCATAATTCAAATGCATAATAATTATTCTTTAATTAGGCGCCTATTTACCAAATATACGTTACAACATTTTAAAAAATGTGCTAAAAGAAGGTAACTGAATTTCTGTCGAGTTTCTAAATTTATCGGTTAACTTAACTTAAATATCCCAATTCACAGAGATGTTTTTCTGTTGAATAAAAAAAAAATTGTATTCGATCATTATTATTTTACATTTATTTTAAAATTTATTCTTATCACCTCCTCTCTCACAATACATTTAGTTATTAACCTGATGATTATCTAATGTCAATAATGGGTATTTAGCTGCAAGTATACACGTAGTTTCAAATTATTACATTTTTTAAAACTTAAAGCCTAATTTTTAATCAGTACCCCCAGATCACATAAAGTCACAGTTTATAAGAATTTTGGTGAAATAAAGAAAGAAGTATTTTATTTTCTATTTAATTTAGGAGTCTATGGTAAATTATAATGTTTTATAGATTTTTTTTTAATTGAATGAATGACTATTTTAAATTTGTTTTTAGGTGTTGAAAGAAAAAAATGATACACTAAATAGATTTTGATTTTTTTTAAAAAAATATGTTCTAAAACAACAGCTTTCTTAATTGTAAACTTTTTAATTGTATGATCCATCATGGAATCAAGATTGCAGTTCTTAAACTATTTTTCCTGATATAGTAAGATTTTTTTTTTAAATGAACAATTCTTCACTTCAATCTCTACCTCCTAAAACTTAAAAGTTGTTTTTACAACTTAAACTTAAAAATACCTATTTTTCAATTTTGTAAAATTATTATAATGAAAATTCTTCAGGTTTTAAATTTCTCAGCGAATAAAGAACTTTATAATAGTCCCATTGTTCCTCTTGGAATTTATCCTTAGAAACACAACATAGGGAATTTTAATTTTAAACGTCATTTTAGGGTAGGTGCATACTTCAACCATTCCTAATGTCTGCTTCTTTTTTTTATCAATCTCTCAAAGGTTCAGTGATGATTAGTAGTAGAAGTGAAGTTGGTTTTTGTTTTCCATATTCATCAGTGTCAATAAAATTTTTTAAAATTTAGTTTTACGCTTTATTACAACTATGCAGTTGAAATGCATAAAAATGTTGCTTCAGTTGTGAGACGATCTCCATAAACTAAAAGATTCGCTAAAAAAGAAAAACTTGAAGAAAAAATGCCCCAAATTTAATAAAAAAAAGTTTTATCGTCAAAATCTTCATTCTTAATAGGGAAAACCAAATATTTGTTTTTAATCTTCAACCTTTGAAATTTTGGTTAAAAAGGTTTGTTTGTTTTTTGGTGGGGGTGTTGCGTCAACAAGACCCTAAAATTTTGTTGAACGTCTTTTTGCGGTGAAAAACACATTGATTTTGTTTGGAAATTGTTGCAAATATCAGATAATTCTCTCTAATTTTAATGAAACATTCAGAATTTTATTCACAAATGAATAAAATTATTTTAGTAACGCTTGTTTTTATTGCTTAATGTTCATTAAGGACAAGTCCTTGAAAAAAGTCAAACAGGACACTCATTTTCAAATTAAACAAACTCTACTCTGAATTCTAAAATAAAAAATGCAATGAAACTATATCATTTTAGAAAAGCTTTTAATTGCTTTCATGAATATATTTACAAGAATTGTTAAGTTTTAAAATTTTAATTATAATAATTTATGAAGTTTTAAATCTTTTAAAATTTTGTATTAATTTTTGTAGTTGTTGAAGTAAAAAAAAAAGAAAAAAAGTAAAACTATTTAAATATAAAAATGAAATGGAAAACCTTACAATTCAGCGATCCCCACCCCATAGAGAATTTTGAATTCTTTTTGTGTGTGTTAGTGTATGCAAGTTTTTTATAAATTAGAAAATAAGAGTGGTAATTGTGGTAATTTTCTAACATTTCTTCAAGTGTCCTTGTAAATAAAGAGTCTTTATTAAAGACTGTAAAATCTTAGCATATAAGTTAAATATTTTCATAAGAGTACTGGGTAATTAAAAATATGAAAATGTTTTCATGTTGTATATGCTAAGAAATTTTTACAGTTCCCCTTTTTAGTTAAAATTGCCAAATATTCGATTATTGATAAATTTGTCAACACCTTCATTCTAAAAAATGCTTTCCTGAGATATTTTAAACTAAAAGTAATATTTATTCTAATTCAAATTAATGAAACTTTAAATCAATTAATCTACCTCAAATAAAGTTTCATAAAATTATATCTTAGTTTTGAAAGATTTTTAATGTGTTCATAGATTTGATAATATGGGAGATTAAAGAAAAACAATTCCAATCAATTTACATTTGCTTTGAAATACAGTAAAGTATTAGAAATATTAAAATTAATCTGTTATCTTCTAGTTGAAACTAAAATAAAAATTTCAAGAAATTCTTTTCATTTTTAAAATGCATAAGACCTTGGGTATGTGTTTTAGGGAGTACCTACTTTTAATACCAAATCTTGACACTCTTTCAGTATGAATGTAAGCACTCTTTTATTCTGAGCAGAAAGGAATGTGGTTCTCGCCCCTCCCCCCAATATATATATATATATATATATATATATATATATATATATATTGAATATTTATGATGATTCATCATTTCTGAAGAATATTTTTTATATAATAACTTTATTGAATTATTAATTATAAACTTATAATTTAAAAAAAAATGTAATTTAAATGGTATCACAAATTTTAAATGTAAATTAAGGAAAGGTTTGTAATTGATATTTTCTGGATAATTGTGCAAATTTGCAAATAATTGATAAGCCATAGAAAACAGATAAAAAGAATATAGCAATATATGTTCAATTTCTTCTGATTAAAAAATAAATAATATAAGATTTACATTATTTTACACATGAAAATGTATCGTTACTAAAAATATCTTAATGCCCAAAACAAATTATGCAGACCCTTGCATTCACTTACACACAAATACTCTTGGGAAAGGTATTAATCAATCTCTTCCCTCCAGTTACGGGTTAAATAATAGGACAGATTGGGTTCTATAGCCTTGACTGGCAACCAGTCTACTGCAGAAAGCAATGGCAACCTACTGCAGAATATTCTTCTGCACAGTTAGTCATGTCTCTTTCGAGACATGATCACCCAAGCATGTATCAAATATAGCACTCGACTGACTGACTTAGGTTGGTAGAGCTTCTAGGTACACAACATCAGTATTTATCCTATTATTTGCCAGTAAGAAAAAGCTGTTTGAGGATACAAATTTAGAAGAACCAACATAAAAACTGGTAATGAAAAAATTCTGTGATTGTTCTTGTGCCTTGTTAATGGTCATTGCAAAATAGCCTCATTGGTAATTGATGTTGCTTGAATTCAAAGGGCAAATTTGTTGGAATAAGATGATTCTTGAAATGAACACTTGTGTTGATGGAGGATAAGCTGTGCAATTTTGAAGGTTTTAGATTTTTAAAACAAACAACATGATTGACATTCCAACTTTTAGTTGATGACTATAAGAATACCAGGCAGTTCCAAAAAGTCAACTGAATCACTCTTGAGTTTTTCAATGGATGGCACCATTCTTTGAAGAAAGAATGTTTACTCACAGAATGCTGATAATTTATTTTAGTTTTGTATTATTTTGATACATTAAAAAAAAATGAAAATATTCCTTTTTTCTTAAAATATCACAATCTGGTGACATCCAAATAATCTTGGAGTTAAGCACCACATATCTGATCATCTTTTTCTTATTATCCCCACCTACCAATTTACCTGCAAAATAATTTGGCTGCAATGCAGATCTTAAAGGGTGTAAACTATTTCTACTTTTAGTGATCTCCAAGGTTGAATCTGATCTTATTTGTTCTACCATTTGTGATGTTAAAGGTATTTTTGTACTTTATAGCAAACTCAATTCACACCATGCTTTTTGATAACATCTGGTATATGTTGCAAATTTTCATGCCCATAATTAGGTTGAAAGTTTTTTTTCTTTTGGCAAGAACATAATAAATTACTTTTTAGAGAATTCTTTAACGTATGTAAAGAATTCAGTACTTGTTATGTATGTCTCATCAAAGACGATTCAGTAAAGTTCATAAGAAAAGTGATTGGGAAAATCTTATGGATTTGCCATTCAGTATCTGAGGCATTTCCTTACAAAGGAAACTATTGCCCAAACTGTATATCATCTTATGTGCTTTTAGTAAATAATATATAAAGGAGAAAATATCTTATCTCTTGAAAATTTGGTTTTAGCTTTGTCAAATGATAAATCAAGGTGATATCATCAAGCTGGTCATTGTCAAACAGGGAATAAAAAAAGAAACCCATCACCCTCATTAGATTGAAATCAGAATAAAAGATAGAGAACATCACTAAAGGAAGCTTGAAACATGAGCTTAACATGCTACATAAGCAAATTCCAACTTGAATACAATGCAATGTAGATATCTACATTCAGGTGATATAAAAAATATGCTCCTCTATGGACAGACCAGTATTGTAGGTCAGTGAACATGCAAGTCTGTTTCACTCTCAGCCAAAAGTGTGAGAGTTGAGTAGTAAAATTCCTTTGGGTGTCTGAGTGAGTGAAGCAAACTTCAAGGCTCTTTGAGAAATTCTATTTGTCCTTTTATATATTGTTAGTGTTTTGTCCATGTACTTTGGGAAATTAGATATTTTTATTTACTTATATATATGAACTTTTCAGATACACTTTAATGTTTGATATATTTTATAAAGTTCAGATCTAGAAATTTCTATAAGAGTAAAAGAAATAGCCAGTTATGAAATTGACACCCGAAGAAAGCTGATGATCAAATTGGCCAAAATGTGATGAAATGACAAGGATGAGAATATTTGTTTGAATAACTGGTTAAATAATAGCATTGATTTCTTATGAAATGTTGTATGTTCAGACAACGCATCATAAGCATTGGTGTGAATTTTGAAAAATTGTTCAAGTAAATTGGCATTAAAGTTATTTTTATCACCTGGAAATTGTGGATATTGTAAATAAAAGCATAGTTACTTTTGTGAACTACATTGATTTCAATAAATTCCTATTCTGATTGTGGTGCTGTAAGCGTTTAGTGACGGATGTGTGTTGTGGTGCAGTGGATATCAGCTTGGAAAGAGAAATTGGTGAGCCGAGTTTGAATTCCAGTTGAATACCCTGCATTCACTTAAGCACTGGTACCCTTGGGAAAGGTATTAATCCATCTCTTCCCTCCAGTTATGGGTTAAATAACAGAGTAGGACTTTGGGACCTTGCCCTTAAAAACAAATCCCAATGAATCTTGATACTTGAAAAGAAAAATGTATTACTAGACACAAAACTAATATAAAAAACAACAATAAATTATTGAAAGAAAAGATATTACCAGCAATAAATAAATAACAAATTTAGTTGGCAATAAATGACCCGCCAAGGTTGATATGCCATAAAACTAAAACAACCAACCAACAACTATTCTGATTGTCTCATCAGCCTGACATATCTTATACTGTCTCAGACTTTTTAATCATATGCTTTATCACTAGGCTATACTTGCAAAGTAGTCAAATACCTGAAATAAATTGTGATAAATTTTACAGTATATTTATGCACATAACTTAAAAAATTTGCTAAAGAAAGGAGGATACATGATAAAAACAAAAAGGAAAGATCAAAAGAATTTTTTTTATCCTTTTTAGAACCTTGGAATTAAAAAAAAAAGATATTTGTCAATGCAGTATCTTATATTGATTTGTTTTTTTTGTTTTTGTTACTGTCATGAAAAGCATTGATTTGGAAATTCTTACGAAATCAAATTGTCAGAAACTTTCAGGATTTATTCACAAATGAATGAAATTACTTTTTGAAATGTTTCTTCTTTAGAAAATCTGTTACCTCCTTGCCTCCACACTCATTTAATTTTTATGAAATTTTGAGAAATTCTTTTTTTTATTGCTTAATGTTTATATTTACTATAAGGACAAAACATCAGTGAATTTAAATCATCAAAATATTTGGGCAAACAAGACCCACATTTAAAGAAAATCTTCCCAAAATTGTAAAATAAAAAATGTAATAAAACTAAGAATTTTTTAATTAAAGATTTTGATTGTGTATATGAATAAAAATATGTTATGGACATGATTATCTTAACAAAAAATATTTTTCAATGACTAATGAATTTTTACAAGAATTGTTTTCATCTTTTAAAAAATTTTAATTAGAATAATTTATTAACTTTAAATCTTAAAATTTTGTGTAGTGGCTAAGTGATATTATTAAATTAAAACTGTATTTATTAATCATAAATAGAAAAGCTCACTCTAATTTAATGACACTTAGTATTTTAAAAAGAATTTTATATTTCTCTTTGTGTGTGTGCATAAACATATTGATGTCTGTAAACAACATTATCAGAAATTAAGAGAGGTACTTATAAGTTTATGATTTATTGGTAATTTTCTAACATTTTTTCAACAAGCATCTTAAGTAAGGCTAAAGTTCCTAAAATCCAATAAAATATTACATTACTTAAAATATTTTCTTTAATTTTTATGATTACTAAGTAGTTTGAAAAAGATTATATGCAAAAAGTATTTTCCAGGTAATTTCTCTCAGGTCTGTCTCCCATAATCAAATTTCCTCAAACACCATGTTGTCAATAAATCACTCAACATGACAGAACCCCCCACCATGTTAAAACAAAGATGCCTTTCTGTGATATTTTGAACTAAAATTAAATAATATTTGTTTCAATTCAGATTAATTAAACTTAATGACAAATAATTTTTTCAAATAATTGTTCAGAAAAGTAGATGTTTATTTTTGAAAGAAAATTGTGTTGACAGATCTCTCAATATGGATGAATTTATAAATATTTACTGATAAGTAAAAAAAAATTAAAATTTGATTTGAAATACACTGAAGTATTTATTTATTTGGAATATTAAATTTAATCTATTTGACTGAAATGAAAAACTAAAATTAAAGCTTAAATAAAAAAAGTTGTCATTTTCTAAAATGCATTTTAAATTTTACATATTGCTTTTTTTTTTCTTTTTTTTTTTCCCCTGTTTTTAGATACCAAGTGAGGAAAAAGATTTATCAACTGAGTCTATTTAGAGAGGGCTCAACCCAGAGTCAGGATTTGCCTAGTTGTTTTATTGTACTTAATCTTTCTGCACTTATTTGTTCCTTGTTTAAACATTTATTTACATTTGGTGGTTATGGAGCTTATTAGTCTTGGATACTGACCAAGTATTTATGGCTGTGATTTACGGGAAGTACTTGTTGCAGGACTTTGGTTTGGTTTATTATAGAGGAGAATTTCAATGTTTGTGTTTGACTGAAAAACAAATCATCCACTAAAATAAAAATTATGCTTAACATTTGGGTGCCAGATTGATTTAAAATTTATTAAATAAAACTATAATCTAATTTTAAATTATTTTTGTTTATATTTAACTCATCAAACATGCCTTATAGTTCAGATTTGAAGCAGGAAACTAAATGGTGATTAGCTACTTTTAGCATCTTTTTGATAAAGATATTTATAATATTTGAAA
Organism: Ascarosepion bandense; assembly: GCA_037127315.1. Taxonomy (NCBI): domain Eukaryota; kingdom Metazoa; phylum Mollusca; class Cephalopoda; order Sepiida; family Sepiidae; genus Ascarosepion; species Ascarosepion bandense. The sequence continues at coordinate 207,652 of JBBBDQ010001192.1, forward strand.
GCATATCTTTATTTGTATATATAAAATAATGTGGCCATGAGAATAAACATTGCATTGTTACTGTCAGTTTCATGCTTAAACATGATCTTCAAAGTGTCACTACTTTAGCAAGGTTTCTCTCTCCATATAAGGTTGTGTATGTAGAATATGAAAGAATTAAGAGGAGTATGAAGAGAAACTGACTCTTCCCAGTTTCTTTTGTTTAGAGATAATGCTGAGGGTTATACATGGTCATAATTTTTAGATTGCTTATTGATGCTGATTAGGCAGTTAGAAGAAGTGTGTAAGGCAAAGTTTATTTACGGCTATGACCTCCAGATTGATCAATCTATTGATCTATTTCTATATTTATATTGTTGAGTAATTGGCAGAAATGGTCAACAAACAGAACTAATAATGTTTCCAATAAACAATAACAAAATAAAGAAAAGAACAGGACAAAAATAGTAGTAAACAGACATATGGCTTGTAAATTTTAATACTTCTCTAACAAAGCTGCTGTCAGCCATCACAGGCAGTCTCTCCTACCCCCCCCCATAAGCATGGACCAAGTGAGTCTCCCTGAAAGTAATATACTGTGCCTCCTTGGCCTCACCTTCTCTTCCGACCTCAAGTGGAACCATTACATTGAATCAATAGCTAAATCCACTGCTAGGAAGATTGGGCCACTGTGTCAGGCCACGAAATCCATCTTGCACATATACAAATCAACAATCTGACTGTGCATAGAATACTGTTGTCATATCTGATCAGGCGTCCCTGCTGTTCATTTTCAGGTTCTCAACAGGCTCTAAAAGAGAATCTGCCATGTGATCGGTCTAGACCTGGCAGTTTGACTCCAGCCACTTTCTCATCGGTGGGATGTTGCATTCCTGTCTCTTCTACAAATATTTTCATGGCTTCTGCTTCGATGAACTTAGGTCAATTGTGCCCCCTCTCCACAAGGATTTACTTGAGTAACCAGATTGGCAACAAGGTCCCACCCTTTTACAGTAAAATCTACTAAATACAGCCAACAATTCTACTCCAGTAGCTTCCTTTCTCACACTGTTGTGAGGGTAGAGTGAGAAAGGAAAAGAACAAGATACACGGGGTGATGAGCAAAGGAGGAGAGAACGACTGTAGTCAAGTGAATAAGAGATTGCAATTGACATTGCATTTAAATTCTTGGAGATTGTAGCCATCTGGGAAGCAAGTATATGGAAGGGAGTTCCACATGCGGGAAGTGTGAGAAAAGAAGCTAATGGAGTAGAAGTGGCAGTTGCATTTGATTGATTTAACTGTAAAAAGATGAGACCTTGTTGCCAGTCTGATTGCTCAAGTAAATTCTTCTGGAGGGGGCACCAGTGAGCTAAGGTCGTTGGAGCAAAAGCCATGAAAATATTTGTAGAAGAGACAAAGTGAAGCCACATTCTGTTGGTGAGAATGTGGCTGGAGTCGAGCTTCCAGGTTGGGACTGATCATAATTCAGATTTTTCTTTGGAGCTTATCAAGAACCCTAAGATGAATAGCAGGGGCACCCGACCAGATATGACAATAGTATTCAATGCATGGGTGGATGGTTGATTTGTATATGTGCAAGATGGATTCAGGCTTTCTGGCTCAACACAGTGATCCAACTTTCCTAGCAGTGGATTTAGCTATTGATTCAATGTAATGGTTCTATTTGAGGTCAAATGAGAGAGTGAAGCCAAGGAGGCACAGTGTATTGCTTTCTGGGAGACTTGCTGATTGGGGGTAAAAGGGACTGCCTGTGGTGTTTGACAGATAGCAACTTCGTTTTAGAAGCATTGAAATTTACAAGCCATTTCTTACTCTAGTCTAGCACAGAGTGGATGTCCTTCTCAAGATCAGCAGCAAGGTTATCTTTGTCCACCTTGCCAAATTTCCTGCTCATTATTAATGTTGCTGTTCCTAATTCTTCTACACCCAGTAACCTCTTGTGTCTTAGTGGCTTTAATTCCTTGCACGGGGTTATGTCGATAAAATATATACATATATACACACACACACACACACACACATGCACTTTTGTCAATTACTGTTGCTAATGTTTTACAAATGAAAACAGTATGTGATGAGACTGCTTTTGTTAATTTAAAAATGTTGGATACAATGTGTGGAGATAGGATTTTAATGGTTAGTTTTTGCTTCATTGGCTGTGATAATTTTTGACATTTTCTGGCAATAATTTATTACCGATGTGTTACTGCTGTTTACTGGCATATTTTACCTTGAAGAAGTTACACAAATTGTATTTGTATAATTTTATAGATTGACAGGGTGTAATTACCATAAAATTGAGGTTATTTATATAGAGATTGGCCTAGGATTAGAATAGCATGCCTACCTAAAAGTTATATAGATTGTGAAGAGTGTTATACACAATAAATGTGTCATCTTCCAATTCAGAGATTTGCATATGTAAAATCTATTGAATTTATTAACAGATATCATATATCTGTTAATAAATTCAATAAACTTACCACTGCGAAACTCTGAGTCAGAAGATTAGCCACTGAACATTTTATTTTTTAATTTATTTTTAATGCTCTATTTATTAAACACATTTACAAAATCACCATGCCTTAAACACTTTATCCTTTGATTTCCTTGGTTGACAGAATTCATTAGATGGAAACAGTCTTTGTTATTATTCATATATCGATCTTTTTTTTTTTTTCTTTTCCTTATTTGTATGTATAAAATATGGGATACAGATTTTATTAAATATTAACCCATTCAGAAAATTTATAATTTTTTGTTGGCTAATCTAAGTTTTTTTTTTTTTTAATCTTTATAACTGAAATTAAAATTTATTCATTGACAGATTTTGTTATTTCTTTACTAAAGCTGAACATTTCATGTTCTCTCAACTTTGAGAAAGATTAGGCTAAATTGGCATTGGTGAATTGATTGTTCAGTCATAAATTGAGGTATCTGTTTTGTTATGAAATAAGTAATAAACTGATCAGTAATTATTTGCTTTTTGCCTTTTAACTTATTACCATATTTTCATTACTTAGAGAAGGTAATACTAGTCTATAGTTTCTTGGCATTAACTTGACAATATTTTTAGGAGTTAAACTTTGTAGTGTTTGCCTACCTGTTTTTATGACCTCATTGGGAAGTTTATTCTGTACTTGTATAGGTGTTATGAAACTAGCAATTTTTTTTAACTAGAGGAATTTATAAAAAATGCCAAAACAGTGTAGCAGTAACCCAATTTACTTTGCAGTTATTCAGGTAATAATTGTAGAAATTTTTGTGATTATGAAAAATATTTGCATACATTTTAGAGAAGAAAATTTACACAATTGTCAGAATGATAAATTTTGAATTTTAAAACATATTTTGATATTTTTATTATGTTTGAAAAATTCCTCCTCATCATAAAACATTTAAATGGTATTTGTTTTTATTATAAGAGAATGCTGCAAATTAACTTTTTACATGTAACTTACTTGATATTTGTAGTTTTTATACAATATATAATAAGCATTAAAAAAATTTTGAGTTTTTATATATATATTAATCTTGTAATACAAGTTTTTTTTGTTTTTTTTTTCATCTATTAACAAATTATTCCATTTTTACAGAACTGAAATATTTTAATCAATTCAACCTCAGACAAATGTGCACTTTAAATTGATATGTATAAAAATTAATCTAGATGATGTTTCTTATTAAATGAATTTCAATGTTTTTGTTATACCATATCAGTTATATAATTGTTACTTTATAATTTAATTGTATAATACATGCTCATTTCAAGTCTGTACTAAATAATGATGCTTCTTTTCATGTAAATTGTTACAGTATTCACTAATAGTTTATAAACTTTCTAAGATCTTAAGATAGTTAGTTTTTATAGGTGCATATAAAATAAATTTTGGAGTAGATAGACTAAACTATCGCCCGGTTCACACTCCACCCACATCTATTGAACAGGTGAAGAGGCTCACCCCTTGTTTCCTGTTTAGGATGCGGTTTCTGGTTTTCTCTTTTCCAATCTTTTCACTCTTTTCCTTTTTTATTATTATTATTATTATTTTTTTTTTTTTCAATTGGAGTAGATAGACTAAACTATCGCCCGGTTCACACTCCACCCACATCTATTGAACAGGTGAAGAGGCTCATCCCTTGTTTCCTGTTTAGGATGCGGTTTCCGGTTTTCTCTTTTCTCTTTTCCAATCTTTTCACTCTTTTCCTTTTTTAATAATTTTTTTTTTTTGAATTGGAGTAGATAGACTAAACTATCGCCCGGTTCACACTCCATCCATATCTATTGAACAGGTGAAGAGGCCCATCCCTTGTTTCCTGTTTAGGATGCATTTTCCGGCTTTCTCTTTCCCATTCTTTTTACCCTTACGTAGCCCCCTGCGCATCAGTGGCGTTACCGCCTTGCTTGGGGTGATATGATTAAAAAAAAAAAATCTGTTAAAATTATCCAATGATGGAAGTATTGGTTTAAATAAATTCACAAAGGTCAATTATTTTTCTTTTAACAAATGGAAACTTGTGTTTACTTTTTCACCTATGTTATCAACCAAATTGTAATATAAGTATTTTTTTAAAATATTTAAAGAAAAATCATTTGTATATGATGCAATTTTGAATTGTAATTTTAACCAAAATACAAATCTGGTTTTATTTTTCTTAGCTTACTCATTCATTAGGATTTATACAAAGTAAAAATGATAAGAATTTAGCATTTAAATGCAATGTCTCCGTGGTGGCCTTAATAATCTGCTTGAAACATGTAAACCACCTACTTTTTCTTTCTTGGATGCTAACTTTGTTACAACCTAACTACAAATATCTTTTATTGTCATTTAAATCAAGTTTAGCAGTATGAAGGGGCTTCATTAAGAAACATTAACTAGTTTGCATATCTTAAAGAACAAGTCCAATCTTATTGTAAGCTTTTAATAATGAGACAGGATTCATTTGTAGCATGATGAGTGTAATCCTATCACTTGTCAAGGATTTTAATTCTAGAAATGACACTATCAAAATTATAAAGATTATTGTTTTTAATTTCCTTTTCCAACTTCTGTTCATTGTTGTTGTCTGTCTTTTGTGATTTAGTTCAAGTAAATGCTAAATTCTATATATATATATATATAGAGAGAGAGAGAGATGAGAAAGAAATAGAGGAGAATACAAAACTGCTACTTCCTAACTTAAAATAATTAGCTTTATTTATTATTTTTTAGGTTAGGAAGTAGCAATTTTATTTTCTCCTATTTCTTTCTCATCTGTATATATATATAAACAATGTAGTAACTCAGAATTATTTTAATTGAGCTAAATATGGGATAAGAATATTTGTTGAACAGTATAAACATTCTTGGGAATTTAGCATATGAGAAATTACTTTAGTACAAATTTGATGGCAAAATGTATTGAGTTGAAAACTTATTAATGGTTGCTCAGTTCTTTCCCTGATGTAAATTGAAGTGATGTGTTCGAAAAAAAATAGTCAAGTTGATTACACTGAATTGCTCTTGGGTGAGCTCAGAATAAAATGAACTTTAATGAGATTTCTGGAAGTGACCAAATATCTTACTGTTAGGTATGTGAAACCATTTCTTTAAAAATAATTTTGTTTCAGGTATCACCCATCTCTTTCAAGATGGATGATGCCTGAAATAAGGACAAGCTTTGAAGACCTGCTTTCTTGATTGCAAGCCAACAAAGAACAGTATTTTATGATGGGGAAGTGCTAAAACATGATTATTAGCTGGGGTTGTAAATTTTTATCTTTTAATTTAAATAATTTGATGAAAACTGTTAGTTAGTGCACATTTTCTTTAAAAATTTAAATAGCACAAGTATAAGATTATTGGTGTTTGTATTCTTTCAGTAGATGACAAAATTTTACTTTGATATTTTCTTTCTTAGTTTTTATTACTCTAAGAGTACTCCCCGCCACCTTAATTCAGCTACTTTTTTGTAGTAAATTTTACTTATAAACCATATTCATAATTTTCCTTCTATGTAAAGGATAATTTTATTTTTTTAATCATTTATCCCTTGGAACCATTAAGATGGGAGTTACAGAGATAAACATTATTGTGGAGAGAGAGAGAGAGAACAATAAAAGACCAGGTTTCAAGGAGTTAAAAGATGACAATTGACTTTGCATTTAACTTTTTGAAGATCATAGTTAACAGGAAAGCAAGAAACCAGACGAGTTCCACAGGCAGGAAATGTGGAAGAAGAAACTGTTAGCATAAAACTTATGGTTAAATCTAGCCATTTCAACAGTAAAATGATGAGACCTAGCTGCCAATCTAGAACAGATTGGCTATCAAATTGGGAACGCAATTAGGATAAATGCGTGAACACTCATTGTTTAATGCTTAGTTCCTCACAAATCTAACAGTAATTGTATAAATATTTTACAGAAGTCTACAAGTTTGTGTCTAAAATTTTCACAACGCTACTTTGTCTCTATGCAAATACTTAAATGTACAGATATGTTAGTTGATGATATGTATATATTTGTGTGTGTGTGTATATTGTATATTTGAGCAGTAATCTCTTTCATGCAGGTTTCATTAACCCTCTAGGGCCATTCATATCATATTTGATACAGTATTTCCCTATAAGGAAACATTTGGTATTCATTGACTGAGCAGTCAGTACTGCTTTCATTTGAAATTTATAAAATATTTCTCTTAAAAAATTTTTCAGGAAAATATTTCTTTCAAGGCTTGTTTTCATACTGCATCAAATATGATATGAATGGCCCTAGAGGGTTAAAAATGACAGATAAGGTGTGATGGTTAAGCTTTTTATGTAATATAATTTGTCCTCAAGAAAGAAATCATAAGAACACATGAAAAATTATGTAAAAAGCTTAACCATCATGCCTTGTCTGTCATTTTTAATAAAACCTGCATATCTATCTATCTATGTGTGTGTGTATATATATATATATATATATATATATATATATATATATTTGCTTGAAATCCAATTCATAGTTTGTGTAGATACATATTGATGTGTATGTGTGTATATACAGTACAAGTTAGAACAAGTTATGTATGACAAACTATTTGCATTTATATTATTTTTTTATTCATTTTAAATAAAAATAAATTTTATCAATGAAATCAATCAACATTCTTTGATGGCAAGATAAAATAATTTAAATGATTGTTGGTTAGCTGGTATATGATCTTATATTTGCAATAGTGACCTACGAGTTCAACATTCTTAAGTATTTCAGTTCAGCTTGGAACACAGTATCCAGTGTATACACAAGTAGTAGTATTGTAGTCTTTATTGTGTGTAGTTTGCATATTATTCACATATTTTCTATTGTAATAAGTCTTTTTACATTGTTTTATAGGTTAAACTTGATATTATACAAATATAAGATTGCCATATTAACCCATATAATAATTTTGTTTAAAAGATAAAATTTGAATACCTTTTACAGAAATTTTGTTTTCAATTTGTGGTATTTTACTCAATTTTTTTTTATCATTCATTCACTCATTAAGGTCATAAAGTATGAAACTATTGTGCACTGTTTATGTTAACCAAATTCTATGCTTGAAATGATTTGGGGGCATTTTTAAATGTCTACCTTATATTTATAAGCAAAGTCCTAGTGAATCACCAAAATTATGACATGGATCTTTTACAAGATAATTTTTGTATAACAACCTTTTGTACTTTTAGATTTCTCCTGTTAAGAATTCTTGCATGATAAAAATTTTTAGTTTTTAACTTCATTATCATTTTCCTTTCTTTAGAACTTGGTATTTACTAATATTAAGAAAAACATTGTAACAATTTCATTCTTTTAATTTACATCATTGTAAATGTGTTGATCTATTATATAAATGCACAAAATGAAGCACAGTTGCAACATTGTCTTAACTTTGTTAAACTAATCGTAGAAATTTGAATCTTTAGTTATTCAAGAACTAAAATAAATGATATTCTGTCGTTCTATTTATGGGTAGCAAAACCAGTTACAAGAAAATAGATTTTGAAATATTTATTTCTAAATTCATAGACTAAACAGTAAATGCCAAACAATGATCTATAATGGTTCTGGTATACCAAGATATTTAATTCTAAATTTTTAAGGATATTCTACCTGTATATAATTCTATTAAGGATGTCACTTTTAAAGTAAAGCCTGTTGAATGTTATTTAATTATGAAATAATGTTCTAAGAAATACTGTTTCAGATTCTTTTCTATTCCATTTGATGTGACAAAGCTGTGAATATAGTCTTTATGTTGGATTCTTAATCTTTAATTATTGGTCTCTGCACTATGCTCATGTTGCTCTCTAGTTTTATGTTTGAAACAATTTCACCATCAGTGAGTTGACTTATTAATTATAAAAATACTCCAAATTTTCAAAATCTGTTTATATTCTATATAAACATAGACAAGTTTAAAATTGATAGTTTTTATTTTTAGTTTACATTCTTTTGGAAAATATGAATTTATAAGAATATTATATAAATACCCAGTCTGATTTTACCTTTTTCATTGTGTATACCTAAAAAATGCTATAACAATAAAGAACTTGAAAGGTTTAGTCTACCAACTATTAGAAATACCAGCAAGTATAGTTAATAGTCAGTTGTGGTATTGTATCACTCTATCTTAGAAAGTTGTGAAAGCTGTAATCAGATAGGAGATATAAATGAAATATTAAATTTGCTCATTCATTGAGGAACTGTTTTCTATAAAGAACAGATAAACAATGGTTTCTGCTGCACTCTGAATTTATTTTCTGTAAAGATTTGCAAATTGAACTTCAATTTCTGTAGTTGAATGATTACTTTAGAAGTAAACTGTCTGAAATTCAATCTCTGGTAATGAACTAATAGAACTTGTTGATTAACTAAAATAAAGCATGTGTGATATTTAGCTATATATATATATATATATATACACACATATATAATATGATGAACAGTCAACTATATAAGCAATTCATTGAATATATCCAAGAAATAAACCTGTGATTTGATCTGAAGTAAGTCACATGAAAACAGGTGTGCCAGTATGAATTTTTGGGATTGGTGCGTTAGAATGTTTTTGCTACTAATGTTACAGTCATCGCCTATCAGTCATTTAGTATTGGAGCTAATGTGAACATGATTTCACCTGTGACATTCTTTTCTGCAGTTACATTGGCAATGATGACGATGTTGTTAGTGTTGGTATTGTTATAATCAACAACTGACAGCAGCAGGCCCAGTCCTGTTTGGAAACTATCTGCATAGCAGGATCTTTGGAAAGATATAATCATACTAATACTCCTTTGACAAGGACATTTTTTTCTTATGCTTTATTTTCTCTCTTTTCTTTGTTTTCTCTTCAATGCCTACTAATATATGTCTGTGCATATCAGTAGAGTTTGTATGTCTATTTTAATCAATGATATTGATGCATAATGTATATATCACTGCAAGGTATATGATTTTATAAATATGTGTACACACGCATTTCTTGAACTAAGCCAGCAATGACACAATATCTTATTTATAAAGTACTCTGTAAAGAACAATTTATTGTTGGTGAGTTCATTTCTCACTGGCTGTCCATAATCTGGCCTTTGACTAAATGTTGTAATATACAAAAAATAATACTACCAAAATTTGCAGTTTTTAACATTTCTCATGCTGTGAACATACTTAAGCACATTTATAAAACTTACATTGCCTGCTGTTGACATATATTACATGTTTTTAAGACATGAAATGTCAGTTACTAGAGTTTCTTATAAATTAATTAGTGCTATTTCCAAACCAGCATAAACATATATATAGTGACCTGTTTTGTAATGTATTTACATTATATTGTGTTGTAGTTGCCAATTAACTTTGTCTGTGCTGCAGAACATCTGATCAAAACCAAAATTACAGTTCTCATAAAAAAATCACCATCAGGAATCTTTATTTACAGTAAATTGCAATTTCTTATTTTTCCCAAAATAGACGAGTACAGCCAGGCAACAATGCAACAGTGAAAGTTTTTGTATGTAAAACATCAAATCATTTTTATACTGTATTTTTAGTATGTTTTTGTAATCTAAATTTCAGTGGTGAATTTAGCAGCAACATATCATTTAAGGAGAGGACTTTCAATTCAAGTCTATGTTTTTCCATATACGACAAATTTATTTGGTACGAATTGGATAGCGCTTTTCGATTTATGGGAATTACCTGTAAATTCATTTTGCAACAAAGTGGGTGTATAAGTAAAGGAAAAATCTGAAGAAACTGAAAAATTTATTTCTGAGCTGAAAAACAAATTTTTGCACATTTTCTGAAGATCTTGGACAATGCATGAAAACTAACTTCAGGTTCAAACTTAGACAAAATAAGACCAGTATTCAAACTAAAAAGGAATCTACCATTTTCAGCTTTAGATTCTGTAAATCAAGAACTAGAATGGTTAGAGAAAATGGGTGTAATTTCTAAAGTTGACTCCTCAGATTGGGCTGTGTCTACAGTGTATGCAAGCAAAAAGAACAAAAAGATCTGAGTTTGTGCAGATTTTTCAACCCGATTAAATGACTCTCTGAAAGACCACACATACCCATTACCTTCGGGGGATATTTTTTCCAAGCTGAATGGTAGTAAAGTTTCTTCTCAACTAGATTTATCTGACATATATCTGAATGAAAGAGGATGAACTGTTCTCAAAGTTATTAGCAATTAATGTGAACAAGGGACTCTACAAGCTAAATCATTTCCTTTTTGGGTTTGTCCTCTAATGGTTCTAATTTGCAGAGCCATTATAAGACATGGTAATAGCTGCTTTAAGAGATGAAAAAGAATTATCAGTACTACTATGCAATACAATTCAGTAGTTACCCGTGACTCTAGAAGATATCTAAAGAAAATAAGCAGCTTAGAAGGACAAATTCATAAAACAAAAAAAAAAAAAAATGAAGAAACAGGTATAGCTGAAAGAAAAACTTAAAAAAGGAGCTAAAATAACTCAGTTTGCGAGCAAATGCTATTACATGTAGATAGTGGTAATATCATATACACTGCAAAAGAAAATCTTGAAGTAATTTCATATAGGTCATCCAGGCATGTCAAGAATGAAATCATTAATGTATAGCTATGTGTATTTGCCTAGGATGAACCAGGAGATTGTAAAAATGGTAAAAAAGTTTAGAGGTTGTCAACTTGTGACAAAAGCACCACCAATGAAAATTCGGCCATGGCCTAAAACTGATATCCCATGGATGAGGTTACACATTGACTATGCTGGACCAATAAGTGATTACTGCTACTTTATAATCATTTATAAGCAGTTTCTCCAAGTGGCTGGAAATATTCAAGTATAGACATCCACCATCTGCAAATACTATGAATGTACTAACAAGCTCTTTAGTCATTTTGGTGTACCAAAAACTTTAGTTCTTGACAACGGGACACAGTTTATCAGCAAAGAATTTAAGAATTTCTGCATATCTTTGTCCATAGACCACATTATGATCTCTATTTACCACCTGAGATCAAATGGGCAAGCAGAAAGATTCGAAGACTCTTTTAAAAAAGCTCTAAGAAAGAATCAAGGCATGGACACTGATGAGGGCAGTATACAAAAGTTTTTAGTGGTTTACAGAATTACTCCCAATTCGAACATAGATTCAGGCTTATCACCAGCCGAACTGATGTTTGAGAAAAAATTTGGTCAGTGTTTGACAGGCTGTTGCTTAGTGCAACAAAGAGTGGTAGAAAAAGAAAACTTTGCAGTTAAAATTTACAAACCAGGAGACAGTCTTCTTCAGAAATTATAAGGGTGGGAAAAGATTCTGGGAAGACGTAATTATCACCAAAAGGCTTGCTCAAAAGAAAAAGATTTGAATGTAAGAGACATTTAAATCAGTTAAAGGCCAAGATATACAAAAGATGTTATGTCTAGTGAAGAATTACCAGTGGAAGTAATATATGACTTATTTGAAATACCAGTTCTCATGCAAGTATCTCCAACCCCGCCAGTGCTGGAAGTGTCAGTTTCCTGAAAATTGCTAATGTCTCAGATCTCACTAGCACAAAAATTGGTGAGCTGTAAAAGTACTAGGAAGAGGAAAAAAAGTCAAACAATTATGTCCTGACCCCCCATCCCCCAAAAAGGTATTGAGTAAAATTTAATGGGAAAATTAGCTCAGGGTAGGTGTTGTAATGTCTCACACTCCCTATTGCCTATGTGAACTGACTATTTTAGTAGTCATATATAGTAAGCATAGGAGATCCCTGTGACTTGCTTCAGCAATTATCCTGCCACCAGATTCCCTGTCTCTTCATTCATCTATGCACATGTTGCTGTTCTTTCACTTGAGTGTCACCTTGTCTGTTTGTAAACTCTTTAAAGGAGACAACAGTTAACAAAATATGCTAAACAGAATTAAACTATTTGATGTTAACTTTGTTTTTCTTAAAACTGTATAGTAGATTTTTGATTCTTGGAGCAAATTATGAAGTTTTATATTTACTTCCTAGAACTTGTATAAATATATTCTAAACATTTCATAAAAAGTAATTATCTTTTTGTTTACCAATTGTAATGTTGTTATTTTTGTGTACTTCTTTTTGTATATACTTATATAACTATATATAAATGCCAATCTTAGCCAACATCTATGTCTTTTAAAAACGGAAACATTCAATGCGTTTACTGCCAGGTTTATATGAAAATTAATCTATTTTATTCGGCAACTGAATACCTGTATTATTGAATATGATTTATTATTAGATAAAATGTGTTAAAAATTCTCATTCTTACACATTTAACTTCAAAGGCTAACATTTTATTACTTTACCTGTTAAGCATCAAATGACATTATTTATGTCCTCTTTTTTTAAAAAAAAGTTTTCATTTTGTCCTCTGCTCACTACTGTGACTAATATCAACTTTCCAGCTATGCTATTTAGTTGTTGGTAGAATCTCTGCTATTATATTTGTGGCATACACTTGTCAGCAAAAGAAATGTTGGTACTAAAAGGTGTTAAGGTTTGATTATCTGTATCAAAGTAATCTAGATAAAGAATGGATTGAAAGGCTAAAGTGTAGGTGGTAATTGGAAATATGAAATCTTTATATTTATTCCCTACTGTTTGTATTTGACATAAGCCTTTTATTGATTAGTACTTGTGGAATTCTTTTACATCTTGTTGCTAATGAAATAAAAACATGTTTTGTGGCAGTTGATTAATTCGTTGTCAATACCAGTTTTCTTAAAATTCTTTCCAAACACTGACTCTCAATTTATTTTTCTTGACACTTGTTATTTAAGAATGACATATGTTTTGAACTTGTTAAACTTGGAAGGTATAGGGAAGGCCAGAGGTGTTTGGCGATTTGGAGTTCCGAGGTTGTCACTTTATATATATTTGCTATATCGGTGCTTTCATAGTATTCTGTAGAGATTTATTAAGCTTTGAGAAGGCAAATTGAGAAAGGTAGGAAGGATATGTTAAACCAATGTTTTAGGTAGGGAGTGTCTGTTTGTTATATATAAAACGAAAACAGTATGTGTTATCTTTGTTTTTTCACTTGGGTTTAAGACATTGACCACAGGCAATAGTAGGAAATGTGACTATTATCAACCACCAAACACTAAATGCTGTGTATTGAAATTTACAAAATTTAGCTTTGTCCAGTAGGCAGTGTTTGGATACTTGGCAGGAATTCAAATAACTTAAAACTAGATGGTTGCCTTCTACCATGTAGAAGAATTAATAATGAACCACAATTGTAGACAAGTATGACAAATTATTAGTTTCTGCAAAGAAATAGGGCAAATTTTTTTTTTTTTTTATAAAATGTGAGGGGTGTTGAAAAGTTATTAACTCAATACAAAATTTGACCAAATCAGTATTTTGTTGGGGAATCAATTTTTAATTGGTTTGAGGACTTTTCAGCACCTACTCATAAAAAATTTTATTCACTCAGCAAACTTAAATTGTAATGTAAGCAGTTTACTTAGATGTGTGTAAATTTTAATGAATACAAAACTTTAATTTTTTTTTTTTCCATTTGAAAGATTACCTGGTATTTCTCTGTTTTAAGTGAGATAACTAATATATATATATATATATAGGCAAAACTACTAAAAAGTTGTAAGTTTAAAAATGTATTTTTTTGACAGTATTTATTTATTTATTTCTATTATTATATTTGATATTTCAGACCGTCCTCAGCCCTTCATCAGAAACAAATGATTTTAAGATTTGAATTAGGAACGTATTTCGCGCTTCACTTCAATCAACCGGGACACACATTAGAAAATTGCAAATGTTTACTAATAGACTCCGATTTTAGTTCTACACACTCATGCAGAAAGAAAGAATAATACTGAATTTTAAAATTAAATACATACAGGCTAGGGTTAAATAGGGACTTAGGTGTTTTGAATCTTTATAAATATTTCAATAGTTAAACATTTTTTTAGATACAATTAAAAAAATTTTCTCTAAAACAAAATTTATAAGTATTATTAAAGATAGGTATGTTTACAAATATTAAAAAAAATCTGTCGCTTTCTGCGTCATGTGATGTAAACAATCTCTCTTGGACGAACGCTCTCGCGAAATACATTTCTAATTTAAATTTTAAAATCATTTGTTTTTGATGAAGGGCTGAGGACGGTCTGAAATATCAAATATAATAATAGAAATAAATAAATACTGTCAAAAAAATACGTTTTTAAACTTACAACTTTTTAGTAGTTTTTCCTATACATATTAAGACAGTATACGTGGATCATCACTATGTTGTGTATATATATATATATATATATATATATATATATATATATAGGGATTTGATTCCTCAAAGCAGTTGATGTAAGCCTCGTGCTGCGTCTAAGGCCAGGGTAAGAAGATGAATGGAAGTGAAATGTTGCCATCACTAGTGATCACTTCAAACACCATGATGTTGACTGAATATATCATCCAACTCTTTCTGAGTCCTTTGCACTGTCCTCAGATTGACACCCAAACACTCTGAAATGTTTGTATTGGAACTTCTGGCTTGAATGCTAAGCAGTACAGCATGGCATTTCCAAATTTCTGTGGGAGTGAATTGTATCATGGTGCTCTTTTTCTCACAGATGGTGCCCAACTGAACCTACTATATTGCACAGTTGACAAAAACAAACATGTATATGCAAAATTAAAAATATAAAATTGGTGACAATTCACCCATCGCACCCTGGATATTAGGGAAATCTATGGAAAAAGAATTTTGTGTGATGTATTTCATCCTTTATATTTCATCAGGTTAAAGTGATGTTTACATGATGCAACTATATATGTGCACAAAGAAGAGGAAACTGAACATTTTCAATTTAAATAAAATTTTATTTATCTTTTTTGTTTACCTAATTTCATTTATTTTCTTTTTCTGTTTTTATTACTTTTGAGTATTTATTAATTTGATATATACTTATAAAATACTGTTAGTGAATTTAAGCTTTTTGCTTTGATCTTTCCTGTTAACTTTAAATTCATATTGTATATCAAGTTATAAAATTTTTTTAATTGCTATTCTACATTTGATAATCAGTTTTTGCTTTTTAAAGTGCTGTTATTCCCCCCCCCCCGTCTAAGCTCCATGAAGAATAACAGCGTAAACAATAAAAAATAGAAGTGTCAATAAAAATAATTCTTCTTTCAATGATGTGATGTAATTGAGATAATTTTTATTCATCTGGGACGGGGGTTTTGGAAAAAGTAACTTACCTAATAATGCAAAACATGAAAGATCATTTTTTTTTTTTTTAAATCATGGCCAGTTGAGAAGGTAAAGATTCTGTGTGGTGTGTGATTTCATTGCTGAACAATGATCCTTTCCAACTCCTTCCATGATGAATATTACTGTTAATCTTTATCATGTCTTATCACAAACACCTATATCTAATCTCTCCATCTTCCATTGGTATTTCTACAGTGTTAGTTGGGCACCATTCAACCAACTTTTACTCTGTTATTGTTCTTTGCTATGTATTTCACTCACTCTCTTCTATTTTTGTTTCTTCCTCATATCTGTGATGTCTATTTAACTTTATCTTTTCTGGGTCCATGTTGGTCTTTTAGTGTTATTCCAAGCATTGCTCTTACCATTCATCTTTGCATGATTTTGAGTTGTTTGCAAGTGATTCTGTTAATATCCATGTCCCACATCCATAAATCATGACTGGCATTATATATTCATTATATGCTTTATTTTTTTTTTTACAAAATACTTTCCAAACTATTTCTCTAATTTTATCATCTGCCAAAAGTACTTGTATTATTTGACCTCTTCCAGCCCTTCATCCTCTATTTTTAGACAATCACTTGATTTAATTCTGTTCATTTGTAAAGCTACTTTGATACTTTCTGTGTTCAGATTATTTAGTATTTTTTGTAAGTCTTCCAATGATTCTGATATTAATGTAATCTCATCAGCAATTCAAAGCTGGTTCAAATATTTTCCATTTCCATTTACTTCCATTTCCTTCTAAATTCATTTTCTAGATGAGATTTTCAAAGCATACTCTAAATAATTAAGTTGAGATTGTAATTATATCTCCTTGCCTCACTTTTTTCCCAATCTTTGTGTCTTTTTATAGTCAAATTAATGCAGTGCTGTTTATTTTTATATCATTTTTGTTAATTCTCTGTTCTTGTAATCAAATACCTTTTCTTTAAAATCCAAATTCTGTTGCATTTTTTATGAGTTGTTTTATTGTTTGTTAATAGTCTATTTGGAAATCATTCCTGAAACCTGCCTGTTCATGTGGGTGATTTTCATCAAGTGTTTTTCTCGTTCAAGTAATGTGATATGGTGAGAGTTGTCAAAGTCTTTATTTTCTTTCTTATAAAGTAGAATAAATAGTTTAAGACAGAATTTTTGAGCCCCTTTTTTTATAGGCATTGGGTAAATAGTGATATTTGTTAAAAAGAAAAGACTCTTTTCCTGCATTTTTTAAAAGATTTGATATTATGCCATTTTTGCCTGATGCTTTTCATATTTCACATTCTAAAGCACAAGCATTGTTTCATCTGTTGTTACATCTGGAAAATCTCTCCTATCTGTTGAAATGATGGTTGATGATACTTTTAGCTTTAGGTTTGCTGTGTACTTTTAGTTATCTTTATTCTTTTACATTTGGTTGTTTCACCATGTCTTTTAACATTAGCATTTATCATTTACTTACAAGAATTGTAGATTGATCCACAGCTCAATTCATAATTCATATGTTCATCTTTCCTTAGTTCTTTTATTGATTAGTTTTAGTTTTTCATTTTCAATTTGATCTCTTAATTTTTGAGTCCAGTTTTCTCTTTTTCATCAGTTCACATTTTGACTTTGATTATTCCCTTTGTTATTCCATTTTCTTTACCTTAACTTTTTTGCTTCCTTTATTATTTCTTACATCTTCTATATTGCTTCCATTATTCTATAAAGTCTTGAGCCTGATATTTCTTTCTATATAAAATTTGGTGATGTTCTTTCTGATCTAAGTGTTTCTTAAGAATTATTTTGTTTCTTTGAATTTTCAAGTTTAATTTGACTTGTCAAATGACCATTCTTTGATCATTTTCTATATTGACTTTGTTTATAACAGCTACATTTTTAATAGTATTAACTTTGTTAGCAATTATGAAGTCATTTCTCTTTTCTTTTCTTTTCCCATTTGTTTTTTTCTATTCCCATTTACAATTGTATTCATGATTGCCATTTTATATCTCTCTAAGAAAGGCACTATATTTTGTCTCCTATTCCAAATTTTTCACCACTAAATTCTCTATACCTTTGCATCAAATTGTCCATAAAAACAATGTAATTGACTTTCTCTCTGTCCATAAATTTAACAGAAATGATCATGAAACCGAGTGGTTTCTTCATTAAAAATGTTTGTAGTTGATGAATATACTTTGACTACCGAAAGAGCGTATATTTTTCACAAGCTCTCTTCAAGCTATTCTGTCTGGTACACTATCAAAACTTAGAATATTGCTTGCTGTGTTCTTATAAATGAGAAATCCTATACTGTTAACTTTAAAGGAGGAAAAAAGGGTGTGTCTCTATCAAATCATAATTTTAGGAAAATTTCCCAGGACATTACAGATTCTCCTGAAAAAAATTTCTATGTGTTTCTACTTCCAAAATGATAAAAAATGAATATTAGCTTTGTATCTCTCGTGATCTAAAATTAAAAAGTTTAGTTATTTTATGCTTTTTGCCAAATTTTTTGACATTCATTACTCTTTTCATAGTTATCCTAATGAAGCCTCTGTAGAGCATTTTGCATTTAATGAATTCATAATTTTGAGCAAAATCATTGAAGATTATAGTTATAATTAACTTTTTTTGTTTTTTTTGTTTAAATAGCCTTAAACAGTTATAGCAATGAAGGTGATACTTTGTAAGATAGTGTTATTTTATCAGTATATACCCACTTTATATTTAACCCTTTAGCAGTTAACATGCTCAAACCTGCCCTGCAAATATTAGCTCTCAAAATTTCACTTTTTGTGTTCAGAGTATCAGTGTTTGTGTAACTTGATGCATTATCTGCAATGATATTATCATTTATTATAGCAAAGAATACATGGAATGGGTTACAGATTAAAATTGAGAGCTGATAATTATGGGGCTGGTTGAATGCTAAAGGGTTAATGACGATATCAAGATCAAATTCATGGCTATTAAACTGGCCCTTGAGATACTCTTGCAATGCCTCTTTGCCAGGACACTTGTCACACACAAGCATGTGACATACAATCATAATTTTGCAAATTACAAACAACTTTGGATAGCAGATTCTGTTAATTGATGCCAACTTGCAATGCACCTATTAACAATTTGATATTTTGTTGATATTAACAAACACACAGAATGTGTATCTTTAGTTCCTATACCAGCATACCATTTTGGTTGTAAATCTCAAAATTTGGAAAATTTTATTTTATCACTATTACAATCTTTTGAAAGATGAATACAACTCATTTAAATTAAGTAGCAACAAACCAATATTTTTCTTGATCTATACTGATTGACATAAACTTTTTTTCCAGAATATATTTTTGAAAATTCATCTAATTCAAAAATTGTCTGAACTTTATAGTGCTTTGGGAGAGTGAGTAGTCCAATTTTTTATTTGACTCCGCTAAAATGATATTCAACAATCTTGCCAGTCTCACCAAATATTCACTTGTGCCAAATGTGTTTTGAATTTTTTGCTTACTTTACCTCATAGGTACTAGGGATAAAATTTGAATTTCCTCTTTCCTGGAGGTCTTTCTTTTAGTAATTATTAGTTTCTCAAATTCTTCAAATTTATCATAGCTATCTATGTCTGCGTCATGATTCATGTAAGATACACCCATCAATTGGCATAACTTTTTCTGAAAAGCATCTTTCATTTTCTTGATCTTTCATGTCACCTTGTCTTTAGGCCTCACATATTTAATTGGTTAACAATCAAGACTATTGACCATGGCATTAAAATTATTTCTAAGTTCAGATATAGATTGAAAAGTTTTGGAATTCAGGGTAGTGCTTAGTTTAGCATTTAATATTAAAATTCATAATTGCTGTGTACAATTTCATTTTCAAATAAAGTTTTAAGATACAAACTTATTAAGTAAGCATTCACAATAGAAATATTCAACTTACAACTGATGCTCTTAAGATGAAAATTTTTCTTAGGCAATCAGATATTAAAATGTTTTTTTTTATTGAATTATCATCTCATGAAGTCTATTTAAATCCACTCAAAATCATTGAAAGCTTTTATATTGTGTTAGAAATAGTTTCTCATGATGGAAACATATGGTGTCCTCTTCATTTAGTAAAATACCTAATCTCCAATAAAACATTTTCCTCATTGGTGAATGAACTGAATTTCAGAAATCTTTTTTTCTTTTTTTTTTAATTTATTATGGCATTTTTTTTTCATTTATATTTGTCAGTGTCTAGTCCTTTTTTATACTACTAAAATCAGGTCAAAATAGCCAGTTTAGATTCCTTGTGAAAAAATAGAATAAAATATTAAGACATTGATCTTTTTAAATGATTCTAATCTTAACCCAGCAAACCCTATTTTAATCTATAATACTTGCCTTTCAAACTCAAGGGTTTAATGGGACTTCTTTCAGCCAAATATATTTTTGAGTCCTTGTTTACTTATTGACCTTTTAAAGTATTAAGTTAAATGTCTCTATCAAGATGGATTTAAACTTAGCATACTAAAGGAGTGGCCATTATAGCAATGAAGTTGAAAATTTCAAAGTATAAATATACAATTTTCTTTAGATATCAAGTAGTGGGTAAAAGTGTACTGGTGAGAAAACAACCAACCAATCTATATTTCTGTTTCTGATTTCTATAAATTGATTTATTTGAACCATTTTTTTTTTTTTTTTTAGTTTTCTGCATTAAATTTAAGCATGTATTAGGACCTTGAATAAGTTCTCGCTGATTTTTCATGAAAAGTAATATTTTATTTACAAAAATTAGTAAGAAACATCTTCTTGAAAGTATTCTCCATCACTAACCACTACTTTTTCCCATCTTTCTAGCTTCATTTGAATTCCATGTTGAAAACTACGACATGTCTTTTGAAGCTTACCATGAGTTTACATACACTAGATTTCAAGCTTGCTTATAGTGTTTCCTTATAGACACGTTACCATCTGAAACTACATGCATGCAGTTCTGGGAATGTCATCTATTGGAAAACAGTGAGAACTTATTCAAAGTCCTAATAAAATATTGCATTTTTTGCAGTAATGGTTTTGATATTGTTATCAGCAAAAGTTTTTTCTATTGCTTTTAAACTTTTCTTCAGTGTTTTTTACATCAAATGAAAATAATCCAGTAAAATTCTTATTTTAATGTCCATAGTTTAGTTTGAACATTTTGAAGATAAATATTTGACCTATTTTGAATGTTATATAATTACTAAACTACTTAGTTTATGACAAGATTATGACATTTCAGCTTGATATCTTAAATATCAAATTACAAAGCTCACTCTCTTAAAAGATTTTTTTTACTTCAGATCAAACTTAAAAACAAGCAAAATTTTTGTCATCTTCAGATATGTAAGAATACATGGGAGTAAAAATATAAAATTTCTTTAACTGCACATATGGTCAAATGGCATGAAAATAGGTAGTTGTAAGCCAATTAAAAATGAAGTTCATTTCAAACAATTATTCTAACACTACTGCATATATATATATCCTAGTAAATTATATAAATAATAGGAAAGATCTGTGTACTTTAGCTAATATATTGTTTTAGTAAGAGGCTCTTTAATGGGGCATTGTCCCTTTGATTTGGCTTTTCATCCATTTTTAGAGTATTATTGGCAAGAAGGGAATACAAGAGATATTCCTGATCTGGCTATATTTTTTAAATCTACAGTAAATGTCAGCCTGTCTCAATGCTGCACATGCTATATCAAAGGGGCTATGAATGTCAGAAGTTAAATGAAGCCTCATTTGACAAAATGCACAACTTTTCAAAGACTTAATGTCAAAACTATTAAAAACAAAGGCCTCCATCTCTTTGGTATGGATTTTTTTTTTTTATTAGAATCTGAGAGGGTAATTTGATAGGTGATGATCCATATACAATGTTCTATTAAAGAAAACAAAGAATGTCTATTGTGTCTTTTTTCTGTTGTTGAATTAATCAGTTGCTTTATTTAAAGAACTTGCCAAAATTAAATGTTGAGACCCACTTTCAACCAGACCAGTTTTAGTTTTGTTCAAGGAAAGATTGAAAGTTTGAAATAGAATGGTAATTGAATTATTATCAGTTTACCATTTGAAATGGACATGGATTCTGTGTTATGATTAGGAAAAGAAATTAGCCTCAAATAGCAAATATGACTTTCAATTTAAAGGCATTTTAACATGTGAGCATTTAATTATAATAGTTTATAAAGTTTTAATTCTTTTAAAATTCTGTTATTTATTAAAATAGGTCATATTGTTATTAAGTAAAAACTATATTTACTAATCATAAATTGAAAAGCTTACTATTATTTATTGTGCCCCCCCCTTCATTGTAAAAAGAATTTTGAAATTTTTTGCATGTCTATAAACATGCCAATTTTTGTAAATACAGGTCACCATACACAGCATTATCAGAAAATAATACTGGTAACTAGAGTAAATTTAAAGCCAAAGTACCTAAAATTCAATAAAACATTAGATTACTTAGAATATTTTCCTAAATTTGTAAGATTACTGGGTAGTTCAAAAATTATATAAAAAGGCACTCATGTTATATCTATAAAGAAATTTTTACAAATATGCCCTTTGTTTACATGAAGGTGGGTGTTTTTATAAGGTGTTGACAACTATCTTGAGTGTTGCTGTGGATTTGTTATATATATTGGAATAGAAATTACATAATTATTCTTTATATCTAAGAATCAAAAAGGTAAAAATAATATTTTTGTTTTTACTTATAAAAAGAGTTTTAAAGAAATACCTCAAGTTTAAAATATTAATATTACCACTATATATTACCCATTTATTTATTTTAAAATCTGGTGTTTGTTCATATAATTGTTTTGCCTTGATTACCTGGCTTAGAGATAATTTTTATATTTTGGCATTTCAGGTTTTATTTCCTAAATTTTCAATCAAGGATGATTCAAAACTTGCCTTTGATTTCAACACAACTAATTTCTCGTTTTTCTCTTTTTACACTCGGCAGTGTTGTTTTTTGTGAGATTTTAAAAATTGTTTTTATGATTTAGATGTTGTCATAATTATTTGTCTATAGAGTTTTGAAATATTACAATGACTTTATATTAATTTAGATCATAGATCTACTGTTGAACAGTAAATTTCATCTCAGGATTACCATAAGTGGCTGATTTTGTTTGTAAATATTTTTTAAATCATTTTGTAGATGAAAAAACTAGTGAAAATTTGAAATCATCATTTCACAAATTTTATCATTTCACTTCAAGCAAGGTCATAAAAGTTACTAAGATGAAAGTGAGAGTGAAAGAAATAAAGAGCGATAAACAGAATTCAAAATGACAGATGATGATTTTAACATTCAAATTTTTGAAAATCATAGTTGGCAGGAAAGCAGGAAGTCAGGAGAAAACTCTACAATTGAGAAGTGCAAGAGTAGAAACTATTAACATAGAACTTATGATTACAGTTAGCAATTTCAACAGTGAAATTCTGAGACCTAGCTGCCAATCTAGTATTCTGCTTAAATTCATAAAGTAGTAGTGAGAAAAACTTATAACAATGACTGTGAAAATATTTACAGAAGAGATAAAAAGAAGCTCTAATATAATAGTGGGAAAGTGACTGAAGCTGAGAGGCCAGGTCTAGACTAATAATATTGCCATTTCTTCTTTGGTTTTTATCAAGAATCTCTAGATACCTTGCAAAAACACTAGACCAGATATAACAGCAATATTTGATGCATGAATAAACGATAGACTTATAGATGTGCAAAATAGATTCTAGCAATAAAAATTGTCTAGCACAACGTAGTGAACTGACTGTCCTAGCAACATACTTAGCAGTTCATTCCACTTCATGTCAGTGAAGAATGTAAGACCAAGAAGGTGCAGTGAGTTGCTCTTCTGGATCAGCATCAGTCATGCTGATGGAAGGCAAAAAAAGATTCTTTAAGATGATTAATAGGGAGCAGTTTTGTTTTAGACGCATTAAAAATCGACAAGCCACTTCTTGCCCCGATAACAACAAATTGAAAGTAATTTTTGAGATCAGCTGCAACTTTGATTTTATTGAATCTATCAGATTTGTTATGAAGACAGGAATAAATAAATGTCATGACATCAAAAAGGAAGGACATATTGTGTATTAATAGATTGGATAATTATAATAAATAAAATATGCTCTGTTATAGCTTTTGTTTAGTGTTCATTTATATTTGATGTATTCTTATGGAAAGCTGTATCCTCTGTAAATTATTTAATTACCTATTGGTAATTTGCAAAAGTATCAAACTTCAGAATTTTCATTCAGTTTTATAATTCCTTTTTATCAGTATTTATTCTGCTTTAATCAACTTTGCTTATTCATTCTGATGCTTAAGACTTTTTAATTAGATAACAGTGAGTGATTTAATTTTTTATGTTATTAAAAAGTCAGCAACTGTCTTTTGCAGGAAGGTCCACCTTCATTTCAAGATGGAAATGGTCCATGTAATGGACCCAATCCAGAAAAAGGTAATTTCATTTTTTTCTGTTTTCTCATCACATCTGTATATGTATTTGAATCAATCCCTAATAAAATGATCAATATTTATTTACATATTTTATTCCTTTTGTAGTACAGGAATCAAATACAGTCTGATTAATGAGTGTTTAATAAGGCTATCCAAATCTTGATATTGTCAAGACTGCCTGTTATTTTGTATTTAAATTATGAATGTTCAGTGGATTAAAAATTCAGAAGTGTGTTATCAAATAGAGATGTGCAAGAGGTATAACTGTTATCAGCATGGGAAGGAGAATTGGTGAGCTGAGTTCAAATTTCCACCTAGTCTAATGCATTCACTTTTGAACTTAATGCCTTATCTCCCTGGTTATGTGTTAAATAACAGGTTTTTTTTAGACTTAGGTGATAGCCAGTCTAGGTGGTGGTAGAGGAGGACAAGTTTGAATTCATAACTGTAGAGAAGTCAATGAGAAAACCATTCTACTATTCATCTCAAGAAGTTATGAAAATTCACTGATAATAAAGAAATAGAACTAGTGGGCATGTATAATTGCTTACATCATGAAGCTATGTCTCAGTAAAAAAACAAAACAAAAAAAAACTAAGAATAGTTTATCAAATAGTGAGCAGTGAAGAAGGTGTAAGATCTTGGAAAATAGAATATATATTGATAAAATTAAATCCTGAGGAATCTTTTTCCTTTACACACCAAAAGAAAGAACTCCAGAGTTCCAGTCATATTAAATAAGGCTTGTAAGAAGTCTTATAAGAGAGAAAATGTCAGTTTGAGAATACTTCTGCATTTTCAGATTATTTGGGTTTACATATGAAAAACTGGAAGAAAGGGATTTTGCACTTTTATAAGTCATTATATGAAACTGATGTTTTCTTCCTTCACTTTTGATTGTTGGCAGCTTATTTTTTTTTTTTTTTTTAATTCTTTTTTAGGAGCTAATGATACGGTTAACAAATGAAAAAGATTTGTTTTTTCTGTACACGTTGAAGCTAGGAGAAGAGGATTTCCAGTAGTAAGTATTTATTGATTGCTATTAAATTTTCAACAGATTCTTTTGTGAGTATTTGAATTTTTCAGTTCATATTTCTATTGCAAACATCAGTAATAATTTTTTTTATATTCATTTATTATTTTTATATTCTGTTATTCAAAAGCAATAAATGTTGTCAGTTCGTATCTTGTGTTTCTGTATCTTGATATATGTAGCATTTGTTAGTCATTCTCATGATTTATTCTTGTTTAGTTTCTACACAATATACTAGCTGATTTTACTCTCTTCACAGGTTGAAATTTAAGATAATTGGTGTTTGAATAAAATTATCTGCTAAGCATAAAAAATAAAAAAATGAATGACTTTTGATGTGAAAAGCTAGTATTTTGAATTGGAAAAATATAAATCTGTAATTGCAATTTTGGCCAGCAGTTCTACTTTGGCTACTTGAGTATTTAGCCTTGTAAATGTTACAGCAATGTAAAAATTAACATTTTTATTGGAGGTAAGACTTGTATTTGAATCATTTTTTTTTCTTAAGTGAAAATAATACTAACGTTTGAAAGTTTTTCTGTTTTATTTATTGTTTTTTCTTTCATCTAGCCTGAAAACACAACAGGGCCTTCTGGTTGATTTCAGTGCCTTTCCCCAAAAGGTGGTAGATTTATTGAATATGTGTTTGTTGGAAGAAGGAAAAGATCTTCCAAAGTAAGTAATAAAAAATCTGAGGCAGTTGTAATAAGTTTAAATTTTAACTTTGTTGATTGATGATTGGATTGTAATTTTTTATAAATAAAGGAAGAGATCAGTGTGAATTTTGTTGGAATTTTTCAGATAAGAAATTATTGTTATGGCTTTACATTCAGACTAGTAGGTGTTATAATTACTATGTTTCTACAGTTGTACCTTCCAGTCTTCACAAGTGACTCCTATTCAGTAACGTTCTGGGAATTTTGAACTGAACACTTTATTCAGTCTACAGATGTCAAGTGTTCTGATTCCGTTTTATATGCTCAGAATGTTTCAGCATTCTAGAATGTTATATTGAAAATTCCATTTTATTAAATCCATCAGTGTCTTTTACCTACTTCCATCTTAACCCTCCTATTTTATCTGTTAATATTCAATGTGACAACTAATGACCTTCCTGCTGATCTTTTAATCAAGCCTGTATTCAAGGAGGATCTTTGCGAATAGTTTGTTAAATTGCTAAGATGTTGGATAACTGGAACAGGGGAAAGTGTACAAAGAAAATTCTAAGGTAAAATTTAATTTTGATTGCGATGGTCATGATTTTTTTTTTTTCCTTCAGGTTTATTCTACAATTTCTGGGTCAAGGAGGAAACAATGGTAATCATTGTGTCCATGTTCTGAACATTGTTGAAACAAATCCTTTCAAGCATCTGATCCACTTGTCTTTAAAGTTTATCCCAGGACAAGATAGTGACATCAAAAAGTACCTTGCAGATTGTTTGAAGCAGTTGAAAGAGACAAATGAACTTCTGCATCAACGCTTAGAACACACAAATGAAGACCTCACCCAACGTCTGCAACAAACTCAGGAAGTATGTTAGAATTTATACATTTTTCTTGTAACCTTTTATCTTTTCTGAGGTTACATTGTCAGAAACTGAGATTAGTTTTGTCTGGTTTTATTTGGAACAGTAAGCAATTCAACATGAGAGCCATTTTAATTCACCTTTCTTTGAAGGCATGAGCAGCAATTTTTCCAAGCAATAAAATCAAAGTGAAATTAGTTTAGATCAGAATTTGGCTCCCAATTTCTCCCACTTATTTACTAGCAGTTGTCTGATTACTAACCTCAGGAGATTGTCTAGATTTCATAAAGTTAGCAATCAAAGTTGAATGAGTAACTTAAGTTACTTTAATTAAGGTGGGATGTAACATTTTTGTTTTGATAAAATTGAAAACATTTGTGATCAATTTTTATTTGGATTTCATTGTAGCTTCTGTCATTTAAAGATTTGAAATAATTTCCAGATTGCTATTTGAAGTTTTAAAGAGATTTGGATAAAATTTTGTTTATAGAAATATTTTCTGTGTTATTGATGTCCAATTTTTTATTTATAATTTGTAAAATAGTTAAAAAAAAAAAAAGCTATTTTAGTGTTTTATGATGTTGAGTAAATATTTTTATCTTTTTTATTTATTTTTTGGTGTGTGTAGTCTCTCACGTCTAAATGTTCAGAACTGGAAACATTAAAATCCCAGTGGTCATCCAAAATAAATGAAATAAAGAGTACTCATAAGGAGGAACTTGCCATGGAAAAAGAGAAAGCACTTGAGGTAAATTTTAAAATTTTCTGTCAATATTTTTAAAATTGAATTTTCAACCAACATATTTGCATGCTTTAAATGTATAATGCTTAAAAGGTTAATAAGATCTTACAAAAAAACAAACTGTTTTTTACTGTTGTATCAAAGAAATCTTGTAAGTTAAAGAAAAATATTACTTGATACTAGATAATCCAAATTAATAAACAAAAAAATTTTTCTTTAAGGCTTGTGTTTTGAATGACCAAACTTACATTCTATTGTTACAAGACTATTATGGTATATTTTTAAAATAACCTTAAGATTATATAATTTATATTTCCTGAACACATTCAAATAAGATATTCATTTAATAGTTATTGAAGTTGTTCATAGATTTAAGTATATTATTTCTTTGTGAATTTATTGACAGCATTTTATTATGATGTAAAGAAATATTGAATTAAAAAATATTTAATGAATATTTAAATGGCATTTTATGTACCTGTACAGATATATTTTGGCATGCATTATGGTTACATTGAACCATAGAGAATAACTCACTGAATTAAAAAAAGAACATTTCTTCAATTAATGCACACCAAAAGACTGCATTAAATATGTGAATAAAGTTACCAAGTGGAATGATTTTTTTTTTTTTTAACGCTAGATACATACTAACCTATACTTTTTGTGGTGTTTCATCTCTTGAATTTTTGGTTAGAAAGAAAGAATTTGTTCTAGAGGATGACCACCTAAAGAATAAGTGAAATTATAAGAAAATAAAATTTCCTTGGACTTTATAAATTCTGTTATCCTTCTTTTCCATTAAATTATATTTAATCTTCTATGTGCCGACACCCTTCAGGACATAGGCAATCATGGCCTTCCACGTCTCTTTATCCCTTGTAGCTCTTAACTCTTTCTCTTGTTATTCCTCCTAAGCCTGGCATTGGTTTCCCTTGTCTCTCTTTTCCTCTGTCTTGTGAAAATCAGATTCTCCAAGCCCTCCTTCATTATTACATGTCCCAGAAACTTCAGTTATCTTTTCCTGATGTTAAGTATAAGATTTTTTTCAAAATTAATTAATCAATCTAATTTGTAAATAATTTCAAGAAATCATCTTAACATTTTCTTTTGTAAGTAGGTGAGCAAGTGATAAGAAAAAAGAGAACATGGTTTCTTTTTATTTTCTTTAATTAAATGAAAGCCTAAAGAAAGTAGATCTCTTGAGTAATTGGATTTAAAATCAGAAATATTCTCAGCTTCTCTTAATTAAAAGTCACATTCCATGTTTGTGCTTTGGTGTCTGATTATTCACATTATATGTGCATATCATATAGTTGTAAAAATAACAATTTAATTTTAAAACTTTTAAAATAGACCCAGAAAAACATCTACAGAGTAGTTGTTAATTTCCTTGCAAACTATAACTTAGGAATTCATTCCTCATTGTTTGCTCAATTTGCTTAGTTTTGTATCAAAGTGTTCAGACTCTTCAGTCACTACTGGACATTTTATGGTTCAAAAATATTAAAAATGAACAGAATTGTCTTTGCAGTCCATTACTGTTTTTTCTGCTTATAATTGTAATTTTTATCTTTAAAAAGATGAAAGAGAGACTTGTATTTAGCTTGCTTTTTCATTGTTTTTGTGTCTTTTTTTTTTTTTTTTTCACAGGTGAAAAGTAGTTGTCAATCAAAACTAGAACATGACCGCAAAGAATTGGAACAGTCTCATGTGAGAATTGTTAAGCAGATGGAAGCTAAGCTTTATGATTTAGAAAATACAAATAAGGTGAGTCATAAAGATTATTAAGGCTGACAAAAGTATTTATTGACAGATATGGAATGCTTAATGTTGCTTTTCATAAACAAGCTTCCTTTATTGTTGGATTATAATGGGCTAGAATTTAAGCTTCCAAATATAGATTTTAAATAAATGAGCTGTTTTTTTTTTTTTTATAAATAGATGGTCATAACAAATGCCCTGATTATTAATACATTTATTGCTTTTAACTCCAGATCAGATATACAAATTATAGTTTTTAGTTTCTGTGAATTCTATTCTGATTAGGTTAAAATATATTTGTGAAACATTCAGTAAAGTCAGACCTTTGTGTCATGGCTTACTTATTTAAGCGTATTCTTTTGGCAAATGTTAGTATTCTGACACAAAAAAAAAATTGAAATTATCAAAAGATTTCGTTTTTTTTTTTTTAACAAGAGTAAAGGTTTATTCTTTGTTCTTGTTTAACATTAAGTTTCTGATTTCTTCTAAAGTCTTCAATGCTATACTTCTGTTTCCATCTGAACTGTAAAATTTTATTTATTATTTTTATTTATTATTTTTAGAGATTTTATATGAAATGTGTAATTTATAAGTGTTGTAAATTTAATCCACAGAAATATTTTTATGTAAATTTAATAAATAAATGTAATTTTTCCACTGTGTCAGTCAGTTAAGTGCCATATGTGATACACGCTTGGGCGATCATGTCTCGAAAGAGGCATGTCTGACTGGGCAGAATATTATCCCGCAGTAGGTTGCCATTGCTTTCTGCGGTAGACTGGTTGCCAACCAAGGCTATAGAACCCAATCTCTCCTGCTATTTAACCCATAACTAGAAGGAAGAGACAGATTAATTACCTTTCCCAAGGGTATTTGCGCATAAGTGAATACAATGGATTCAACTGGAATTCGAACTCGACTCTCTGGTTTCTCGTTCCGAGCCAATATCCACTGTACCACAACGCACATCCTTCCACTGTGTACATCATATAAAAATGTTAAAAAAAATGCTGAGTCATATATTTGTGAAATTTTGTCTCATTCTTGGTCTTCATTTGAATCCTTTTTAAAACCTGTATTGTTTTATGATTGATAAAAATGGCAATTTGCTTGCCTATAACTGTTGGAAATATATTTTATGCTTCCTACACTTAAATGTACTCACTCATCACAGATTACTGACCACAAATCTACTTAATGATTATATTAGGACAAAAAAAAAAGATATCTTGACTACTAATAAATTAGGCCACAATTAATATTTGGCTGAGTAATATTAAGCTAAGAAAAGAAATACTTTAAAATATATTTATGTTTAGAAAGTTCTGGAAAGTTAATTATGCATTTTCATTAGGAATAGATGAATTATTTATTAAAAGTACAAATAATAAAATTTTCTTTTGTATTATTAAAATATATAAATAATTTCATGTTGCATTTCTAAATTACAAAAATGTAGATTAGAAATTTTAAAGATCCTACTTACCTGTGTGCATGTGTGTTGTCACTGGAGTATGCCCCTGAAATTTGTTACTTTAGCTTGCTGGAAATGTTTAATATATATATGTATGTATACACAATTAAATTGCAGTTATCTTGCATTGATATATATTGTTTTCTTTACTATATTTATTCTCAGTAAATTAAGAAGTTTTTAATGTTTGCTTATTTTCAGGAATTGCAAGAAAAGAAATATAAACAAGAATCCAACAACCGTGAGATGCGGTCACGAATCTCATTACAAGAGGAGGAATTGCAACATCTGAAACAGGAAGTGCAGGCTCTGCGTAAACAGAATTCAGCTATGGATGCTGACCTTCATGAGCAGGAGAAGATCATCAACCAGCAACGAACAAGGATTGCAGTTCTAGAACAGGAAGTCAAAGACAAAGAGCAAGTTTTGGCAAGATCTTCAGATTTGCTTGACTCAGAGCAGGACCAGAAAGTAAGCATTTTTCAAAAATGGCTGGTGTTTTTTATCACATTGCACTCCTTGGCACATACACAATACAGATTGATTTCTGACATAATGAACAAGTGTCAAGTGACACACAAAGTTTGCACAGTTTTCAGAGTTCTCTATTTTTGTCAGCATAACATCATTTTTGAATGCTAAGTTTATATAAACATTTTCAATGACATAAACCTGTCACATATTCTCTTCTTTCTATCATATCAACTGCAGTTGGGATGATAGTATCATTGGGAATGTTTTTGTTGCCTGCATAGTATGTGCTTTGCTAGGACTACGTACAGTTTTGAATTCATGAGATTTTTCTTTCCCTAGACTGGTTGCCAACCACAGAGAACACAGTCATGTTATTTAAATGTAAGGAGAAGAGAGGGAGTCATACATTTCTTTAAGGAAGTTGTGTGAAAGTGGGTGGTGCAAACTCAACCAGCATTCAAACTCTGCTTCCCAATTTCTCATTCTGAGCTGCTCATCATTACACTACCTTGACACATTTTCTACTAGATAAACCTTCATAAGAGTATCCTTAGAGTAGTAATAAGGGATCGCAGTCTGATAACTTGATGGTTGATTGGTAGTGCTTATATGAATTTAAACTTGGAACAAAAGTAGCAGTTGCTAATAGAATTATGTTAAGAAGTTATTCTTTTGGAATGAATATCTGGTAAGCATTGATATAACAAGCATTTGGTTGTAAAAGAAAGGAACAAAAAAATGATTAAGATTTCAACATGTATTGGTTAAGGTTCTGAATCTATACATAGTTGTATGAAAGGTAGCAAAAAAAATTGTTCATATGGGGTTCCTTAGTTGCCGTTGGGAAGGAAAGAGATTAGGTGTAAGGGTATCGTTAGTAGAGTCAGGAGTTGACTGATTTCTTGGGTTGATTGGCTGAGGTCACAGTTGGTGTTAGAAGAGAGGCCTATGATGAGGTGTCTGATGAAGCTGAATTGTTGAAGCTAATGCTTAGGGTGAAACTAAAATAAGTCCTTCAAGGTCATGCAAAAACCATATATCACTTATTTCCCTGTTATCATCTTGTCTCTAGATAGCTATATTGATATAACTACATTAAAGAAACACATAAACTGGTGCTTCAAGAATTTTTTTTGGCATCAAAGCAAAGAATTTTCTTTTCAGAAGTCATTTATATGCTTGTATCTTGTTGAAATGTGAGGGATGTGTATGGTGGTCCAGTAGATATCGGCTCGGAACAAGAAATTGGAGAGCCGAGTTCGAATTCCAGTTGAATTCATTGCATTCACTTATGCGCAAATACCCTTGGGAAAGGTATTAATCCGTCTATTCCTTCCAGTTATGGGTTAAATAACAGGACAGATTGGGTTCTATAGCCTTGGTCGGCAACCAGTCTACCGCAGAAAGCAATGGCAACCTACTGTGGGATAATCTTCTGCCCAGTCAGTCATGTCTCTTTCGAGACATGTTCACCTAAAGCGTGTATTGCGCATGGCACTTAATTGACTGACTGATCTTGTTGAGAACAGTTATTCAGGTTGTAGATTAATTTACCTTCATATAAAATGTGAAGCTAAATAATAAATCCTCAGCTGAATTTAATATGTATTAATTGTTGATAATAATGATGTACTGGATTTCTCTCATTTGGTATCCATAATACTTAAAATTATAAAAAATAATATTTGTATATGTAAATATTACAATATGCATAGTACTCAAAGTTAATGAATGTTTTTATGTAAAAATTCTAGTATTGGAATGAAAATTATTTCTCAACATTAATTTCACAATATCTAAAGAAAGAGACTTCAATTGGAGTAGATAGACTAAACTATCGCCCGGTTCACACTCCACCCACATCTATTGAACAGGTGAAGAGGCTCATCCCTTGTTTCCTGTTTAGGATGCGGTTTCCGGTTTTCCCTTTTCAAGTCTTTTCACTCTTTTATTTATTTTTTTCTTCCAATTGGAGTAGATAGACTAAACTATCGCCCGGTTCACACTCCACCCACATCTATTGAACAGGTGAAGAGGCTCATCCCTTGTTTCCTGTTTATGATGTGGTTTCCGGCTTTCTCTTTTCCATTCTTTTTACCCTTATGTAGCCCCCTGCGCATCAGTGGCGTTATCGCCTTGCTTGGGGTGATATGATTAAAAAAAAAAAAAAATATCTGTCATTAGAGTAGCACAATAATTTTCACCCAAGTTGTATGAAGGAGTGTAAAGTTTCAGCCATGGTGAGTTTTGTAAATTTAAAATGTTTTATTGACAATTTGTGGTGATAAGAATAATGTATTTATAGCAATGATTTGATTTGCAAAGTTTTATGTTGACACTTTGGGCATTCTTATAAATTGAGTTTTTAACATGTTCTCAAAAGAAATGATTTTGTTTTCCTTTATATTAAAATTTCACTTTTGTTTTCCAGAGAAAATATGAAGAAGAGATTGAAGTAAAACAAAAAGAAATCATAAAACTTGAAAACAAAGTAAAAGTGATGTCTGTTGAAGTGAAGAAAGGGAATGAAATTATTCGTAAATTGCAAGGAGACAATAAGAATTATCATGCCAAAGTAAGAATTTATTTTACTGCTTTTTTTTATATATTTTTTAACTACTAATGAACATGCAGTATAAACACATTTGCATTAATGTCTTTATGCATTTGTTGCTATTGTTAATGTATAAATATTTGATGTTATTCCTAGTATAACTTTCCAAAACAAATAAGTTTGTTTTACTTTGTCTTATCATGCCTGCATTGTGCCTGGTCATAAATAAAAGATGGATATGGAGTGTCCACCTTAAATCTGACTACCTCTTTGGATGCTTCATGAATGCAATTCATAAATTTTATGTTTGGGCAGGTGTGTGACTGTGAAATCACCTCCTACTCATAAGCTGTCTGTGCTGTATGTATAAAAAAATGAAAATGTGTTAATGTTTTTTAAATCTTTCTGTATTTCAGACATCTCATGTCATCGTTATAGTTTAATATCTCAAACTATTAAAGATAAAAAATGTTATAACAGTGAGTTGCACATTTTTAAATTATAACTGAAATTCTATGGATGTTGTAATGTGTTAAAAATGTCAGGAATTATACAAAAAGAAATTGTAAGAAGAATAATAATGCATTTTATGTTGAAATTTAAAATGGAAATATTGACAAATTTGATAATTAATATTCTTTTAAAATTGTCAACTTTGTGTTTGTTTTTTAAATTAATATTTACTTAAAATGTTATTGTCTGTGAAGCCTTTTAACAAAACAGATCAGTCACTTAAGTGCCATACATGATACACGCTTGGGCGATCATGTCTCAAAAGAGACATGACTGACTGGGCAGAAGATTATCCCGCAGTAGGTTGCCATTGCTTTCTGCGGTAGACTGGTTGCCGACCAAGGTTAGAGAACCCAATCTGTCCTGCTATTTAACCCATGACTGGAAGGAATGGACGGATTAATACCTAGTATTTGTGCGTAAGTGAATACAATGGTTCCAACTGGAATTTGAACTCCGCTCCTCGGTTTCTCGTTCCGAGCTGATATCCACTGTACCACAACGCACATCAACAAAACAGATACTGTTCAGAAAAAGTTCGATATTTTAATGTTAAACAATTTATAATGATCCATTTCTCCATTTATATTTATTTTTAAATTTTACCTAAAATAACTTAAATTATTAATTTTCATCTTTGAAACTTAGATCTTGAAATGGATTTTTGTCATGTTCATAGCTTAATATTTTATACATTTTTATTTACACAAAGTTTTCATTGTTATTAATAAAGTCTGTAATATATCTGACATTAATTGCTCCTTGTGCAGTTTTTAGTTTTGAAATTAATTTATGAAAATTTGTAGTGAACATATTAATTATAGGTATGTGACTTATACTTCCTTCCTTTGTTTCCCATATTAATAAGAAATAGTTTAGGTGAAAATAGGAAGAAAATCAAAACTATCATGTACACAAAATCAAATTTTTATTCCAAGTAAAACAGTTTGGACATTGTCTAGTAAGTCTTTTTTGAAAGACACATTTAATAAGACGTTTTGCAAGCATTTACAGAGAATAAAATATTTTTATGTAGTCAGTGTTGGAATAGTTTGACTAAACTGAACATGGCTAATGACCTTTGCTTAGGAACTTTTGGCAAGCTAGTGAGAAGCAGAAAGACAATTGTTTATTTTTATGTGACCGAAAAAGGCTTCCAGAAACAGCAGGCTATTTTCTAATTGGTTGAAAAATGTTTGTATTCAATCATATTTTATGTTAGTGTTTTGAAAATTTTAAATTGCTGGAGATTTTTTACACCAAAATGTTTCATTGCAGTCATGTGACTACAGATTTTTTAAGACAATAAGTCTCTCTACAGATATTTACTACACAGGCTGACACCAATGGTACTTTTACCCACCAAAATTGAATTTCTAGTTTTACAAGATGAATATGTTACTGAAAATTGTGTTATTTGGCAAATTAAAACTAAATGTATTGGTCATAAATACTTGAATTTTTTTAT
The DNA here is from genome assembly GCA_037127315.1 of Ascarosepion bandense. Taxonomy (NCBI): domain Eukaryota; kingdom Metazoa; phylum Mollusca; class Cephalopoda; order Sepiida; family Sepiidae; genus Ascarosepion; species Ascarosepion bandense. Next base: position 243,439 of record JBBBDQ010001192.1, read on the forward strand.
TCTGATGATTTTTGCTCTCTTTAGGTGAAATTACGCAGCCAGATTGCAGCTGAACAAGAGAAAATTCTTTCAGAGAAAGATCAAGTCATAGAGAAAATGCAGCATGAAATCTCTTCTATGAAAGAAAATCTTAAACAAAAGGAAGAGGAGGTATACTGTGATGTTTTATGGGCTTACCTTTTTGCAAAATTTTGATGAAAAATCTGTGTAAATTAATAAATTATAAATTGTTTTTTAATGTAATGCATAAGCACATATTGTATTTTAGTCTTTTCCATAGATGTTAATCAATAAAATAAAATGGTCAAAATTAATGCTATACTGGTATTAAAAAAAAAAACTTAAAATATGCTGCACTAGTGGAACACTAGGCACTAAAATGTTAATGATGTTCATTCCAATTTGTAAGTTTGATGAGAAAAATTTCACCCTGACTTTAACTCCCTCTGTTTATGTGATGCTAAGTGTCTCAATAGATTACTGTATATTTGAATATTGTAAGTTAAAGGCTCTTCTCTAAACACTTCTAGGTTATCTTTAGATAAAGTGTATTGTGTCCCTAACTAAGGAGTTGCAACATTTCCAAATCTTCATTGATACATTTCTATCTTTACTCTACAACTTTCCTCTTTTTTATTGTTTAAAGTAACTTTTGATTTTTTTTTTTTACCATCCCTTTTTGATCCTGTTCTGCCATCCATTCACTCAAATTGGTTAATCAGTGTTTTTCCTCTTACTCTTGCTGTTAGTATTTTCTCTGAGTGTTAAAATGTCCAGTCTCAGAGTTGATAAATATAAGTTTATATTCATGATACACAACCTCTGTTTCATTGTCATTTGATTAAAGGTAGCATTAGCTTCTGTGCAGGTGGAAAGGAACTTTTTACATTTAAATTTTGGTTGATTCTTATCCAATTTTGTATAGTGCATTCCTCGGGTTTTCTCTTGGTGGCATCTGTGTGCTTTTGCACTTGTAGTATTGTTAGCGATACCATTTAAATAAATCAGAAACTCTAATCACAAATAAATGAGTGGGTAGTATTTGGCCATTGCATTGTTTCTTTTAATTTTGGGTTATTTATCTTACAAGAATTTTAAAATTTTTTATTTTATTTTTGGCTTATAGAATCAGAAACTCGGTGAAAACTTGGAAAATACCAGGAAAAAGCTTGAAGAAAGTCGAGAATTGCTGAAAACTAATGAAAATGGTGAGGAATATCTTTTGCACTTTTTTTATTTAAATTGTTTATAAAAAAATGTTCCAGTTGACTTATCTACAATGTTTAATTTTTCTGAAGATTTGCTGATAATTTTTCTATTTTTAGTTTATATTGAAACAATTCTTCTGGTATTAAGTTGTGCAGTATATTTTCTTCAATTTTCTTTAGGTTAATGAGTCTCACCAACACTACACTGGAGAGTAAAACAAGATTTCCATTTTTTTTTGTTTTTTTTTGTTTTTTTTATTTACATTTATTTAATTTGTTTCAGCCCAACTAAGGGAATGTCATTTCAATTTTAGATAAATCTAACAATTTAGCAATACTTGGAGAAACTGATCTGCTCATATATATATATATATATATATATATATATATATAAAGGAAATGGAAATTTTTTTTTTTTTTTTTTTTGACTAATTTTTGTTTTTGTTAGACTTTTCTCTCAGCATGACATCTTACAGAATCAAAAATTTTTTTGTCATGTTTTTCAAGAGTTACTTTGTTTTTATTTACAAATATATTTAAAACTGAGTCCATGTCATTGATGACTGCATATTACTGATATTGTCCTTTTTCTCCAATTTTTTAAATAAATTTCTAAAGATTTTGCAAAAACAGATTTGCCTTCTTAAATTTGGCTTAATTACAAAGAGATTTTGCACAGAAGAAAATAATATTTACCCTATGGGAATTCCGTTAGGAATTTTTTTACTCTAATTCTGAATATGTTATAAGCAAAACATTTTTTGTTTTTACTTTGAAAATGTATGAGAATTTTCCAAATTTATAAAAAGTATGGTGTACACTACAGTTATGCAATATGGTCCAAGATATTATTAAAATTTCCTTGTAGGTGAGTTGTGTGTTCATCTCCAAACCCACCTCCTTTTTAGCTGGTACTTTTTCTAACACTTCAGTTGGATTACACTTTCACTTACTTTGATGTTGTAATATTTGTTTTAGGAAAAGGTACTTCAAACTTATCATAAAGTATGTCCATTAGTGAATGGTTGCTTATTTTGCGCATATTTAGACCTCAGTTGATTTATATGTCTTCTATGTTGGAATCGTCCACCTTTTGACAATGTTTTTGTAACCCTGACAGGTTACTGCATGAGTAATCAAAAAAACAGAGGTTGGGAATAATAGTATATCAACAAATACAAGACTCACATGCTGTGTGAAGTAGATACATTGCTAGCGAACTGTTAGTATAATCACTATAGTTATTGCACAAAAGTACAAATTTGGCACAAGGCCTAAAATGGAAGATGGGGAAGGCTGGTTATCATTTGTCTTAAACTTTAACTTAACTAGCCACAATTGATGACCCTAGCACACTACAATAATTCTTACACTAAAATGCCATGTTCTTACTTAGCATTCTTACTACATCAACTATAATACCTTAGAAACTCTATGATGTTCTAATTATATCTCATATGTACAATTTTTTGTTGAGGGCAGGGGCAAAAATAAGTTTAAAAATTTCCCCAATGAATATATTCAATGAAAAGTAACAATATAAACAAGAAACAATACAAAATCATGCTAATAATAAACCCCTCCCCACAATGCTTAGATTGTGGTAAAAACATCAGTAAACTGGACAAAAGTAATGTGTGATTTCAAAATATAACAACAATCATTTGATCCAGAACACTCACTCATACATCTAAACACAACAAAAACGAAAAAACATTCTCAAAAAAATTAAAAATGTCACGCATCAACCAGAGAACTGACATTTCTGGTCACCTAATTGGGAAGGAGATAAGGAATTAAACTAAAAGAAAATGGAGACAAAAAGAAAAAGGGGCCAATGAGCATACATCACCTATTTAAGTTGTTGTAAAAATGAAAATCAAATGTAGCCTAAACTAACCTAGTGGGGTGGGGCTGCCCATGTTCTGTCCAGAACACTCAATATCCTGATGCCTAACAGCCACTCTAAGTCAGTACCTTTTGCTCAACAGTTTCGTGCAAGACTCACCCACATTTTGCCAAATTCTGATGGAGGGAATCGTCACCTTTTTGTCCTAATCTTGACTTTAGGCTGATGTCTAAAGTGCAAGATCAGTTGGGAAGAGGTAAATTTCTCGTCCCCATGGAAATCCTTCTGTTGCATTGTCTAAATCACGACTCGCATAACACCTAGTAAGTCAGAAGAGCATATAGTGCTTAGTCTTAGATAATGGAGGTAAACTATGATGTCTTCAACAAACTTGCACAGCAGGGCAACAACACTGCAGTGGAAGAAGACATGTTCGGTTTCCATCGACGAGCCACAACACATGCAGGTTGAGACTCTCCTTAGGCACAGTGTACAAAGTTTCTTGCCTACCCAGAAGGACTTGCAAATCATCAGCTAGGTGAGACATTTCATTAGTGAGACATTTCAACTTGAGTGCCCAAGGCCATATAGAGTGAGCCTCGTGTTTCATCAGACCAAGCTCGCCTATCAGATCATCCTGTATGTCCCGCTTGACTAATACTTGATATAATGTCTTATGAGACAACAGCTGGGCATCAGAGAAGCCATCCATCGCCTGCAAGAAGAAATTGAGAGCCAACTGATATTCATGATAGAAGGAACATTTGCCCCTCGAGGTACACGGTGGGCCTCTTCCTTGGACAAGTGGTGCACACTTCTCAAGGATGGAAAGTTTTTATGGTTGTCTTCCTTTCAGAAGCTGCCATTCTCATCCGGTTGCATACACATCCAGTCTATGAATGATGTGAAGTGTGTGTTGACAGATCTAAATGCTTGGCATACTCAGATCGCCCTCAGAAGGGTGGAGGTAACAGATCTTCCAATGTACCTTGGGAGCCTTTTCTACCGCCTCCCAAGGAGGAGAACAAGAGCTGTATAAACACCAATTGAATAGCACATGGGAGTGGAAGTACAGAGAGTTGGTAAAGGTAGCTGTGCAAAGCACATACTTCAGCTTTCCCCTTCAAGGAAAGCCTTTCCCCTCCGAGTCCACAGACAAACTCTGACCTCAACTTTCTCTCATACTTCTGACCAATTCATTTTCAACTGGAGATCAGGACTGAACCAGATGCTGAGAAACTTGACTGGTCCAACCCTCCAGATGAAAGGTTCGAGAAGAGTAACTTTCTTCTCACACAACCAGCCACAAGCCAACAGACTTATTGCAGTTGATCTTGGCCCCTGTCATCATCTAATACCCTCCGATCTCTTTGCCACTTTGTCAATCTTGGCTTTGCTCAACATGACCGAAATGTCATCAGCATAGGTGGAGTACCTGGCTAAGGTAGTATAGCAATAGGTAGGGAAATTCTGCGCAGGACTGGATTCACTTTTAACTTGTGAAGGAAGGGTTTCAGCACAAGAACATAGAGCGAAGGCAAAAGCGGACAACCTTGATGAATGGAGTGAGAGAATATGAAATTATTCGATCTTAACCCATTCACTTCCACCAGTACACCAGGGAACGCATATAGCAGTTGGATCCAGGAGCAAAAGTACAACCAAAAACTGGCAGCGGAAAAGACAGACTTCGAAAACTGCTGGTTAACCTTATCGAAGGCCTTAAACTGATATAAATTGATGTGTCACTTCATTGTTGACTTTCTTGATGATCAGGTGTACAAAATGAAGGTTGTCCTGGTTGTCCTACTCTTTATCGCACAAGTCTACTTGGGGCCAATCAGATTATAGAGGACAGCCTGTAAACGGCTGGCCAAGATCTTGGCTAAAATTTTCAAATCAGTATTCAACATTGTCAAAGGCCACACTATTCTTGTTCTTACAAAGCAACTTGATCACACCCCAGGTGCAGCATTGAGGTATAGACCTCTGCTTCATCCAATTGTTGTAAATCAGTACCAACAATGAGACAAAAATGGGTGACTGCCTCAAGTACATTTTGTAAAGATGATCATCTAATCCTGGAGTTTTGTCCCAGTCAACCAGTTTCAGTGCTTCCCAGATATCAGACTTTGTACTGGAACCCTCACTCACAGCCACTTCAGCTGTCTCAAGGCAGGGAAAGTCAGCCAAATAGGCATCAAACTGAGCAGGGCTCAGACTGTGCTCCCCAGTAAAAAGATCCTGAAAATAATAATATACCTGTATTTGTGGTCACAGTGCGCCCGTCTGGCAATGTGATGTGATTGATCTGCCAATTAACTACATTATGAGCTTCCTCTGCAAGCATTTCAGTGACCATATTCATTGCTTCAGAAGACATTCTTTTTAACCTAGCCATAACTATCAGAGCCTGATCCTTCTTGATAAGCAAGTAGGCCAGCTCTGCCCTAGCTAAGGCTATTTCTCCACTATCACAGAATCTAATCACCTGATCATCTTTTTCCTCACATGCTGTTTGCGCTGCTAAATTAGCTACATTGAGCCAATGACTATAGTCAGCAGCAAACAACCTAAGTTTCAATTTTAAGGAGGCCCACTTATTCCCAACCACAGCCCCCATCAGTTCCCGCTGTAGTGTTAGTAACAGCTGGTCCTGGAAATTTTGCCCATCAAACAATGATGTGTTCAATTTCCAGTAGCCAGTCAATTTAACCCTAGGCTTATCTAAGTTTTCACTAACCTGGACAAACCTATGATCTGTGTAAACTATCAAATGGAAACTTGGACAACCTAATAGCTCTATGTCAACTCTCTTAACTAGAACTCCGTCGATGTAGCTAGCATGCACCACCGAATCCGAGCTGCTCCTATTAGTCCAACTTCACACTACCTCATGAGGTAATAATAATCCAATACTTATCGACAAGAGCATTCCTATTGATAAAGGACTGAAAATGATTTTGCATCTTGGTTGTCAGTACCTGATCTTTTCCCTGTGTGATCTTTCTCAGGAGGTCAAGGACAGCATTCCAATCCTCTGCTAAAACTACCTGACAGGATGTCCCCAAAAACGACTTGATCTGCCGAAACAAAGCAGGATGTTTCACATGGACATTGGGCACATAAACATCAATGAGATGAAAAACCTTATTCTTTATAGTAATATCCAGCATGCAAAGCCTACCTGCTGGATATGCAATGACAAGTACACACACCACCTTCATAAACTTCTCACTCCCTGGGAAACACCTCTAGAGTGTCCATCAAATCATGCTGAATAGAGGTCAAACCCCCTAGACAGAATGCTAATTAAAAACCAGGTTTTCTGTAAACAATATACATCTACACTGAGGTGCCGAAGATCGTGAGTAAGCCTCACTCTTTGAAACCCCGATCTCAGCCCCCAGGCATTCAGATTTGCTAACCAGAGAGTTATTGTCAGTTCTGATTATGATTGGGAGTCTGGATGGAACATGAACAAGGAAAAGTTACTGACAACCTCTCCCATCAACCCTTTATCACTGATCTTAAATGAGATGTTAGTTTCAGATTTCCTTTTTATGATTAGGCAGTAATTTTTTGAAAATATCTATTTAGCAAACATGAACACTGCAGATGATATTTTTGTAGTGTTTGCATTTGATGTCATTTGATATACACTCAAAAATATTTATAGTGCTGTTTCTTCAGCTTTGAAGCATTTAGTTTTTCTTAATGCTCTTTTGAAGGTGTCAACAAGTCGTTCAGCTCAGCCATTCAGATGATAAATCGGAGTTGTCAAATGTCCAAATCATGTACTTTTTCTAGAATTTGAAAATTAACTATCTGTAAATACTACTCTTTTTTGTACAAAAGTACTCCATCACAAATAGAAAATGCTGTATTATTGTTATCAAGGTTAATTTTATAGTTTTTTTTAATAAACTTATCAATTGTAGAATGAATTTTGATATTGTTTGTGACTGGTAGTTCTTTAATAGGGTTACACACAAAGCTTTTAATTTTGCTTTGATTCCAGCAAAGCAATCACAGTATCTTCATAGTCTCTTCAAAATTTTCTTTATATTTTGATATCAATCTGAAAAAGCCATCCAATTGTCTGAACAACAGAAATTTCATCTTGAAATCGTAGTTCAATAAAATCATAGACCAGCACTGTAGTCTGCTTGTGGTATGCATTGGAATCCCTTTCTTAGAACTGAATACACTTAATAATAGATGATGATCAGTTTGCAAGATGAATTGTTTTCCTAATATCATTCTGTGAAATTTCTTTACCGCAACAATTAAAGAAGTACTTCCTTTTCAATTGAACTAACATTTTCCATGTTTTTCAAACTTCTTAAGTGCAGGCAGCTGCTTTCACTATGCTGTCTTCAAATTTATGTCCTATTATCGCTTGTATGCTGTATTTGCTTATATCAGATGCTACTATTGTTGCTGTGGGTTGTCATGTCAGTGATAACTCTGAAGTTATTAATTTTTTTAATTCCTTCAAAAGCTTTTTAACATTTCACAACCAATTCCATTTTCTCCACTTCTTAATTAAATTATTCAGAAGTACCTGCAACTTGTACATATCTAGCACATAAATATAATAATTCTATAATCTGAGAAATGATTATAGGGTCACCAAGTTTGTCAGAGGAGACATTTCTTTAATGGCACTTGTTCTAGCCAGATCTGACTTTTCTTTTTTGTCTATTATCTGACCTAAATATTTAATCATCTATAAAAAATTGACATTTCTGTTCACTGATTTTGAATCTGTAGTCATGTATTCTCTGAAATACTCTTCAATCAGTTCTTTCATAGCACTTGTAATGAGTATGTCATCAATGTAAGCAACAGTACTATCTAGTCCAGCCAACATAGTATCCATTATTTGCTAGAAAATACCAGGGGCGACTTTTACACTTAGCGGCTGAGTCCGGCAAAAATGGAATTGACACATTGCTTGTTTCCTGGATTGCTCTTAACTGTTGTTGATATTAAGTTCATCCTCTCCCCTCCCCCCACTCCTTTATCTGTTCTTGATATTCAGTCCACACCCACTGAATTTGTTGTAATGTCTTCTGCAAATCTTGTTGTTGCTGAATAGTATCTTCAATTTTTCCATAGTGTATTATGTTCATACAAGTAGTCATTAACTAGGAAGAAATATTGTTTTTTTTTTTTTCTTTTCCATGTGAATTTTGAATTTTCTTTACCAGCTCTTTATTCTAAGCAAGAGAGAGAGAGAACAGTTTTTTCTTTGTATGAAATTGAATCCTTGTCATCACTTATGTCTTAATTGCATTGAATCAAGACAGTACAATCATGAAATATAATGTCACATGGAATTGACATAGTCTTACTGAATTCTGTAGTCAGGAAATAAAGCTTGTTTCCAGCTAGCTGTATCTAACTCTGATTTCTCTCTTGACAATTCTCAGCATCAGTATATATGCTACTTGATTGAGTTCAAGTCATATTCTGGAGAGGTGTGTTTATCTCCATAACACAAAGTAATGATAATCCATTAAAAGAAAAAAAAAATCAGGGATCAATATAATTTATAAATAAGACCTCTTCCTCCACTTCTAAAATAATACAACTCAATATTTTTTTGTTCTGGCAGACATCATACTTAGAGGAAGGTCTAATAAATGCTAATGAATGAAAATTAGTCACAAAAACAATCTTCCCTATTTCTGATGAGTGAACTAGTTTCTTTCATTTTTTATTGTTTTTGGTAATAAAAACACTTTAAAAATGAGTGGTTTGTAAAAATTAAAAATTTGACTGTGTTTCTGGTTATGAGTATTTTGATCTTGTTTCTTTTGTTGCAGTGATTCAGTGGTTGAATAAGCAGGTGAATGAAGTTCAATTGAGTGGCACTCGAACTGGAATGAATGAGCTGGGTCATCATATCAATGGCACCACAGCAGCAATCAATTTCAGAAACCATTCTGCAATTTCAGTGCCTGTTGTAAGTAGTTGTTGATACACATTCGTTATGAGAAAATGTTGTTTAGCCATTTGATCGAATAATCTCATCAAGTGTTTGATTGGTTCATTTCTAGTCAAGCAATTGATCGTTTCAAAATCATCAGCCAGCAATATTATCTTTCAGTTAAGTAACCTAGTTTTCGTTTGTGAAGTGGCTAGGTTAGTAATCACAAAAGTCTTGTATAATGGTTCGTTATAATCAGTTACTTGGTCATGTGATCTGTCCATTATTCAGTCGTATGTCCACATGAACTACTTTGTCAATTATATATAGTCTGTTGTTCATGATCAGTTATTAAATTACTTGTGATTTGCTAAATGATCAGTTCTCACTTAAATAGCCAGCCTTAATGATCAGCTTGTTCACCCTGAACATTTTTATAAACCTTTTCAGTGGTAATTAGCAGTAAATCTTGTGACTAGAAGTGAACTTTCTACTTCCCGCCATAATTAATAAAAACTTTTATTGGAAAAAAAAATGGTGCCATTTTTGGTAATCTTGGCTAAGTATATGTATATTTAAGAAAGAAAAAAAAAACTTTTCACTCACTAGTAGATCATTATTGACTATATTGGTTTAGATAGTATTCAATCTTAATTCACTTTAGTTTGGCTGAGTTAAGTTTATTGGTTTTAACACAAATTTAATTGACCTCTGAAAGTTTATACAACTGCATTTTAAAGCTGTAATTGGTAGAAAATTAAAAAAAAAATGCTAGTTCATTTCCTCTCATGTCTTCTATATATAAAAATTACATTGAAATTATTGAATGTTAATAATTAGTGTTTTTGTTTGATTTTTAATATATGACAAGATTTTTTTTTTTTAAAGTTTTGTTCTTATTTTATTTTATTTTTTAATTATATTTAGCCACCATTCATTCCTTCAAGTTTTGGGCAAAATTCAAGATTTTCACATCCAGAGGGAAATTCTGTAAATTCACATTTGCCATTACACAAGGCACAAAACAATGGAGTTAAATTTCAGGTAGAAATTTTCTTATACTTATAGGAATTGTTTAGTCATAGAACACTGAAGCATTTTTTGCTTTTATTTCATTGCCTCCTCTAAATTAAAATATCTATTATCTATTGGTCATTACAATAAAATCCACTCCCATGACAAACCTTTATTTTTGTTACTTTTAAAATAGTATATGATTATGTAAATAACAATGATTTTTGTTTAAGTGCAAAATTTAAATGATATACAATGTCAACTTATATTACAAATCAGCAGACACATATCACTAATACTCTATGAAATAAAGACCATTTTATAACAAAGCTGTACAATGAGGTACTAACAAGTTCTTGGACAGACCAAGAGGAGATTAAAAGAATCTAGTATTTGGTCAGATTTTAGCAATTTAGTCAGACCAAGAACTTTTCAACTATGAATAAAAGGTAATGATTTTATAAATTGAACAGTTTTATTTCTTTCTTTTTTTGTCTTTCTTGATTTACTCAGGTCCAATATAATCCTGCCATTTCTCGAAAGCCAGTCATTTCACAGACATCTCCTGCAGCTGGAAACCGACATATTTCTCCAATTGCTGAAGAGTCTCGACCTCCATGCTTACCTGGTGGACACAGTGAAGAGGTTTCTCCAATGTCTGCCTCTTCAGGAACTGGATCAGCAACAGATATGGAAAAGTGAGTTAATTTTAACAACTGTTTATGAAAATTCTTGCAGCATTTAAAAATATTGTCAATTTCAAAAGTGTTTTTGTGGCAAATTGATTTTCTAACACCTTAACATTTATCTATGTACTGTGTTGCTAAGTTTAATTTAAATGAAAATTATATCTTAGATTTTGTGTGTAAATTCGTAAACTACTTATTTTATTTTTTACTGGTATGTAGACTATATAAAGTTATAAATCTTTTTTTACTTTTATCTCTCACAAAGTTCAACAGTGGGTATTCATCAGTCTAGGGAGTCCACTAGAGTGGCTAGCTAATCCCAATTTCAGAAACCTGTTCAAACACGTTTTTTCAACATCCACAGAACCAAACTGTCGTTTATACTGCGACTATGCTGAGTGAGCCTTAGTTATAATTTCTGGAAAGGAGCTCTAAATCTGATATAATCTGTAGTTGAACAAGGCCAGTATGCTCAAACCCTTGGTCACAATAACTTATGACTTGATGCTAGCATAACCATTGACAGTTTGCAAACATTTTAATCTCAGTTTCACTCACAAGGCTTTGATCAGTCCCTGGTATAGTTTTCAGGCTTGAAAAATCAACCCTGGTGGTATTTTATCTTGGGTCCCAGGATCAGTGTGTTTATATTCTAACTACTTAGCCATTCATCCATTCCCATAATTTGTCATTAATTTTTATATATTTATTTACATTTTTGAAAGTTTTCTTGATGCTCATATGTGTACAGAAAGAGCTTAGTAATTTTAATGCCAAGTAAACTTTGTGGGCATTAAAATAACTGCTGTTTCTGTTTGTTTGGTTAGATATTGGGAAGTGGTCTGAGCCAAGAAATTTTCGGCATGCCCTTGTATCTTTATATTTATCATTTGTATACACACAATGGCAGTAATTGGTTGACTACCCACATTTTTTTCTTTCAGTGACTCTTCCATGGATGGCCACAGTGCTGCTAAAAAGACAGAACCTGTTTCCAAACGAGGGATGGGTACTGTGGGCAATCCCTTGGCTGTGAACAAGAACTATACAATACCATTCCTCCCAGTTCCAATAACTACTTCATCCAGACTTCCTGCTCATCTCAGTTCCAGGCCTACTCAACCACCTCTGGCCTCTGTCTATTTCCCTGTTAAATCTAAACCCTCTTGACAGGGAAGGTTTTTTTGAATTAGGTTAGTCACATAAATGGGTCTTTGAAATGAGTATATTGCAACTCCTTGCAGTTTTGATCTTGAATTCCTCTCATTGTTCTTTACTGTGCTCCATTTAAAGTCACACATCTGTCTTCAGACAGTGTTAGAATTTTGTATATTCTTTTCAGATGATCAATGTTCTTGTCTGTAACCTTGGCTCATTTTTACAGAGACTGAAGGGAGAACTCTGGCTTTATTTATGATAGCACTACTTTTAAAACATTAAACTTTACCATGAAGTAAATTTTTTTATCACTCCTGTTCTTTAAAAAAAAAACAAAAAAAAACAAATAACAGATGGCCTTAAATTACTTCTTTATGAGTTAAAAAGGTAAATATAGGAAAAATTTAACTTATTGATTTTGCTGTGCTTCGATTTGCTTTCAAATTTATAGTGATGTGTGTATATTTCTGACCAATGCCATGAACAAGCAGAACCTATACAAAACAACATTGATTCTTTTGAAAAGAAAATGGTAGGGAACATTATTAGGCTTCTATGGTGTCACAAGAATGCAAGGAAATTGCTATAAGTTACAATGATATTCAGAAGTAAACATTGGAGTTGATGTAAAATCTTAAAGCTCAGAATGACTCAAATCCCCATCCAGTATAGTCTTTGGAGAAAACTTCTTTAAAAATCAAACTTTACTATTTGACAAAAGACTGAAAGCCAAGTGAATATATATATATATATATATATATATATATATATATATATATCACACACACACTCACACACATACTTTTGCACCATATCAAGATGTTATATATTGAATCATAATTGTTTGAATGCTAGCATAGTTGTCTTGTGAGTATAAACTGGTGAGTAAACTGACTTAAGAGATAAATAATAATGCTAATAATGTTGGTGCTATTATTTATGGTATGGAGTTTTGAAAGCAGTTAAGTCTGACTTTAGATGAATGACCATTTGTTAACAAGGATATGCACAATACAAGATCATTTTTATATCTATTTTTTTATATGTCTTTTAAAATCATTAATGGCTTTTTTCTTTTTATTTCTTTCTTTGATTTTTTTTTTCTTTTTGCTTGTTTTAATTTTAATCAGCACTGCATACTGACTGAGATATACATGTTCATATATACATTTATTAGAGCATGCTAAAAAGTTCTCAGCTCAGCTAAGCAGTATAGATGTATACATATATGCATGTAGATATGAATATGTATGTATATAAATAAGGTGTACAGAAATTATCACTGCAGTTTTAAACTACTACAGGAAGTCCAATTATAACTATTTTTTTTTTAAATAATATTTTGTGATACAAATTAAATATCAAAAGAAAATATTGACCTTGAAATTACTTAAGCTTAATAAAAAAAAAAATTTAAAGTTGTAAAGATAATTTCTATAGACCCTGTATATAATATATATTTCTTAGCAATGACACATATTGTTTCTTTTTCAATTTTGACATTGCAAATATCCAGAATTGTAAAACACAGGACCACTACATTTTCCAATGTCCAATATTTGTAAATTGAAATTTCTGGAATTTCTTTTATCATTTTTCTTTTTAATGATTTTTGTCATCATACTTGTCTATTCTCCAATTTATTCAAATGTCATGGGGCTTACCAATTCATTTCTTTTATTCTCAGTTGGTAAATGAAAATATTTTTAGTTTTTGCATATTGGTTTAAATCCTCTTACATACTGTTTTGATCCTTTATGCTTTATGGCAATGTTATTTACATGCTCTGAAATTATAAAAACCACTGACAAATAATTGCAAGCTTCTTTTTTTTTTTTTTTTTTTTTTTTTTTTTTTTTTTTTTTCCTGAAAACTTATGTCAACTGTTGACCCATTATATTAAATTTATGTTTTGACTTGTTGAGTATCACAGGTAAAGTTATCTAAAAGCTATGTCATCTGAGAAAGATTGGAGAATAGACCAGTTAAGACATATTGACAAAAAAACACTTAATCAAAAAAATGCATGAGCCAATTTTTTATTTTATAAATGATTAAATTGATATGCTACTATAAAGAAATATTTCAAAATTAAAAAGGTAAGAGGAGAAATATTTCTGGGACTCATTGCATATAGGGCAGGTATTTATATATATTTTTTTTTTGGTCTAATTTCACTAATCACTGATACAAAGAAAAGAAGCCATCAGTATCCTATGACCAATTATCTTCAAAGTGCCTTATATCTTTGGGCAAATGCTTTACTTTTTTCTGAAATGAACAAAAATAAAAATAATTTAAAAATCAACCTCTTAAAAACTCAGTCTTTGTAGTTTTTTTCAATAAAAGTTAATATTCATTAAAAACTTGAATGTAGTTTTAAAAAGAGTACATATGATTCTTATTCATAAGGAAGTACTTGGAATTTAATTTTTTTTTTCTAGTCATATCTAATGAAGTAACAGTCTAAAGTTATTTTATCTTGAAATTCTCTTAACTTTCTTTTTGGATTTGCATATGTTACACTATCTAGGTAAAAACATAATATGGCTGTAATATTTACTTAGAAAAACAAATTTGGTAATACTTATAAAAAATTGAATATGGAAAAGTGTTTGAAGTATGTCACCAAGAATTATTGGAACCACTAGGCAACCATGACTTATTTGGGAAAGATATTTGAATAATTCAGAACCTTTGCTGGCAGCAAATTCTCTGCATATGGATAGAAAATGAGTTCAGTGAATATACTAAAATAGAAAGAGTGTAAGATAAGGATGTCTCCTCACTGGATGTGTTCAACTTATATGGTGAGGCAATTCTGAGAGAATTAGAAATCTTATCAAGATTCATTATTGATAGCCACAATCTTAATAATATAAGATATGCAGATGGCGAATCCAGAAAGAAAACTACAAGAACAAAATGTAGTGAAGGAAAATGAGAAAAAAGGACTAAACATCAATTGCAAGAAGATGAAATGCATGGTTGTTAGCAAAAGGAACAGACCCACATACAAATTACAAATTGGGGATAGTGAAATCAACAATTTAAATATCTGAAGTGTTTTAACAGAGGATGAAAAGTGACAGATGCCTTCAAAAACTATGCAAAGTGTTTAAAGAAAAATTTCATTAGAAACAAAGAAGAGAGTCAGTCAATCAGTTAAGTGCCATATGTAATACATGCTTTAGGCGATCATGTCTCGAAAAGACATGACTAACTGGGCAGAAGATTATTCTGCAGTAGGTTGCCATTACTTTCTGCGGTAGACTGGTTGCCAGCCAAGGCTATAGAACCCAATCTGTCCTGTTATTTAACCATAACTAGAGGGGAGAGACAGATTAATACCTCTCCCAAGGGTATTTGCACGTAAGTGAATGCAGGGAATTCAACTGGAATTCAAACCTGACTCCCTGATTTCTCATTTTGAGAATGCTTATAATTTGCTACCAACCTGAATTCTATATTTAACGTGTCTCACCTAGTTCATTTGTGTTATCGGGTATGGTGTCTTATTTACTCCACAACACTTCCCTTCCTACCTCCTTTGAGATTTTGCTTATTTTCTTAAATACTTTATTTTATTTCTTAGTATTTAGCTCCTACTCTTTCTGGTGATTTTGCTGCTTATTGAACTTGGTATTTCTTTTGTTTTCGGTCAATCACTAGTTTTTCTATGTTTTTCTTTTTCTGGTACTCATACTTGTATATTCAAAGAATTCTTTTCACATTGTTTTTTTTAAACTGGTCACTTGTTCATTTATATTTTTTTGCAATAAACATTTATAGGCAAATCCCATAACTTGAATAATTCCATCAGTCTGTACTGAATAAGTTTAGTATTTTTTTTAATACTTGAACCTTAGCTTTTACACACTTTGTTACAAAATGAAATGGTGCAAGTCATTTCACCAATAACAAATAATTTCTCATCCAACACACCGTGTGCAATTTTGGGAGTTCTTTTTAATATAAGTTTTCTGTTTGCTTTCCGTGTAGTATCATTGATTATTGTGATATTGCTATCAGTGTCTAGTTGTATTTTATATTTATATCATTAATTTTTTACATATACAAATTTTCTTGGATTTTCTGTAATTATTTTTTCTGTCTCAATACTGTGTACAATTTTTTTTTTTCTGTGAGGACTTATCATTTCTTTAGTTTTACAGTGCGACTTTTATGTCCGACTGTTCCACACTTGTAGTATTTTAAATTCTTAAATGTAAATTCATCTTTGAGATGTAAGCTTCCACATCTGGAACATTGATTAATTTCTTTTTTCACATTTTTCTTTGGCTTGAATATATATATATATATATATATATATGCATTCCTTCTCTTCATTTCCTTCCATATTGTCTCAGATTTGGGATTCTCTGACATTTGTCTAATATTTCTTGTGTTAGTTTTTTTATTCTTTTCCAGTTTTGTTAGGATTCTAGCACATATTTCTGCATCTTTTTTTTGCCATTACCCCTTGAATAAAAATGAATCCTTGAAACATATTCGGAGTCAGCTTTTTTCATTTGAATCTTTTACTCTCCTTGTTAATGATTCTGGCATACGTGACAAAATCTTTATCCTTTTTTCATCAGATTCATACGCTTCCAATGAGTATCTTTTTATCAGACTACTGTTTTTTCAAAGCTAATTTCTCCTGGTTTTCTGGTAATACAAAATTAGTGTTTTTTATGTTCTACTGGTGCTAATTTTTTAACGTCTTCCCAGTTGCTGCTTTCTTTTCTGTGAATTTACTTGTATCTTCTGCAATAAGCAGAAAAGATAATTCCATTATTTGGATTTTATGTGAATTCAACTATGGCATTTGTCACCATGTTGGGAGTGAAAACAATTGGAGAATTTTCTGTTTTCTTCTGAATTATTTCAATTAACTTTTGTTGATGTTTCTGTAGTTCTAACAACTCTTGTTGTTGCATGTTGTATTTTTACCATTTTGGCTAATAATTCTTTCATATTTAAGAATTTTTTTTTATGCACAGGAAAAAAATTATATCAGCTTGGTTCTAATTTCTTGTCACTGTTATGTGCATTGTAGCAAAAAAGGTATTTTTTCTTACTCCATATAAGCTTCAATTCCTTGTCGCCACTGTTATAACTTGCTACTAACAGTTATAATATTATGTCTCATCTAACTCCAACGGTACTCTAATGAGCACTTTATCAAAACTCTGTTAGAATTCTTTATTTAAGGTGCCTTGCCTTGTTGATTGGTGTTGCCAGGAGTGTCTTATTTACTACATAACATTATGCAATATCAGTCCTGCTATATTACAGTGAATGCTGGACAATCTCGTCAGAGATGAAGAAAAGATTTCGAGCAACAAAAATATAATTCTATAGAAGGATGCTGAGAATACCATGAACCAAATGTGAGCAACAAACAGTTTTAGAGAAAATGTAAATGAAAAGGACATTTATACTTGATATCAGGAAGAGGAAGTTGAAAATTCTAGGACATGTAATGAGGAAAAGGAGCTTGAAAAATTTGATACACACAGGACAGATACACAAGAGGAACAGAAAAATGGCATAATCTCACCAGTGAGTTTGAGTAAATAGATGGCACAAAAGTTTTAGGAAAGATGACAAAGTATTTAGTTTTACAAAGGACAGTAAATTGTGAAGTCATGATTGCCAATATCCTGAAGGGACACAATTCAAAGAAGTTTATGCATATAAAAACAAGTACATAACAATAATTGCAAATGTATATCACAAGTCATTTTTAGCTGCTTGCGTAACAATCTAGTTTGAGCATCTTTACTTGATTGGAGTTGCATACAGTAATTTGCTTACGTCTATTAAAAAGATTTTACATACATTCAATTGGTAAATACACTATATTCCAGCAATGTGGCTTGATCAGTCTTATTTAATCATAGGACATGAATGGATGAAAATACTACACATTAGTCACCTGGGAATTCAGTCAACCTGAAGAGGATGAAGTCCAAATTCCTTCTGTTACTATGGAGAGAAATAAATGAACTTGTAAGCTGATACTTAAAAGAAACCTATTCCTATTACATACAAGAGCCATATAGAGCCATCATCAGTGGAGATGTGAGACAATGGAAAGTTAACAAGCAGTTGACCTCACCACTCCACTCCTTATCAGATACTGCCAGAAAATAATTTTGTCAGCCTAAGTTTTAATTTGCAGACCAATGAAACAGGAAGAATTGGAGTTCAGGTTTTGGAGACCAACTTTGTCAGCATGCCCAAGAACCAAAACTCCCTGTTTGAATTGTTTAACTATTACAATTTATTAGTAAGTATAGCATGGAGAGGAATGTAGCATTCATGGTTGATATATGGGGTCAGACAGTGTAATTACATTTCCTGTCTAAAAGTAAGTTGGCTCTTAATTATTTATGAAGGAATTCACACATAAAACCTCAGATAGACCTTTTTAATATAAAATGAGATTTATATATGATTTTAAGAATAGACTTTATGTATCCATCTAAGTAGTTTTTTTTTTTTTTAATCATTTCACCCCCAAGCAAAGAAGGACCACCACTGGTGTGCAGGGGGGTTACAGTGAGAGAAAAAGCAAGGTTCAGTGGGATGTTGAAGAAAGGATAAGAGATGGATGCGATTCAAGGAGATAGATGGCAATTGACATTGCATTTAAACTTTTGAAGATTGTAGCTATCAGGGAAGCAAGTAAATGGAAGTAAGTTCCACAGACAGGAAGTGCGAGAAAAGAAACAAAGTATAAAGTTTAGCATAGATTGTCACAAAGCTACAGTAAGTATCAACAAATTCTTGTGGATAGTATTTGAAATGAACTAATCATAAATAGCAGACATCATTTGTTTACTAAACGTAGCTTAGTTCAACAAGCTATCTTAATAAATGGGGCATCCAGTTAACACACTGCTTAGTTCAACACTAGTCTTTGATGCTACTCACCTTCACTCTACCTAGTATTGCCAGTCAGCAAGTTTATCCATTTCAAAATGTATGACCACATAGATAAAATGGTTTTATATTCTGGTGTCGATTATTACTAGTTCATTTAATGCTAATACTATTGAAAAAAAAATCTTAACTTCACTCTCCCTGCTGTCTATCTTTTTAGTTGTCTTATTGAAGTCTCTTTAATAATGCAGTATATGAAAGAAACAGAGCTATCACATGCAAGTCTCCATCATAACAATTGAAATTTATCATTGAGCATTAATCTTGTAAGAAAAATCAAAGAATAGATAGGAATAGTTTTGTATTTTGATTACTAGAATTTGCAACACTGATTTGTGTTAAAATCCTCAGAGTATTTACTATTGTTGAAGTTATCACTAACATTTGTTGAGACTTACAAACTCTACATTTCATTCAATTTCACAAACTAATCAATGAAATTTGAGTAAGCTGATTTGTTTGGAAAAATACTTTAACAAAAAACCTACTTTGTGGTTTAATTTAATTTTATTGTTTTATAGGACTCCATTGTAAACAATATTTCTTTTTTTAACAAGAGAAAAATAAATTCTTAAGGTTTCTTACTCTTGAGCATACAAGATACAACTGACTATGCATAAATATTTTTCTGGACCCAAATTCCAACTTTTTGAAGAATTTGGCCATGTGATTTGTTTATAATACTTGCACGAACTGGAAACTTAGTTATTATATATATATATATATATATATATATATATATATATATATATATATATATATATATATATAAACTTAGAGTATGCAAAAAAACCAATATTGCATTTTTATTAAATAAGTATTTATCATTTTAATCATTAAGTTGTTTTTAAAAGAGTAGGAGCATTTTGTATGTTAAATAAAACATTTAATTTAGAACCCAATCTGTCCTGTTATTTAACCCATAACTGGAGGGAAGAGATGGATTAATAACTTTCCCAAGGGTATTAGTGCGTAAGTGAATACAAAGAATTCAACTGGAATTCGAACTCGACTCCCTGATTTTTTGTTCCAAGCCAATATCCACTGCACCACAACACACATCCAAGGTAGCAATTAGTATTTCCAGTTTACTCCCTGGGAGCAAATTTTTTCATTGATTACGAGTCAGATATTTGTTTTTTAATGTATCAATTTCATCCAGGGCTGTGATGACATGGTATTCCTGGAGAGAGACTTTCCCTGATAGAATCAACAGCCATGGATTCATGAGCAAGGCGAGCCTTCAAGTTGGAGGACAATGGTTATGGTGTGACTTGGAAAGGGACAGGCTCTGCCAGTTTGATTTTTTTTTTTTTTTTTTTTTCTTTCCCCCAGAAACATAAATACCTACTGAGACATGTAGAGGGAGCAATCTTATGAATATGCCCAATCATTTCATGATGAAGTTCATGAAAATCATTTAATTCAGCTCTTCCCAAAAGTGGAAAATAACAAAGTTATTTTGAAACTTTTGATTTGTTCTAAAGGAATTTGAGTCAGAAAGATAAAATAAATTCATGATTGACACATTTTCTCAGACCATTGCAAACTTACAATTGAGCAACTTGCCACGGTTAGTAAAAAAAAAAAAAAAAAAAAAAATTAGCATCAAGAATGTTATATTTTAACTTCAAGACAACATTTAGATGAGTAGAATATTGTTGCTCAACTGGTGAAGCCTTTCATTTGTTTAACCACTTCATTCAGATATAGCATCATGGCAGATGAACAGTTTTCATTTACTTTCTTTTCCTAATTCTGATACTTGACAGCAGTATGCAGATCCTATTTTTACATTGTAAATTTCCAAGACATCTTGCCTAGTTTATCTACATCTTCGAATAATTTTGACCATTTTGGTATTTTTGTTACAAAGAAACTCAGCCAATTTGTTTCACTGTTTAAAAAAACTTGACAGGAGTTTTCTCCCTTGATAACCAATGTAGATCTTAATGCAATATTTTGTGATCAGCTCTCATGTTATTAATGAAGCAAATAATCTCAAGCTAAAAAGGAACTTTATTTACATTGTTCAGACTGTTGCCCTCATCTTTGTCATATTAATGCCATTTTATTCCATGAGTCATGCTACTTCCAGATGTCTCAGTTATCTCAATTTAACTCAATAAGTTTTTGTTCGGCACTACTGTTGACACAACTCGCAAATATTTAGGTCAAGTCACTGGATCCAACCAATGCTTTTATCCACTGGGTCATGTGTCCTTGAGGACATCAGTGTATGAATTTTTGGGACTTATAAAACTAATGTCTCAATAATCATTTTTTAATAGAGCTCATATTACAATCTTGGTGTTTATAATTGCTTTCTGTAGCACTCTATTACTGGTTCTATGCTTGCAGACTTAGGAAATTTTTGTGGCCTAGCATATGTGCTGATTACTTAAGTTTTAAAAAGAAAAAAAAAGAAACATAATTCAGCATTTGTTATCAATAAGACAAAAATTAAAAAGAAAAAACCGTTGGATTTAATGCATTTGAATATGAAAAATTTTGCATAAGAAATACTTAACCAAGGGGTGGGCATATTTTTTCATTTTTTGAGGGCCATATGTTTGGCAGACTGCAGATATATAAAAAATACATGAATAATGAAATAATGAACATACAATACACGAAACATTTGTGTTGGTTTCACATTCAAAATGACTTAAAGCTTAGTGAACATTGTTTTGGAAGCTTTATTTTCTTGAATACAAATACAGACTTGAAGTACTTTGGAATAGAGAGAGAGAGTGACCTCTTTCTTTGTAGCAGACAGACAGAGAAGAGATTCCTCCATCTTTATAGTTTGTAGCTCTCCTTGTGATTAGAGTGGATCATCCTTTCATGTTTTTGACAAATAGGTAGAGAGGACTGACCCCACAGTCCTCTTTTTTTTTATATTGGGGTCAATAAGTGGGTAGAGAGTGCAGTGGAATTTTCTTTCTCTTTACTACAAGGTTTGTGAACTTTTGTTTTTGCTTATCCAAATACCTGCTTTCAGAAATGAAGTTGACTGATCGACCTGTCCTGAAGAATACCAGTGTTAATGTTAAGATGATAAATAGGATGCTACTTTTCAGGAGATGTATGAAATATTAAACTTTGCATACTGCTATACACCCTTTTTAACACTGACATTAAGATTCCAATATTCACTTGAGATATTTTTTAGCTACAATTTGTGGGCATTCTCACAGCATTATAGTATTAAAAAACATTTCAGATGCTGTTTAAAAAAAAAAATTACCATATTTTACTATTGCCAGGAAACGACGAAAACCAGAACTTATATATCATACATTAAATTGCATCTTTAATTTGCATGAGCTAGAATGAAATGATCTCATTATCTGATTGCTTCTACAAATTTGGTAATTTTTCATGAAATTTCAATGAAATAAATTGTAGATTTATTTCAATCAAACATTAACTAAAACTGAAAATAAAAAAAACTGATTAGACAAAAATTGATGAAAATTTTTCTTTGAAATGCTTTAATGAGCTCGACTAAAACCAGCCACCAGTAGGAATCCCTCTACTTGGGTTTTTGTTACAAGTCAAAATTCAAAGTATTGGGATTTGATACAATAACAAAATATTGTCATGGGACTGCTTGTAATTTGGTCATTTTGAATAATTCCATGACTTTCATGGAAAAAATAATGTTCAGTAGGAAAAGAATGTAGTATTAACAAATAACATTAATTTTATATAACAACAAGAATACAAGAAGTTGGTTGAAAGTATTGAATGAGTAATGTTATTTTTTTTATTGGGTTGGGGTTGTTAGTAAAGTTCTTTGATAGAATGTAAACTGTTGTGTATATATGTGTGAACAATAAAAGGGTATGTGTATATGTGCATAGTAGTAATGTGGATAAATGAAATAGGTAGAATTTAGTTTTTACTGTAGATGGTGGCACTGTAGTCTGAAGTGATCTCTTTGTTGTTTGGTTAGTGCTGAGATGAGTGTTGCTTTTGCATGTGGACCTGAATGAAGTCTTGAAATCAGCAGCTAGAGTGATGTGTCCCTTAGTGGCATTTATGAGTTTCAAGCTTGAGAACTAGACTTTGTGATATTTACATATTTTTTCTAAAAATTGGCTCCGGAATTATTATTTGATTTATTCTTAATTAGCCCTAAATCTATAGTTTAAGAAAGAATTTGATCATCAGTGAAGATTCACTGATCATCTGAGTTGTTGTGGGAGATGAATTTGTTTGAAGTTGCTGATATAAGTACAACACTGAAGGAAAGGAAAAAGCTACATAGCCATGTCTTCTCTTGTGTTACAACAGCTTGGAGATGGTCACATCTCTGCTCTTGAAAGTTGAAATCTATTGATTTTATAATAAATTTTTCCAGGCAGTTGAAAAATATTGGGAAAAATGGGGTTTTAGTTATCTTTCATCAGTCAAATATTTCACATGGTGATGTTAATTTCTAACGAATAGACAGATTGATTTAAATGTGTGTTGTACTTTAGAATCTTTTTGGCATGTTTTATAAATATTATCTGTTATTGGGTAGAAAATAGTCTGGGCATGTTTTAATATGCTATTGTTACGTGTTGGAATTTGTAACAAAAAAAAAAATGAAAATGATTTACCAAAACACAGAGCTAAATCACAAACAACTATTTAATTTATGAAAAAACACAAAATAAAATATATACAAAACAAACAATTGTGGCATTAAAAACAGAAAACATAAGAGTTTACTGGTGAAGTGTTCTGAGGGAGAAGAAAGGGTGAGTTTTGTATGTGCTATTACTGGAAATCCACAAATGTGTGTATATATAGATTAATTTTTAGTTTGGTCAATGAAAATATTCAAAAATCTTATTTACCACTTTAGTTCCAGAAGGTCCTCTTTTTGGGTTTTTGCTGGTCGGCAGCTTTTTGTAGAGATTCTTTCGGCTGGATATAATAATCCTCGAATCAAAAGTTGGAGTTGATAATATCAGAAATTTCTTTTTTACAACTGACTACTCTCTTCAAAAAACCTATTTTTTATAGAGGCTAGCACCTAATTAACATATTTCTAGAATCATCTAGATTTTTCTTGAATATACTGGAATGAGCTAGAATCTTCCAAACGTTCTATTTCTAATTTCTCTATTTTACAACTACTTTATGACTGAAAAATTTTTTGTATTAACAAATAGGACTCAGTAGAATCTTTTTCTATAAATTTTAACCTTTTTGTTGACTTTACTAATATTTTTTATATAGAAATGCATCCTCGTAACACTATGTATATGGGTATGTAATTGTGTTGGATAAATACTGTTTATTTCTTATCGATTTCCATATGCATTTCTTCATACAGGAGGGGAATAATTCTTTTTATTCTTTTCCATGGTTTCTTGAAGCCATGAAATCAAAGCAGTACTAACAATTATTCCCATCCTATATGTTTGCTATTTTAGTACAAAATATTATTTACAAATTATTTATTTTGTCAACTTCAGACATTTGTGGTGGATATGAAATAAAAATAACTCTCTTTTGTTTGCAAATTTGTAAGCCAGTGTAAAAATCTATTTCTGATTCATAGAAAAAAACGGATAGAATCTGCACTGGAGGAAAAAGATCAAAGCAAATTTTGTGAGCCAGTGTGAATTATTTTCTAACCAGTGAAAAGGGAGCAATTTACAAAACTGAAAGTAACAAGCTAATGTCAAAAAGTTCTTTGATATGAATAGAGAAAAAAAGTTGAATTAGTCTGATGCGAGCACAGATCAGATAAGACACCGCCATGATGTAGAAAGACAAATTTTAAATGCTGATTGACACAACTGTTCCAGTGACACACATTTTGCAGTCTTTCCCCCTTCTTGCGTGCTATTCTCTTTTATCTCTTCTTTGTCTTCACCTACTCGCCATTAACAAAAAGACTACAACAAGGCAAGGCCAATATCTATACATTCTTAGGCAAAAATAATGGATTTTTCCATATCTGTGATAAAAACACTTGGGACCTGATTACATTCTTAATAAAAATATAGAATATCCTCTTTTTTAACATTTAAAACAAATTTCAGGTTTCAAATACTGAATTGTCTCCCTTATATTTCTTTATCTAGCCTCATATTATTATTTTTAAACATTTCAAAACTGAAAAGATCCTCCCAAAATGTTTTTGTCAAAGATAGAAATGAAATCAATGACATAGATGCAGATATGAATTAGATAAAGAGTATATAAATTGAATCTCCTTGCAAAATAATTTATGCATTAATTTTACAATGAAATTTCTCTTATGGAATCACTTGAAACTCTGCTTGCTGTCTCCTAACAGAAAAATAAAAATGCAATTTTGTAAATTCTCTTTTGCTACATTGTAATCTACACGGAGGAGAGGGGGAATGGGGTTGTTCTAGTTCCACATGCCATGCCTATACCAAATGTCTCTGTATCAGTTATCTTAAGGTCCAACTCTCCAAGTTTTTCTTCACCTCTGCTGTAGCCAGGTATTGAACTCTTGGGTCAAGTCATTAGATTCAACCAGTGCTTTTAGCCACTGAGCCATGTGTCCTTGGGGACCCCATTGGATGAAATAAAGGGTTCAGTTTGAAATTCTAATCACCTGAAGAAGGTTGAAGTGTACAATGGCTGAAACATTGTGAATATGGCAACAAAGATAAGGACAACATTCCAAACAAAATAAATAGAATAAAAAGAAAATGTAAATAAATAATAATAAATAAGTGTAGATAAAAAATAAATATTATAATAGACTGCTTGTTTATTACATTTTTATTCTGAAATCAATTTTATTTATTACATTTTTATTCTGCTTTTAACAGAATTGCTTAAAAAATGATTAAAGAAAGCCAGGCATTTAATAAAAAATAAATTTGATGAAAACATTTTTTAAACTCTAAAAATAGAATTACTCATAAAGAACACACCAATAAGTTGGTCAAGGGTGGATGAATTTGTTTTTAATTTTAAAATTCAAAAAGATATACACCTTTCAATTTATTGACCAATTAAAATGGTATTTGAAAGCTATATGAGAAGACAAGTTAGCACAAAATTTCAGAAGGCATGAAAATTTTGACCTGAATGTGTAAAACTTTTAGAAGGTACAAGTAAACTTAAGGTATCAGAAAGTGACAAGTTATTAGGATATCAGAAGGATAAGCTATTTTGACTGTCACCAGTGGCAGGGTTGGGCTTATGGAAGAAGGAAGTGTAGTGGATCAGCCAATTTGTAGTGGTGACAAATACTCTTAAAATGACCCTCTACTATTTTAACTAACTCAAATGCATAAAAGACAACAAACAACAAGTACAAAATGTTATAGTGAAGTTATAGCACTTTAGAGATCTTGGTTGTGTGTTCTAAAATACTATTGAAAATGTTATGTTAAAGATCAGGTGTTTAGAAATTGAGTATGTAAACATTTGTTAATTTGAAGAGGTATTTGTATGTTTAAGAAATTAAACAGTTTGTGGGAAAAATTGTTTGTAATAGTTTGCTCAACTTACAGTTAAGATAAGTTGTCTTGCTTTGACTGTATTTGTGGCATTTTCCTCAATTTAGTTAATGTTCTTGAGTGAGTTCTGGAATCTCGTCTTGCTTGAATTTGTCACTTGATGGGTTGATGTCAAAAAGCAAGTGAATTTAACAAGCTATCTGATGTTAAAGAAAGTTAACTTTCAGCCAGTAAGTTGATTTTCATAGATTTCTGTGTTGAGCTGTCAAAGTCATTGAAGAGATTGAATTTCACAAGCTTAACAGCTTGATGTTAATAAAAATGAACTTTTTGCCAGGAAGTTGAATTTCATAGATTTATGTGACAAGTTGATTATAAGAAGAACCCACTGAATATATTGAGTCAAAGTTTCATATTTATGAGTTTTCTTGATCATGTGGGAGGCTTCCAGTCTTATTATATCAAAGTCTACCATTTGTGCCTAGATACACACTGGTTTTCTTCTTTCCCTGCCAGCCAATAAAATCTTTATTTCTTAAATCCTAATTCTTTTGTAGTTTTTAGCTCATTTATGTATTTTAGTCTTTAATTTTTATGATCAAAATCCAAATTAATTTTTCTGATAATTTGAAGATGAACACTTTTTACCCCCCCTCTCTCTCACACACACACACAATCTGTTGTCTACTAAGAATACACATGCACGTGCAGGGTTAAGGATGATGAAAATATAATTATTAATATTTACTGTTTAATCGGAAAGTGTTTTTTCATAACTGAATACTGGAGAGGATATTAATGGGTTTAACACAAACTTAGAATACTTAGTTGTAATCCACTTTTATTGGGTTTAAAACAGAGATTGTAGAAATCTAATCCTACAGAAGCAAACAGAAAAAGAAGTAGAACCAAAGAGGAAGCAGGGAAGTGATTCAAACTGTGTTCAAGAAAAAGAACAACATTGTTAAAGTCCCTTTGACTCTGGTGAACCCTGTTAAACTAAAGCCTTCTTAGCTTTAATTTTCAATTAATTAAATGCATCTCTTTTGAAAAAAATGTGTATTTTTAATGTTTTTTCAAAAAAGGAATTGTATTACACCTTCTCTAAAGATCTTTCAATTGTTAAAAGTTTGTATATTTTAAAACTTTTTATAAAAAGAAATTTGTATTGTAGTTTCTCATGTACTCTTTGGTTATTGAAAATTTGTTGAATAATTTATATCTCTTTTATGAGCTACATTTCTATTTTTTTATTTTTTTATTGTCTCTTATGAGGTACATGAGGAAATTTTGTGCAGTTTTATTTGTAAAACTTGTATTTTGTTATATTGTTTTAATGTCAATGTAATAAATGAGTGTTCCTTTCAAATTTCACACCAGAGTTTCAAGTGTTATTTGTTTTTGTATGCACTTTATTCAGCATTTCTAGTACTCTCTTTCACTCTTTTACACTCTCAGAAAAAGTAATTAATGTAAAAGTAAACTGTTTTTTGTTATTGCTGTTGCAGTTGTCTTCACTTCAAGTGAACCATTAAATATTATTTTGTATATGTACTCCAAAAAGTTTATATTCATTTGATAAAAAATAATTCCTTGATAATGAAAAAGAAAAAAAAATTAAAATTTTTAACAAAAAACATAAGAGAAATTTGATGATATATGTACTAACATTATTTTAAAATAGAAGTTGTAAAACTTTCAATTTACAGGCACTGAAAAGAATGATTATTTTATTCTAATTTGAAAAAGTAAAAAGTAATTTATTTAAAAAAACAAAAAAAAAAATTAAAGCTTAACATACCATAAAGTAAAATTAGTACCACATCTGTAGTGAGTGTGAAATAATAACTCTCTTTACCTATTCCTTTCAAATTTAGAGGACTGAGAAAAAGACAGAAAAGAATTAGTGAGCACATGTGAAATTTTGTTTGTACCAATGAAAACTTTACTTTCATAGAGATTGACTGGTGATTTTAGAAGAAAACAGAAATAAATTTACAAACTCATGTGAAATTGTTTTGAACCAATGAAAAACTTGTCTTCATAGAAATTAGCCATTGAGTCAAGAAGAAAGAAAAGAAAGTAGCGAGTCTATGCAAAATTGAGGAGAAAAATTAAATTAATAACAGTGTCTGAAGTCATGTAAAAGGCATCATTTCTGTTCACTGCATCCCATGTTGAAGTTTTCACCAATTATATTATTGGCCTTTAACCATGCACACAGCATTTCAAAAAATTTCTATCAACAATCCAAGAAAATTAAGTATTTCAATCTATCTCTCTTCATCTACTTTTTTGATCATATGTAAATCATATGTTCCTTAGTGCAACAAACTGTCTTACCTTTGTTTTAAACATTTTTGAATATTATTTTGTGTCAGATCATTTAATCTACTGTATGAACATTTCCTCTTCATAATGATTTAAAATTCTTTAAATTTCTGATTTATTTTTCTAAACAAGCTACTGACACAACTTCAAGCATGTAAATTCGTAAATTCCTTGTCTTTTTTGGTAAAATTACCTGTGTTTCCTTGTCATTGTCATCCTGCATTAATCTTTTTGGCATAAATAGTAAATTAACTGTTCATTTTAATCACTAATCCCCATGCTACTATACATCTACTCTTGTTTTTATTACATCCAGGCTTAAGTTTTACTTAATTTTAAATTAACTATATACTTTTCCTGAAATTTAAATGTAAGTAAAAAAATTAACATGTTTAGAGATAGCAAATGTGGCATTCATTTCATTTTTCTCTTTTAATTAAAAATAACATATTTCATTATAAATTATTTCCAGTTAATTTTTTTTTTTACATACAACTTTATCTATTTTCCGTTTTTTTTTTTTTTTTTAATTCTAATAACTTCTATTTTCAAAATGACATTAACACATTACATCTCAATATTACTTTTTGGAAACACGTGTTTAAAAGTACGAAAATTACTTCAGAAGAAAATTAAATTATATGACTCAAAATATGCAATTAAATATTTTTTTATTTATTTAAAAAAAATGATATTGACAAATTTGATTAAACATTTATTTTCAATGAGATTTGAATTAAATTTGCAAAATACGTACATTTTAGTTACAGAATAGTAATCTCAATTTTGCTTTACCAGCCTCGTTTTCATTTTTGTTTTATTTTACATCCACTTTTCTGTTTGTGTCTTTCTCATTCTGAAATTTGATCGAAAAAAGTCCTTTAAAAATGAATCCTCAAACTTACATCGGTTGCGCAGTAACTGTTATTCTTCAAGAAGGTTCTTATCATGGAACAATCCATCATTTTGATTGTGTTAACAAACGAATAACACTTAGAGATGGTAAAGTTTATTTTTTTGTTCTGGTTACACGTGTTGTTTTTTTTTTTTTTTTTTTTTTTTTTTTTTTTTTTGCATGTTTGTTTTTATTTCACGAGTTAAAATTTATCATATCATTTGTTTTTAATATATTTTCAAATACATTTTTTTTTTTTCGAAAGATTTTTGTTCAGATTCCCATATATGCTTATTGTTGTGTTTATTTTCTCTGCGAGATTTCTTTGAAGCCAGCTATTTTTATTTTCTGTTGTTTGAACATGGCATATAAAAATTGTAAAATGTATCAACAAAAACTTCATGAATTATTGTAACTCATATGTGAGTGCACCCCAGATTATTCACCTTATGATCGCAGAACCTTGTTCAACATATAGAAAAATAAAGTTCCCAATTTAAAAGAAAAATTGAAAAGTATAAATTTTGGTTTGTCATAAAGAAGCCAATGTTGTTATCAGTCCCCCTAACCTAAATGTCGGTAAAGAAAAGGGGAATGAGTCTTGATCTGTTAATCATAAATCAAGAAACAATTCTCGAATTAATTTCTTTGTCTCGGAAAAGTGTAAAAAAAAGCTGACAGAGACGACCGGGCAAAGGAACAAGATGAAGTAATTTCGTCCGTTTTTCCATGCATTCAGACCCACATCAACGACTTACACATAATTTTTTAAAGGCCGCTTTTCTCTCCCTCTGTAAAGGATTTCGACACCTTGTGATATGAATTTAATAAACTCTTTAAATATTGTATATTTTATTTAAAAAATAACATTTCATCAGTACATGAAAAAAACAAAAACTGGTTGGATTTAAAGGACGTTATCCGAAGATAACCACCTGCAAAAACATTTTAAAATCATTCATACCCCCACAAACGTTTTTGAATGACTGCTTCTCGATAAAAAAAAAAACGACAAAGTAATTAAATTCGGCGGACCTGAAGCATGCTACCACCACGTTTAATTTCGTTGTTTTTCATTTTTTTAAAAATTTTATTTTTTTACTTTCAGCGTAGTCCTATCGATTACCCTCCTAGCTTTATGATTGACAAAAAAAAAATTTTAATTTCAATATTTAAACATTTTCTGGAGTTGGGGGATCAGTTTCTCATACAACGTTATAGTAAATCGAGCCTCCATTTTGAAACCAGTTGCCGGTACGACATTACCGCCACCTGTAAATTTGTTCATTATCAATTTTTGTGAACCTTTTGGTAAATTTTCGTTTTAGGTCCCGATGGTTTTTATCCCTTTGAATTTTTCGAAAATAGCGTTAATTCCGTCCCGTGCAAATTGGAACTCAAATCAACAATTAGTTATAGAAGAAACCATGTTAACGACCAGAAAAAATCGAACTTCATCTCGCTCTTTTTATCACCCATTGTGGTCCAGGATGTGCGTTGTGGTCCAGTGGATATCGGCTCGGAACGAGAAGCCGGGGAGCCGAGTTCGAATTCCAGTTGAATCCATTGTATTCACTTACGCGCAAATACCCTTGGGAAAGGTATTATAATTAATTAATCCGTCTGCTTCCTTCCAGTTATGGGTTAAATAGCAGGACAGATTGGGTTCTATAGCCTTGGTCGGCAACCAGTCTACCGCAGAAAGCAATGGCAACCTACTGCGTGATAATCTTCTGCCCAGTCAGTCATGTCTCTTTCGAGACATGATCGCCCAAGCGTGTATCGCGTATGGCACTTAACTGACTGACTACTTACGCGATTTTTTTTTTTTTTTTACGATACTCAATTTCAACAGAACATTGCATGTTTTTGCGTGTTTTTTTTTTACATTTTCTTTTTTATTGCCCTTTGTTTTATAATTTTCAAAAATATGAAAATAAGTGATAATAGTTTTAAAAAGTTTTACTTAATTTTTTTTCGACTAAAAGTTAACTTTCAAATGTATGAAAATATAGAATTTTTTTTTAAGAAAATTAACTTTCAAATCAAATATATGAAAATAAGTGATAAATGTAGTAGTTTAATTAACCTTCAAATTATTGCGTGTATTTTTTTTTTTTTTTTTTTGGTACTTAATTTCAGAAGAAATTTAACTTTATGAAAATAAGTGATAGTAGTTTTACTTAATTTTTTCCGACGAAAGTTAACTTTCATGAAAATATAGATTTTTTTTAAGAATGTATTGTTAACTTTGAAATATATGAAAATAAGTGATATATTTATTTGTGTGTTTTTTCTCTTTTTTTTTTTAATTTCAGAAGAAAGTTAACTTTCAAAAATAAGTGATAAGTGTAGTTTTACTTAACCTTCATATATATGAAAACTAGCAGTATAGCCCGGCGTTGCTCGGGTGTAATGAAAGCTTTAAAACTAATCCATGGTCCTGGAGCTCAGACTCTTTGGACGTTGGCACGAAAGACTAAAAAGCAGTAGCTGTTTCCAGTTAAAGTGAAACCGTAGACTGAAAGAAAAATGAATGGATGTAAATCAAATTTTGATTTCCTGGTAATCAATATCAAATAAGTTCTTTTTCGTTGTAAACTAAATTTTGAAGGCTAAATAAGTCCTCTGAGTAAATGGTATCATGACCGAGACTAAGAACTACTACAATTATACCTAGAGCCAAACCCAAAACAAAAACTAAAATAAAAAGGGCTGAAAAAAAAAAGATACAGATATACTGGCAGATAAAGACATACACGCACACAAACATCTTGCCTTTTATTTATTTATTTATATATATATATATATATATAATCGATTTTCTGCACTATTGTAAGAACTGCAACCTTGAAACTTCTGAATATCGTTTCTTATGTCATTGTCTATGAGTGTATGAAATTTGATTAAAATTGACCATTCTTTCTATAACCCGATTTTTTTCGATATTTATCGGGGGTACCTTGACTTAAAACCTAGCTAAGAACACTTGCAGACGTTTATAGTACAATGTGTAAATTTTCAAGAAAATCGGTTCAGCTGTTTTGGTAACGGATACACACACACACAGATGAAGTTCCATTTATAAATAAGTTTAGATTTATATAATTATAAATAACGAAAAGAACAAAATAAGTAGTACAGTAAAGCATTTTTTTATAATTAACATTGAAAATAAAATAATTACATCAATTGGAAAGGAAGTTAAAAAATGGAAAAAATGACATTAAGAATTTAAAAAAAAATGCAGTAGTTTTCAGAAAGTTGCATGTATTTGCGTGTTTTTTTTCTGGGATACTTAATTTCGGAAGAAATTTAACTTTCAAATATATGAAAATAAGTGATAAGTGTAGTTTAACTTAAGTTTTTCAGACGAAAGTTAACTTTCAAATATATGAAAATATAGATTTTTTTTTTTTAAAAGAAAGTTAACCTTAAGGTTAAGTAAAATTACACTTATCACTTATTTTCATATATTTGAAACTTAACCAACTTCTGAAATTAAGCATCAAAAGAAAAAATGCAAAAAAAAAAAGAACACGCAAATACACAACTTTCTGCTGAAATTGAGTACCAAAAAGAAAATTGCATAGTAAATTCTTTGCAGAATTTACTACGCAATTTTCTTTTTTGGTACTGCAAAGAATTTACAGTAAAGGGAGTAAATAGGCCAAAATTTTCTTCCTACGCCTAAAACCATTCAGCAGCGAATGTAAGCTGATAATGGGGACAAAAAGATCAAGAAGAAGTCTGATTTGTTTCTGGTTGTTAACATCAATAAAAGTAGGTTTCTTCAATAACTAATTGTTGCTTTGAGTTCAGCATTATACATTTGCACGGAATTAAGGCTATTTTGGAAAAAATTGAAGGGATAAAAGTCTTCGGGGCCTAAAACGAAAATTTATCTATCTTTTACATCTTAAACTTTACGAATGACAAACAATTTGCAAAAATTTAAGTTGGGTGGGGGGCAGTTTCTCATACAACTTGATAGTAGATTGAAAATGGAGGATCGATTTACTTTAACGTTGTATAAGAAACTGAACTCCCCACACACAAATTTGTTTAAATATTGTAATTTTTCAAAATCGTTTTTTATAATCGGAAAGTTTAAGTAGCAATCAATAGAACTACGCTAAAAAAAATGTAAAAAAATGAAATGTGGTGGTAGTCTGCTTCAGGCCTGCCTTAAATTCTTCAGAATTTCTTTCAATTAAAGAGCCATTCTCGATGAAGCACTCGTTTGTGGTTACATTTACAATCTATGTTTTTCATCAAACTCCACTATTTTGTTTGGACTTCCAATTTTATCACCACACACACACACACACACACACACACACACACATACACACACATATATATTAGTCATCCACATACAAGCCTGTTTCGCTGTATCACAGCTCATCAGTGTGGCTAGACGCATCCACTCACCTCTGGCTGGGATTGAAACTCAATTGATTTGGTGTCAGTTGGAGTCACTACCCACTAAGCCATCGACGCATGGTATCAGAGAAGGGAAATTAACGTGTTGTATATCAGCAGTGTTTACACACGCCAGTCACCGAGAGAACTCTCTTCATTTCTGAAGAGTCACGCATATATATATATATATATATATATGTATATATATATATATATATTATTATTTATTTTTTTTTATTTTAAAGAAATTGTAGTACATACACATACCTACAAATTATGAGTTGGCTTTGAGTAACTGTAGTGTAAGTGATTAAAAAATAAAACTAACTAGCTCATAAGAGTGTAAAAGCGTATAATATACTACTTTGCTTTTTTTTTTTTTTTTAGGGAAAGTTGAATAAATTTTATGCTGGTTTTAATGTGTTTAGTAACTTTAGAGTGTGATAGTGTTGGTAGCTCATGGAAATCATTTTTTGCAGTTATTTGTTGTGAATCTCTAATGCATTTTGAATTTTTTATTTAAAATAGTTAGCTCAAACTGTAAACCACATTGGTGTTACGAAGTCATATCTAGAAATTTTCTGATTGACAAAAAAATTTGGAAAAATTTCAATATTTAAACAATTTTAGTGGGTCTCAGTTTCTCTTACAGCATTAAATTGAATTTAGATATCCATTTTGAAAAACTTTTTAAAGATTTGACTCTAGTAAATGGGTGACCACACTGGTATCTATTAAGTGAATCTTTAAGCATTTTTTTTTTTTTTTTTTTTCATAATAAATGCATGAGGGAACTATGAAATTTCACTTTCAGTTGCATTAAAACAATGTAAATTTGTTTAATATTTTTCTTTTTTTCCTTAGTGTCTAATCCAGTCAATAGAAATAAATATCCAGGCATCATGCATTTCTATGCTGCTGAAATTCTTGATAGTAAGTATGAGTAATGCTGCTTATTTAAGTTTCTCTCTCTCTCTTTTTTTTTTTTTTTTTAACATTCTTTGAAATGATGAAAAATTCAATAGTAAAATCATTTAACCAGTAAAATGGAACCCAAACTGTTATATAGAAACTACATGAATTTTTCTTCCAACCAAATATATGTTCTTGTCAGCCATGATGCTCATAATCCCATACTGAATTATGATAAGGCAGGAATTACAATAACCAAAATTACTCTCCCCTGCTAAATGAGATGATCACCATAAAAGAAAAATTTGACTTAATGTCTGCAAAAAAAAAATTTAGCAATACTTTAACAGAACAAGGAGTGTCTCTCATGCAAGAATTTGAGAATTTGCCTACAGAATTAGCAGATTTGATGTGATTTGATCAGAATCCTTGATTATCTGTACACCTACAGAGGATGTGTTGTCTAAAAATAAAAAAAATCTTCAAATGATGTAGCAACCATGTAACACTTAACATTTTGAACACAAACATAATTTGGAAAAGTGTAATGTTCGCCAATGGCTGAATTTGAAATATGTCAATGTTGTAGTATAATAAAACTGGCTATTCCTAATTTATAATGGTCAACTGTGAGGCACAAACTTGAGGTTTGATGTTTAAGAGTTGTTATCACATTTGTACTTTGAAGAAAATTTCCCAAATCAGTTAAAGACAGCTGACCTTGTACATTTAAATTTTGAATTCACATTTGGCAACAAAGCTGAATAATGGAACTCCCAGACTATTCTCCTTAACTGTTTATTATTGTGTATAATTTCAAAGCTTTGCGATAATTTGATTCAGAGTCTGTTTTGGTTGTTTATTGCAGTGGTATTAGATGATGATTATGATGAATCCTTAATAGAGAAGCCGCCTTGTGCAGTTATCAAGTAAGTAGTATTTTATCTTGAATGTTTTAAGAGTACCAACTAAAAATAAAACTGACACAGTTTCTAGCTTTAGTTGACCTGAAACACTGGAAAATGTTTTGAGTTTTGTATTTTGAATAAAGAATTAATTTTTAATCACTTCAGATGGAGTCTCACCAAACAATGCCACAAGGTGAGAATCTTAACTTTAGTTTTTAAAGATTTATGAGGTTACAAACATTTAATTTTTTGATTAATCCAAATGAAATGTCATAGAAGTATTTACTCAGTTTCATCTGCTAAAATTTTCTTTCATTAATTTTTATTTTTTTTTTATGGCTTAAATATCAGGACAGATTGGATTCTATAACCTTGATTGGCAACCAGTCTACTGCAGAAAGTAATGGCAGCCTACTGCAGGAAAATCTGCCCAATCAGGTCTCTTTCGAGACATTATCGTCTGAGTTTTATTGTTGTGGGGCGTTACCTACTTAACTATGGACTCTTCCTACCAGTATATTAACTGTGAATTAATCACTCGTGGCTTCAGTTCAGCTCAGCACAGTCTGTCTGTCAGTCACTAGTAAGCCAAGCTTATGTTTACCCTGTTCTCTTGTATCTATTTTTAACAATATATGTTGTTAACTATACCACCATGTTTTGAGTCATCATTTAGTCGTCCCATTACCGGTCCACATCAGTTATACATAGGGCACTTGACTGACAGTCAAGAAAAGCGTTTTCACTTGTTTTAAAAAACAATTCTTTTAGCAATGCTTACATTTATTTTTAGTTTGATTTTGCTCAACCTGTTTTGTTTTCAAAATAGGAAAGAATAATGGATAATTATGATTTATTGATGAACACTTTTAAAATAACTTTTGGTGAATATGTTAAGAAAATTATAAAATGCATTTGAATTATATTTAAACTAGCAGTATAGCCCGGCATTGCTTGGGTGTAATGAAAGCTTTAAAACTAATCCACAGTCCTGGAGCTCAGACTCTTTGGACGTTGGCACGAAAGACTAAAAAGCAATAGTTGTTTCCAGTTAAAGCAAAACCGTAGACTGAAAGAAAAATGAATGGATGTAAGTCAAATTTTGATTTCCTGCTATCGATATCAAATAAGTTTTTTTTCGTCGTAAACTGAATTTTGAAGGCTAAATAAGTATGATGGCTGAGACTAAGAACTACAATTATACCTACTTAGAGCCAAACCCGAAGCAGAAACTAAAATAAAAGGGCTGAAAAAAAATACAGATATACAGGCAGATAAACAGACACACACACAAACATCTTGCCTTTTATATATATATATATATATATATATTATCGATTTTCTGCACTATTGTAAAAACTGCAACCTTGAAACTTCTGAATATCGTTTCTTATGTCTTTGTCTATGAGTGTATCAAATTTGATTAAAATCAGACAACTCCTTCTATAACCCGATTTTTATTTTTTTTTTATTTTCGATATTTATTGGGGGTATCACAACACAAAACCTAGCTAAGAACACTCGCAGACGCTTATAGTACAACTGTGTAAATTTTCAAGAAAATTGGTTCAGCCATTTCGGAGTCTATAGGTAACGGACACACAAACAAATTTCCATTTATAAATAAGTTTAGATTTAAATAAATGTAACTACAATGAGTGTTGGACAATTTCATCACAGATGGAGAGTAAGATTGGGGCAATAGATGTGGTTCTGCTGAAGGATGCTGAGAATATCATGGATGTTGTCTATGAGCAATGAAAAGCTTTAAGGAACATGGAAATAAAAAGTACACTTGTATTTAGAATAAAAAAGTAACAGTTGAAATTTCTGGGATAAATAATGAAGAAAATGGCTTGAAGAATTTGACATTCACAAGAAATTAATGGGAATAGGGGCAGAGATGTGGTTTTCTTGATTTCAAATTACCTGACCACTTTCACCAAGAAGTTTCCCAGTAGGACCTAAACCAAAAAAAAAAAAGAACCTCTTGTCTGACACTTGCTGCTAACTATTATGGTTATTTGATAACTTTTTAATGTTTTTAATGATAAGTCACATAATTCTGACATGATTTAAGTGTTCAAACTATGTTCTTGGCTTTCATCTGACCATGTATAAAACTGATATGCATTGATTATACTACTGAGACCTATTATTAAACAATGCAATTGAATATATTCCTGTATTGCTCTCTGACATGAGCTTTTTTTGTTTTCACTTGTATTTTATACTTATATTATGCAAAATAAATGTGATATATGTAGTCTTAACACATCACTCAATAAGTCCCAGCTTGACATATAGATGGCTCCACTAATAAAAAAAAATCTGATTTTTATGAAATACTAATCTTCAAATGGCATGTGACAAAATTTGGGTCCAATCGGATTATTATTTCACAAATTACAGCTACTGTTGCAAATTTTCAAAACAATGGAATAATTTGAATTTCTTGTGTTGATAAAGCATTGTTTTCTGATGGGGAAGAAATACTGTTCAGGCAAAGCAACAGCTTGATAAGTTATTCGAACTCTGGTCTGTCAGAAACAGTGGTTAAGAGTGGGTATGCTGACTTTAAGCCTGGTCGCACATATACAAATAAATAATGCTGAATGCCCAGGTCGCCCAAAATCAGCAGTTGTACTGGAAAACATAAAAAAAAAAATCCACAAACTCGTTTTGGCCGATTGTAAATTGAAGTTGCATGAGATAGCAGAGTTGAACATATCAGAAGGCAGTGTATTCAAAATTTTGCACAAAATTTGTCAATGAGGAAGCAATGTTCAAAGTAGGTGGTGAGTTTGCTCGCAGTTGATAAAAAACAATGCGTCTACAATTCAGAGTGTTGTTTGCAGCTGTTTCAATGCAACAAGGAGTTTTTGCGTAAATATGTGACAGTGGATGAAACATGGATCCACCACTTCACTCTGGAATCAAATTGGCAATCAGCTGAGTGGACAGCAGCAGGTAAAAGCTGTCCAAAGCGACCAAAGATGCAAACTTCAGCAGGCAAGGATTTGGCCTCTGTATTTTGGGATGCGCAAGGTATTTTGTTCATTGATTACCTTGAGAAAGGCAGAACTTTCAATAGTGAATATATTATATAGCATTATTGTGCGTTTGAAGGAAGAAATCGTAAAAAAAAATGGCCACAAATGAAGAAGAAAAAAGTGATCTTTCACCAAGACAACGTACTGTGTCACAAGTCAATTGCAACAATGGCAAAACTACATGAATTGCTTCCGCATTCACCCTATTTTCCAGATTGGGCTCCCAGCAACTACTGATTGTTTGCAGACCTCAATGAATGTTCCAGGGAAAGAGATTTGGCTTCAGTGAAGAAGTGATATTGGAAATTGAGGCGTATTTTGAAGCCAAAGACAAACTGTCCTACAAAAAAGGCATAACATTTTTAGAGAAGCGTTGGAATCAGTGTATCATCCTAGAAGAAGACTGTTGAGGAATAAAGTTGAACTTTGCCTAAAAGTTGTTGTTTTATTAGTTAGGCCCGGGACTTATTGAGTGATGTGTTACAGAAAAATACAGATGCTTATAAATAAGCTAATGTTAAATTTTAAATGGTTACAAATGATTAATTTACATAGCTGCTGTTTAATTTTTTTTATTTTTGTTCAATCTGTTTTGAGATTCTGAAGTTTTTTTTTTCCAGAACTGATGAGGCTCCAGCTTATGAAGATGCTTCTCCTGTCATTTCTAAAACTTGTAAGTTGATTTGCTTTGCTTTGTTTCATAAAGTTATTTAGAATCTGACAGTGCAGTCATTGGCAAATAATTCAAATACAAGAAATTTCCACATATATTAAAGGTCTAAGTACATTTGTCTAGAACTTTGAAAAGTCATTAACATTCCAATTTGATTTGGACGATTTCATTTTTTAGTGTTGCTGATGTTATAATTTTTTAGTTGATCCATTATACAGTTCCCCTCAGGTGTATAATTAGTTAAGGGATTCTCTATTGTATCTGTCTGGTTGCTTGGATGAAACCATATCCTCCTAACACACACCTGCTCAATACTTCTGTTAGTTTGATCTGCTCTCATTTGTGTAAGTTTTATTGCTGTTGTTTTGTTTCACTAGTAATTTAGCAATTATGATCATTTAGATAAGAATAATTATTTGACATGTAAATTGAGAATGTTATTTTTCTTCTGAAAATGTGAAGTTTGTAATTTGTTAAAACTGTTTTCAGGCTTTGTTTTTCATCTTCTTTTTATAATTCTGCAAGCTTCTTAGCATTGTATGTAGTGGTGTATACGGGAAATTTTGTTTTTGTTGCTTCTTCCTCAGATGACTCCTCCCCAAATATTGACACCAACAAGGAGTTTGATTATCCTTCTGCAAGTTCCTGTGACAAATATACTATCATTGAGGAATTCAATGATGAATTCCAAGATGCTGTAAGTATATCATTTTTCTTTTTGCTTCTGTTTCTTCAGAAAATGTTTTTAAGCAATTCTAAGACATTTTGGATATCCTTTATTCTGAAAGAAAACTGATTTTTAGGAAGTGGTCTATGTTGAGAATTTTTCAGCCACTTTGCATCTTGTCATTATGAAAAATGTGCAAAATTAAAGCACATTCTCCATTAATAATAAAAAACAAAATGTAGAGAATATTAGTTTGTCATTTTCAAAACACCACAAATAATTCTGGGGAGGCGGTGGGGGGTTGTTCAATAGTTTTGGGTACCAAAAATAACTTTACTCCTTACCTCTTTGGTTTATTTACTTAGACTATATGGCAAGATGATGAGTTGGTGAGGGGTGAAGCAGTCATGTGCTTTATTTTATTTTAATTCTTTTAAATTTGATACCAAAAAATGTACATTTTCTTTTTGTTTTTGTACATATGTTATTTGTTTTTGCTAATTTTTCCAGATAGCACTTCTTCAAGAACAGACAATGATAGGATTTCATTTACTATCTGTTGGGGAAGGAAGGCAGGGAAAAATCTGTTGGATAACAGTAAGTATTTTGTTCTTATGAGTTGAGTTTTTGATGTAAAATTGTTGAAACTAGACCTTTTCAGAATTTGGGACAATCTATTTTAAAGATTGACTTTGAGTTTTGTGTCCTGTAGGGATATCAGTGTAATATAAGATTGAGCTTTGTAGATGCAAATGTGATTGACAATGTTAACTGCCAAGTCATTTGAACTTGTTCATAATAATACTTAAAAAATTTTTAACTATATTTTACTTAGTAATTTAATGATCAGACAAAATATTTCTATAAATAAAATCCTACAAATTAATAAAGTATTTTCTTTTTTTTTTTTTTTTACTCTCTATGGAATGGTAGTTTGGAAGATATCTGGCTTCCTTGTTTGTAGATTCATAAAATGTCAAAAGATTAATATATTTAAAATGCTTCAATGAATTGAATTCTGTAGTTTTATCTAAGTATATGTATATATGATTTGAAAGACCATAAGATTAAATATTTTTGGCCTGATATAAGATGCTTAAATGTTCAGCAGTTCATGAATGCCATAAGATTATCATGTTGAATAAATTACTTTTAAAACATTAAGAGAAAAAGTGATTCTGAAAAACATGCTTTTGCTTTATTAATTAGTAAACAGGAAATATGGTGGCTTGATTTTGTTTATAAAAAAATAAAGAAAAAAAATCACTTACCTAATGGAATGTTAATTTGCCAACAAGTATGTTTTTCAGTTATTTTAATCAAATATATTTCAGCTTTTTGCAAAGAAAAAAACTACCATGTATTTTGTTTCTTTACATGAAAAGAATTCACAAGATGTGATTTATAATTTGAGGAAAGAAAAATTTGTAAATACTTATTGATAGGAAAATATTTATTTTGAGCCTTGTTCTAGTAAAAAAAATGTTTTAACTTTCCTTTTTAAAGTATAATATCACAAGTCTGATCTTTTCAAGGCCTTTTTCATATGATTGTTATCAGCTATTTTCTTTTTTTTTCTTTATTCTTTTTCAGATTTCTGTAGATGGACATGTTTATCTCTTTGACTTTCTGGCATTAGGAAAGAAACTTTTCAAGAATGGCTTGCAAGAAATATTAGAAAGTAAAAAGATCACCAAGGTATCTTCTACTTGAAAATTGTTGTTCAAATCTTTAGTTTATATTTGATACACGCAATAAATTTAAGATGTCATAAAAATCAAATATTTTTGTCAAGTCTAATTTTTTTGTTTCTTTTTTTTCCTAGATTATCCATGATTGCCGTTTCATCTCGGATCTTCTTTTTCACAAATATTCTGTGAATCTCTTAAATGTTTTTGATACTCAGGTTTGTAATAATTTTCTTTTTTCTTTCATTTCATTTTTCAGAGTAATATCAAATTGACTTTTATATATTTTAGAATGTTGAAAGACCAAAGGTGAAACCATTAGAGTTTTACATATTTTATTCACTGTGAGATATCTGATGTATTTTAAGAAATGGGCTTGATTTGTAAAATATTGTTAGTGATCACTTTTTTGCAAATTGTGGTGAGAAGATTCATGCAGAGCAATCTCACAATTTCTGTGAGCCAGTGTTGGCCATGGAAGCAAAAATGGTGGTTTCTGCCATGACCATCAGAATTAAAAAAAAAACTAAGCAAAAAGAACTAATAGTTTGCAAACAGAACTAAAGTTTTTTTTATATATTTTTTTCTAATGTCAACAAATTTTTTTTATGTATGTATATATATATATATATATATATATATATATATAGGTTTGAAAAGTAGGAAATACATGTAACTTATGCTTTTTTTTAAAAACTTGTCATCTCAAAACACCAATTTACTAAACAAAAGAAGTGAATTGATGACCACATGCAAACATAGAAATAAATATCTGCTCAAATATATAGACCCAGATTAACATAAATCCACCTTTTTGTTATTTTTTTTTTACTTTATTTTTTATCCTGTCTCATTAATTTATTACTGTTTTTCATATATTTGTTTATTTTTTTAATACTTTTTTTTAATGCCTTTCATTCCTCAAAAATAATAGACAACTAGTGTTTCTCCTTGGACTGCACATATAAAATCTGTCCCTAATTCTCTAAAAAATTTTCCCTTTAATATTTAATTTTTATGATTTCACTTAGCAATTTCATGTTTAAACTTCAGTATAAACCAATTATGGGTAGTTAAAAAATAATTAAAAAGAAAAAAAATTGATTTTATTTTCAATTTACTTAAAAAATAATTAAAAACAAGTGTTTTTTTTATTTAATTATTTTTTATGTCAATTTAGTTTATTAAAAAATGAATTTCTTGATGATTTACTTTATTAAAAATAATTAAAAACCAAAAAATGCATCATATTTTATGCAATGCCTTTTCAACTGCTTTATTTAAAGAAAAATATTCACTAATTAAGGTTTTAATCTTAATAAATTACTTGTATTTGTTTTAAAAAAAAGTTTGGCTTTAGGTTAGCTACTTATTTATTTATTTGCTCTGCTATTGTATTGAGCGCTTTACGTGTTAGGTTCCTCGTCTCGGGTTTTTTTTTTTTTTCGTCTAGTACTTTGACTAATGTTCAAGTGCTTAGTTCGTTTCTTTTTTTGTTTCTATTTTTTTCCCCTCCGCGTTTATACTCGGGTTTTTCGAGATGTGTTCAAAGATAAATTTACAGTTTTTTTTATATATATATATATATATATATATATATATATAGCTTGCCTGTGGTGTTGAAAAGTACTTAGTATTGTAATGTAATTTTGATTTTAATTTTGGTTTCTTATAAAAGAATCTGTTTTATGGCTTAAAGTTCAGGAAACAGTTTCTGCAGGCACAACATATTTACCAAACTTTGCTCAACTTATATTTAAATATATAATCATCTGCAGGCAGTCCTGTTTCACTGTATCACAGCTCATCAGTGTGGTTAAACATCCACTTGCTTCTAGCCAGGATTGAAACCCGACTGAATTGACATCAGTTGGCGATTCTAAGCTATGGGCACTTGAAGGGAAGGAAGGTGGATTTTAGCATGTTATATACACAATGTAAATACGCCGGTAG
The DNA here is from genome assembly GCA_037127315.1 of Ascarosepion bandense. Lineage (NCBI taxonomy): Eukaryota > Metazoa > Mollusca > Cephalopoda > Sepiida > Sepiidae > Ascarosepion > Ascarosepion bandense. The sequence continues at coordinate 287,205 of JBBBDQ010001192.1, forward strand.
CCGAGAGTGTTCAAACCCATTACTGAATGTACAGTGTGTAAATGTGTGAGTAGCTACTGGTTTTAAAGTCTACCATTTCTCCATAATGCTCAATTGACATGTGAAAGAGTAATAAATATACACACATTTTTTTTTTTTAACTCTTTAGTTTTGTGTTAATGGTTTTATAATTTTCTTTTTTAGGTGGCGGATACTTTTGTTCATCGTGCATGGTATGGTGTTGGTCAGAAGAATACCTGGCCAAAATTTGTTCAGCCGTTATCTGTCTGTCTATTTGGACACTTGAACTTAAAACCTGAAGAAATTGCTGGCCTCAATGCATGTGAAGGAAGAAGCAAGGTATTTATTTACTTATTTTTCAGTTACAGAATTATTTAAAAAAAACTTAAAATTTAGCTGACCAATGAATAAGTTGGAATTTTCTTTTTTCATATATCTTGATTGGTTTGTTATGTAACCAGTTAAATATCTGTTAAAAGGGAGGAAATTTGGGCATTGATGGATTTTTTTTTTTTTACTTTATCTTTTTGTACAAAAAATAATCATTATCAAAGGGTGTATGGGGTGTTCAGAAAGTCACTATGCACTTACATTTTTATTAACAGACATATTTCAATATAGAATACAGGATGATAATACTGAGTATGATGGATAAATTGTCATTTATATTTTTAATTTTGTGCATTCACATTGTTATTTTATTTTGTCAGCTGCACAGTATAGTAGGGTCAGTTGGGCACAGTCTGTATAAAAAAGAGCACCATGACATGATTCACTCTGCTAAAAATTTGGAAACATTATCCTGTACTGCTTGGTATTAATGCTCTAATACAAATATTTCAGAGTGTTTGGGTGTCAATCTGAGGACAGTGCAGAGTATTCAGAAAGAGTTGGATGATATATTGTCAACATCATGGTGTTTGAGGTGATCACTAGTGATGGTGACATTATGCTTCCATTTTCTCATGGGGCCTCAGACTCAACATAGAGGCCTACATCAAGTTCCTTGAGGTTGTGCTGCCCTGGGTCAAGAGGGTGGCTGCTGGAATACTGTCTGGCAACAGGACTCTGCACCATGCTACAGAAGCAGGATAACGCAGTCATAGCTGTCAGACCATTTCTGCAACCACATAATCTCTTACATCTGGTTACCTAACTCCCCATACTGCAATCTCCTTGATTATGTGTAGGGCACATTTGAACAAGAGACCAATAAAACACTTTGTCACACTTGAAGGCAAGGCTTATGGCAGCATTAATCAACTTAAACAAGGAGACTGTCCAGAAGAGTTGCAGGAGATTTTGAAGTTGTCTGGAGGCCCTGGTTGAAGCCAATGGCGATTATTTTTTTTTTTTTTTTTTTTTTTTTTTTTTTTTTTTTTAATAAATTTAGTCTTCAGTGTAAGACATTTTTTTGCAATTTTGGTAAATATCTATTAAAATGAGATGTCAGTGTGATTTTTATTTTTGCATGATTTATACGACAATTCATCCATCACACCCTGTATGAATGAAAATTATTAACAGTTGAAAGTGACGTCCGTTAGCATCAATACAGACTTTGATCATTATTTTGTTCTGAACAGTTCTTGTGCTGTCTTATATGGGAAAAGCGTAATCTTTGTCTTGACAGCCTTATGAGCAATTCCAAGACCAATAACTTACTGCTGTGATAACTTTCATAATGATTTACTTGGACTCTACTTCATCCTGTTCTCTAACAGTTTTTTCTTAATAACTTTGTTAGTCTTCCACAACATTTGTCATTGTCCACTGAACCTGTTTCCTAAAATTTATTTTGATGGGGAACTGAAGTTTATCAGAAACTAGCAGTATAGCCCGGTGTTGCTCAGGTGTAATGAAAGCTTTAAAACTAATCCAAGGTCCGGGAGCTCAGATTCTTTGAATGTTGGTACAAAAGACTGGAAACAACTATTGCTTTTTAAGCAATAGTTGTTTCCAGTTAAAGCAAAACCGTAGACTGAAAGAAAAATGAATGGATGTAAGTCAAATTTTGCCTGCTATCGATATCAAATAAGTTTTTTTTTCATTGTAAATTGAATTTTGAAGGCTAAATAAGTCCTCTGAGTAAATGGTATGATGGCTGAGACTAAGAACTACAATTATACTTACTTAGAGCCAAACCTGAAGCAAAAACTAAAATAAAAGGGCTGAAAAAATACAGACATACAGGCAGATAAACAGACACACACACAAACATCTTGCCTTTTATATATTATCGATTTTCTGCACTATTGAAAGAACTGCAACCTTGAAACTTCTGAATATCGTTTCTTATGTATTTGTCTCTGAGTGTATCAAATTTGATGAAAATTGAACCACTCCTTCTATAACCCGATTTTTTTTTTTTTATTATCGATTTTCAATATTTATCGGGGGTACCTCGACACAAAACCTAGCTAAGAACACTCGCAGACGCTTATAGTACAACTGCATAAATTTTCAAGAAAATCGGTTCAGCCGTTTCAGAGTCTATAGGTAACGGACACACACAAATTTCCATTTATAAATAAGTTTAGATTTTGTCATGCAAAATCTGTATCTATCACGTGAGATTTGAAATCTAAAAAATATGATTAAGAAAGTGTACAGTAACTTTCAGAACAAACCAGATTATAGAAAGTCGAACTTAAAAATATCACAACTTGATAAAGCATTGAATTTTTTTATTTTAAGATTTTGTAAATGAATGAGTCACAGCTTACATGAACCTTTCTAAATTGTAAAGATATATATTAGTTTTACACTGTTTAATGTGATTGTAGTTTTCCCACTCTGACCAATTAAGTAAAACTTTTACTTACACAGATTAAAGAATTGTGGACCCAGCGACCATTGAGTGTTTCTTTGGCAGAAACATTGTTATGTTTTGTTAAATACTTGCATGAATTACGGCAGCTACTCATAGAAAAGATGATGGTTGAATACATGGCTGGAGTAGACATTTATCTCAACTCGGTTAGAAATATTCCCGATTCCGAAGTCTCTTGGTATGCAGTAAGTATATTAAGAAAAATTACCCTTCATACAAGTTTTTTAAAAAATATGTATTTGTGAAATATATTTAAAAAAATTTTTTTTTAAAACAGCAGTCGTGGTGAATCCTTTAAGTTGATAGAGAAATTATATACTACTATACATTGATTTACTTGGATTAGTGTCCTCACCTTGGTATTTATGACATCTCTGCTGTTTTACCTTCTTGCTTTCTTCAGGTGTCCGTAGTATTCAGTAAATTTCTATGAATTTTGAACACAATCCTTTATTAAATCCCTAGGTGGGAAATGGGTCTTATTTTACTGTTTATGATCATGTACATCTCATGTCAGTTAATTCTTTTTTGTGATGCTGCTTTTAATTAGTTTTATTTTATTTTATTTATTTTTAATTTTTTTTCAATGCCTGACTGAGAGATTGAACTAATAACCACCATTATAAGAGCTTTTGAATACAAAAAATGTTGGGTTATGATTTCCAAATTTCACCACCTGGTTACTGTCCAAATGGTTACATGGGTTTTGTTATTTTTGTCATAATGCTAAGTTTTCATTTTGAAAATTGAGATAGAAATTTATCTGTATGTAGGTAATTGTATAAATGAATGATGGAATTTACTTCACTCAATCCACTGTTTTTATTATTTAAACTCTTACTTACTCAGGGATTATTTACCTATTATTGAGAAATGAATCTAGATGTATTTTTTTCTCAGTTAAAAGCATATTCTGTCATTCTTTACTAGTGTAACCTTAAAATCCTACAAGAGAGAGAAAGAAAAAAGTTGGTTAAACATTTATGGAAAATGTTTAAGGGCTGACAATGCAACAGCTCAAAGTAACTATAGGCAAACTTATATGGAAAATGTTCCAAAATCCAGAACTGTTATTTGATTAACATGAATTTGCAATTTCTGGGTGGTGGGATATAATATTCATTTGTAACTGTAACTCAAACGAGCCAAGTTTAGCTCCAAGAATCAATATTTCAGATAAAATGCAACTTATCATTCATACATATAATATTGCTGTTGGATTTTAAATCAACCCACTCTGAGAATATCTGTTTTCTTTCTTTGCTCATATTTCGAGAATTGTTAGATTAGTGCACTCAGTGCATTTTCTTAGTGAATCCTTTATTCTTCTAAGACTGGCATTTATTAAGTTGTGATTGTGGTCAGATTCATTATGAACTACCAGTGTGTTTAAAGTGTTATTCAGCATATCTCTGCAATGCTCATATAGTTTTTAAAATCCAACACATGCCAAAGGCTTCTCTGACCGTTGTATTTGATAGGTAATTTATTTTTCCCTTATTCTTAAAAATCTTAACACATTTTCCTTACAGTTTTAGCTTTCATTCCAGCCTGAAGATGAACCAACAAAATATTAAAAATTCCTTTTTCATTTTGTCCCATTATCTGCACTTTTGTTTTGGATACTATTATGCATTCTACTTAGATACACATTTAATTTTTTTTTCATTTTAGATTCATTTCAGCAAAAAAATGAAGTGAAGTGCCGAGTTTTTATTTTAAATAATATATATAAAGTTATATCAAAATATTTTTCTTTTTAGAGTAATCATTAACTAAAAATATCAATAAATAGTCAAGTTAAATGAATCTTTCTAAAAGCTTTTCTAAAGATCACAGTAAGCTTGTCAATATCTTGATAATACCCAGAATGTGGTTTGATATTACATTACGTGGCTCACTAGGTGCTCCATGCTTTCGGCCTTGTGCTACATCTAAGCTATGCCTAGAAAACCACCATATGGACGTTAGAGGGATGAGAGTAACCCTTATATATTTACATAGAAAAATTTTAATTTTGGTAACTATATCTTTTTCTTTTCCAGACGAAATCTGAATTTCTGCCAAAAACTTTTTATAACATGAACAGATTCACGCAGGTTATTAAGGACAGTTTCAAGAACCCGGAAAGGAACTCGTGTTTAGAGTTTTCTCCCTTAGAAAATTACCTCGAAAGAAAAAGTAAGAACATTTCTACAAGTTAGACGACTTTTATTCCAACACGTAATGCAAGTTCATTATTTTGACGCCTTAGAAACGAGAAGCTGACTGATTTTAAAAATTTCTTTCTTATTTTCAAATATTAGTTGTAATTTTGTCTCTGAGGAAAAAAAGATTTGTGGGAAAAACATTTTTATCTTTTGTATGCATTATAAAAAAATATATGCAAGGGATTTAATTTTCTATAAATGTACTAAAAAGAAAATTTAATTCGATAGAAATTATATAGCTAATTTGCTTATATATTTTGCAACAATCATTTTATAAGTCTATTTTCTTGAACAGAATTATCATTCTATGATAATTTTAGAAAAAAAATTTTCAAATAAAAATTCGATTGTTTGTATAAAGTACATATTAGAATTTGAATGTTGCATCATTTAATATTGAAAATGTCTATTTTATTTTGATTTTAGCGAGTCAACAAATGACGATTTCAAGCAAAATGCACAAAAACCTCAAATCTGTTTCCTCTTATGATTCCTCCTCTGTTGAAAATCCAGAAACCCTTGGTAAATATTTTTTGCAGTTGGACATCAAACATCTGACATAAAATATATAAAACTTTTTTTTAACTGATCCTGCCTGAAGGTGCCCAGTTATCTTCTAAATTCTTTTTTGTTATAGTTTTAATAGTAGTAGTTATATATATTTGTAAATAAAAGAACAAAATTTTCACTACTTGCTACTCAGGTTTCAACTATATCAGCCTCATCAAGCTGTAAGCCAACTGCATTTCTTAATGCTTATTTATACACATGAATCTCAGAATTCCAACTGAAGGAAAGGGGATAGGCAATAAGATGTAAAGGGGAGAAAGACACATATACCCTCAACTGGGTTCGTACAGACCCAAGACATACATTTTTGTTTGCCTGCATCCCATTGTTACCTCGGACCTCTCCTTCAATAAATTCTCCTGGTATGCTACAATGGCCAGTTTCTCCTGTCACAACCTGCAAACTTTATCCCCAAGTCTGTAAGGCAGGACTTTCGTTAATATAGCCCATTTCATATTAGGGCTTCTATTGTTTTTTTTTTTTTTCTTTTAATTTCCATGCATAGTTGTCAAGCCTAGTACAATTCTTGTGCTTTTCTAACTTGAATGATGACTTATAATTGTCCATCTCCTTTTGAAATTGTCTTCTGTGCATCCCACATAAACCTTTCTCTGTCCATTAGAATCTTCCGCTTTACAAACCACTCTTTCCATTTTACAAGATCCATTCAGCAGACATTTATTTTTGTCCCTGCAGTTACATAAATCACTATCATTTTGCTTGTTAGCCTTGAAATTCCTGATATTTTGTTTCTTTATAGCATTTTTCAAGTTGCCAGGACAGCTATAGATTAATTTTACAATATTTCTATTTCTATTTTTTTTTTTTTTAAATATTAAAGATCTCATGCAATTCAGAGGACTTGGGGAAGTGTTTGATCAATATTGTCACAATAAAATGGAGGTTTTTTTTGGGTTTGCTTCAATGAAATGTAAAAACTTTGGCTTTCATTTTTACAAATATTTATTTTCCTAATCACAAATGTGAATATCTTGTTCATATTCTTTCAAGTAGTATTAATTTCTCTTGGTTAGTCATGCCTATTAGGATGTTTTCAACTTGCTCAATAGAAATTGGGAAATTTTTATTTTCTGATTTCATATCTTTGAGACATTTTTCTATTTATGTTAATGTTAATTTACTTGGATTATTTTCTACCAAATTTTCTGTATTGATTCATCCTTAAAGTTATATTTCTTTTTGGTGAAAACTGAAAATGATCTGCATTTTAAAAAAAATTTAAAAGTTAATTTCATGTTATATTCTACTTTTCAGGGTTCACTAAATCCCTAAGCAAAACAAAACTAAAAGCACTTACAAAAAAAAACCTTGAAAAATGTATAACTTCGAATGATGAAATAACCAAAGGTGAGTCACTTGTCATTTGAATATAAATCATGTCATGTATGGACCTTACAAAATCTGAAATTTCATGAAAAATCTTTTTAGCCATCAGAACTTCAGTTTAATTAGATGGATAGTAACAAAATTATTTCCTAAACTTTTATCTTGTTACATTTGATAAATCCAGACATGTTCTATTTTCATAGAACAAGTTCCATAATTTTCTTCCCAATGGTTCATTAAATTAGCAATTATTGCTATTAAAATTTTTCTTGTTAGATAAAACTATTCCCAGGTTAGGATTACGGTCATATCATATTGCAATATTGGTTCCTGTACAATTACTGAAGTAGAGCAACATTGAGCCTGGTTAGTACCTATATGGATGTGCATTCAGGAGTACTGGGTGGTGTAATGGATAACAGATTGGAAGTGGAAATCAGAGAGCTGTGTTCCAATTCCAGCTGGGTTTGTTATATTCACTTGTATTCTTGGGAAAGGTATGCAGTTACCTCTCCCCACCAGCCATGAATAATTAGTAAGACTTGTATCACTAAATCATTATCTCCCCCTCCTTGCCCAATTTTTTTACAATCTAAAAATATTGCTTTAAATAACCTGTAATGGGTTTATAAATTGTAAAAAGAAATGAATGAATGAATCAAAACCTGAAATACTTTTTTATTATGCATATAAAATGTATATTCTCTATGGAAATTGTATGTTTTTTTTTTGTTTTTTTTGTTAGGCATTCCTAGCTTGCCTACATCAACTAAGTCTGATCTTGAGACTAGTCCTACAAACAATGAAGAAGATATCTTGATTCAAGCAGCAAAGAAGATGATAGCCAGTGACATTCCTTCAGATTTAATAGATCTCTTGAAGACACCAGCAAAAACCTCTCCTGTTATGTTTGAATCTAATCCAGAGACTTTGTACAATTCAGACACAACCCTACAGAATAATTCCTCTAAATCTTTGGATGAGGCTGGTGTTGAGTGGTCAAAGTACAGGAAGGAGAATTTCAGCCGAAACAAACTCACTTTATTGCCAGCTGGTTGCAGTTTGGTGCATAACCCCTCAAAAAACAAGTCAAAACGATTAAAAAATTCTTTTCAGAATGGCAAGCAATCTCCTGTTGAGAAGTGTCAGCAGCTTAACAACGAAAACAAAAATCCAGTTGAAAAATATTCTTTTCCAGGTATTCAACAAAGCAATAATCCAGATAATCCAATTACGGACACATTTTTTGAAATTCCAGACAGTCACTCCTTTCCTCAGGATTACAGTGTATTAGGTCAGATACAGACATATCCTGTTTCTCGACAACCATATACAGCCATTAACAATACCTTTTACAGTCATAATGATACTAATAACAACAGCATGAACTCTCCTTCACACAGTCAACCACACCCAAAATCTGAGGTTTCAGATTCAATAAAATCTACCCACTCCACAAAAATATCTCTTCAAGAACTATCATTACCCAAAGAAAAATCCTGTTCACCTGGTAGTTCAGAAGTTCAGACAGAATCTGGAATTAAAAAAGAAAATGGCACAAACAGGAATTATTGGGTGAATAGCAGTGGTGCTGCGGGAAGTGGTAGCATGACTCATATAGAACGATTGATGGCTGTTTGGAGAAATAATTGCAAATGATGGGCTTTAACTTTCTTATGATTTTAAGGAAGCAAATTTGATATTCATTAACATGACATTGGGAGATTTTCAAATGATGTGGAATGAGATGATTAGATGGTTTGACTGTGTTTTTTTTTTCTTTTCATTGATAATGTTTTGTGTGTGTATATAATGTACATTACACATTTTTTTTAATATTTTTTTTTTTTTTTGTCTAATTCATGTATTAGCTTATTTTTTTCTTTTTTTTTTCTGGTGCAGAAGAATGTAGTTCGTCTTGATTTATTAGTGGAACTAAATTAATGTTTAAATTGTATTTTGTTACTTTATAGTCATAAATTCTTTTTTTCTATTAATACACACACACACACACACACAAATATACATGTAATTTTTTGGTGCTTCTACTTTTAAAAAAATGTTATACATTGTCATTGTTTATTAAAATACTAAAAATATGGAAAATAAATAAAATTTCTAAATTTGAAATATTGTTTAGTTTTTTGCTTATTTTCTTGTTTTGCAAGTTCATTTAAGTTTATTTTTCTCTCTTTCTCTTTAAATTTTGGATAAATATTTCCTACTAGAAACTTTGCTTATAACGGAAGTAATTTTATTTTATTGACATCATGATTATTCATGTTCTGTAACAAGATCTGTTTCTTAACTTTGAAGTGATTTTAAACCAGAAGCAGCTAAATGTATTTTTGTCAGATAGGATAAATGACAAGTTTATATTTAGTGGTGGTTTTATTTTTAGAGAATATATTTAAGATAATTTAACTGATTAAGTTTTATTTTATTAGTGATGAAATAAAATGGGGAAACTTGAAAAAGTTTTTAATCAATTTACTCCAAGCAAGGCAATAAGGCACAAGGGTCTGCTGGTAGTGAACGATAAGGAAAAGCCTTTAGGAGAAACCCAATCCAAGCTAGGAAACAAGGGATAAACGTCTAGTCTTGTTCAGAGGACTGTGAACCAGATGATAGGTGAATCTATCTATCACTACATGATTAATAGATAGAAAACCATATTTTTAAGTTGAATAGTATTAGGCGAATTTAGTAACTAACTTTTGGGTTTGAAAAGTCCTGCAAATACCATATTTTTTTTTATTTTTATTTTTTTTTTAAATATAAATTTTGTTCATGCAGTACAAAGTTCAAGAGCCAGAAAAGATAGAGGGTTACTGGATGGGGTTGTTAGTAAGATAGTAAGAAGTAAAGATTTAATGTGTAGGAAAGATAATGGTTGATCTTAGACTTGGAGAGGTTAAGGTTGTAGCAGTGAAGAAGCATCCTCTCAGGAGTCTGTTCCACAAAATAGCATGAGAATGATTTATGTCATGTTAAATCTTTGACATTTCATCTGTGGCAAAAGGAGTTCAAAATAATTTATCACCCACAAGGCTATGTAGACACTTTTGATCTCTGTCAAGGCTAACAAGTGAGAATTGGGCAACTCCAGTTCATATGGCAGCAATATTCAATCATACTTCTTATCTCTATTTTGCAAAGATAGAGCATGGTAGGAGGAGTCAGATACATGAAACTGACTAATTTAACAGCATTTTTAGTAATGAAGTGTATATGAGTTTCACTTGAGCTTAGGAGGTGAACAAAATTCTCAGTAGACATTCAAAGGAAAGCCTCCTTGAGAGTAAGACACTTCACAATGAGAAGTGAAAATTCAGCCTCTGTAAGGCTTGGGAGGTATTGTTACAAGCTAATTTTTTCCCATTGTTCTGTTAGAATGAGGTTAGAGGAGAGGTAAGCTTTTTATTTTTATTTATTTCTCTGTGTGTGTGTGTGTGTGTGTGTACACTTATACACTGTACTATCTACATAATATTTACTAATGATTTGAGAATGTTCCTAGGAAGATCATTAATAAAAAGCAGAAAGAGGGTAGATCCAAGAAAAGTTTTGGGAAATGCTTGTATTGATCTCATGGGCCTCAGAATACTGGCCATTAGCAACAATGTTCAAGGACCTTACCTGAAGGACTTTATAATTTTAAAAAACTCCAGAGATTCTGTAGCCAGAGAGTTTGTCACATTCTCCTCTATCACACTTTGTCAAAGGCTTTTGAGATAATCTAAGGCAATTCTCATGATTAATGTTATTGAGTGTCTCACTGATTGTGTGTATTGATAGGGAATCAGCAATGGACCTACAGGATTGAAATCTATAGTGTTTGTTGCCTATGAGATTGCTTTTGTTAGGGTGATAAACAACCTTTTTGTTGGTTTATAGAAGTGGCTGATGAGTTTTTATTAAAACAGTGGTGAGTGCTAATCTGTATTCTGGAAGACAGTATATAGCTGATATTTAGATAATATTCTTCAAGCAGCAATTAAACAATTTTACTAAGGAAAACCACCAGGATTTTATCTGGTCCATTAGACTTTGTAGAATCAAAGTTTTCAATGGGTTTTGGAAACTTGCCTTGGTGTAAAAGAGGTTATAGCCATTTGCCTCTAAGTCCACGGGAGATCACAAGAGCTTAGCCTTATCTGACGAGGGTGAAATAACTTCACGATCATTTATATTAGCAGTTGACACTGACGGTTCTGCCTCTATTGAGAATTTTTATCTAGACTTTTTTTAGATTTTTCAACTTTGACTGTGCAAAGATGCTGAGGATATCATGAACTAAGAAAATGTGAGCAACAACAAAATTTTAGAGAAAATGGAAACAAAAAAGGAAACTTCTACTTAACATCAAGAATAAACAGTTGAAATTTCTAGGGCACATAATGAGATAAAAGGGTTTGGAAAATCTGATATGCACAGGACAGACAGACTAGAGGAACAGAAAAACCACACATTTCCCTGTTTAGGATGTGGTTTCCGGCTTTCTCTTTCCCAATCTTTTCACTCTTATGTAGCCCCCTGCACATCAGTGGCGTTACTGCCTTGCTCGGGGTGATATGATTTAACAAAAAAACAGTGAGCTTCAATAAATGCTATGGCTGAACAAGGTTTAGGAAAGTTAGCAAAAAGACAATTTATTAAGAGCTACAAAGTTCAGAAGATTGTGGAAAGTCATGAGCCCCTACGTTTGAAGAGATACATCACATAGAAATATAACTAGTGTTTGTGTTTTATGACACTCTCTTGCAAAGACTGTTCAGTTCAGAATGTGGCAAACAGTCTGATTACATCATTCCTTGTGATAGAGATGGTAGTTGTAATTATAGTTGACTATGACTGCATCACATTTGTTATTCGTGTGTGTATTGGGAAAGGGGGTCAAACTTTTCATGCCAGAAATAATACATTCTTCAGGTGTCTGTAGACATAGCAATTGTGTGTTCATTTGGGTTGGTTAGTATAGACACAGACTCGGTGGAAATAGAACGAGCAATAAGTGAGTAGTACTTTGGTATCTCCACTCTTTTTCGATACCTAAGTTTTAAATTGATTTTTTAAAAATAAAAAAAGTTTTCTTGAAGCTTTAATTTTCGCTTTAATTAAAGGAAAAAAAAAAAAAAAAGGCTCCAAACTTAACAAAAACGAATTTTTTTCATCACGATGTTTGTTATTAATAAGAGGAAAAAAATCAAAGTATTTTTCGATTATTTTCAAAACTTTTTTAACCTTTTCTAACACGTTCGAAATTTTGATAAAAAAAATCTTGTTTTGATTTTCGTTAGCGGGTAACCAAATCGTTACCAGAGTTTAAAATGGTTAATGTAATATTACGTAACTTTTTAGGTGAAAAACACATTAATTTGGAAATTCTTGCAATAATCAAATAATTGTCGGATTTTAATGAAACTAACAGTACTTATTCTCAAATGAATTCAATAATATTTGAAAGTATTAGATTTAGAAAATCACGGTAAAATATTTTTTAAAAAAAAGTTTTTCTTTAAATCTGTTAGACCCCTTCCACGTAATTTTATGAAATTTCAAAAATTAAATTTTTTAGCGAAAATTTGTTTTATTAGTTATACACATGATTCCTTGGGGAATGTAAATTGTCTATTATTTTTTTTCAAACAGTCGGCTTTTCCGAAAATCTGCTCCCAATAGTAAAATAAAAATGCAACAAAAATAAATAATTTAATTAGATAAGCTTTTAATTGCTTTTATAAATAATATATATATTAAGGACATTATAAACCGAAGAAAAAACAATTCGATGAAGAATGAAATTGTTTACAGTTTTTTTTATTATAATAATTCATAACGTTTCAAAATTTAAATAAAATTAACAAAGCTTTGTGGCAGTTAGGTTATTAAGTGAAGACTATATTTTTAGTAATTGAACAGTTTAATACAAAGCTTCGAGCCATCGTACTTTTTAAATAATTTTTAATTTTTTGTGTATTTGAAGTTTTTTTAGTATGGTATTTTCTGTGTTACATTAAAAAGTCATGTGTTTCACGGTTTCTTCCCCTTACAAGAAAAAAATTGAACAATTATGTAAATTCTGGTCAACCATATTTAGTTTACCTCATCATCTGGCTGTCATCACACACTTATGGTAAAGGTCAGAAAGATCAAAACTCCGTGATTAAGAAATAGTTTTTATTCTAAATTTCATGCTATAAATAATACTTGCGTAAATCAGATTAATTTAACTTTTGAAGTTGCTAATCCCACTCCCACCAAAAAAGAAAAAAAAATAACGTGTCAGAGATGTATATTTTAGCTTTGCAAGATTTTTAAAACCAATAATTAACTTTTGTTTACAAATGTGTCGATCGCTCAAAAATAGCCAAAAAATTTAAAAAATTGAAAAGTTTTTGATTCCAGTCAATATAATTTCTGTTTGAAATCCTCCAGAGTATTTTGCTGACTGGAAACAGTAAATTTAATAATTTAGCTTTCAATTAAAGCTAAAATAAAAGTTAAAAAAAATTATTATTAAAAATTCAATTCAAAAGTTAAGTATCGAAAATGTGTGGTACCTAAATTAATCTGATTTACACAAGTACTACTTGTTTATAGCATGAAATTTAGAATATTTAGGCAAAAACGAACAAAAAAAAATGGCTTACTTTTAACAATATTCAAGACAGTTGATTCCATCCCAAAACACATTGTTTCTGCCAGTGAGTTGAAAAAAAATAATTATTTAACTTTTTGGCCAGAGAATGAGGAGGCATGAAAGGGTCAATTAAATAGCCAGTGTGATTAAAATACAGCCGGCAAAGACAACAAGCGCGAACTGACTGATAACAGCTAAGTATAGTTGACCAAAATTGACAAAATTGTCCGAATTTTTTCCTGTAAGAGGAAGAAACCATGAAACACGTGACCATTTAATGTAACAAAGAAAATACCATACTTAAAAAAAAACACCCTATACAAAAAAAGTAAAAAAAAAATAAAATAAAAAAATAAGTTATTAAAAAAATCTATTGGCTCGATGATTCATATTAAACTTTTCAATTTTCGATTAGCAAATATAGTCATCACTTAATAACCTAACCGCCATAAGGGTTTGTAGAATTTTAAAAAAGTTGAAATCTTTTAAATTATTACAATTTAAAAAAAAAATGAAAACATTTCTTGTAAAAATTCATTATTCATCGAAAGTTTTTCCTTCAGACTATAACGTCCTGTGTATATATATATATATATATATATATATATATATATATATATTTAGTATATCGAGGCAGCAAGTAATTTTCTAAACATATTCTATTAAATATAAGAGACAATGAATGTCTATTATGTTTAATCATGAGCCGTTCTAAACGTCGTATTTTTGCTTTAATTTCAGTTGAAAATAAAGACAAAAATTCTCCAACATTTGGATAATTATTTATTGGTTTTCTTCTAAGCTTTCGGCTCACATGAGCCATCTTCAGAGAGGTAGTTTAAACTGAAATATTATAAAATCCACCATCACCGACGATTTTATTTTGTGTTGACATAAAACTCCGCTTGGCAACGGCAATAGTTACCAAAAATAATAAACGCAGTTCTTAAGTTTACGATGCGGTTTTATGACGTCACACCGCGGGATAGTGCGAAATGACAACAAAATTATAATTATCCAAATGTTGGAGAATTTTTGTCTTTATTTTCAACTGAAATTAAAGCAAAAATACGACGTTTAGAACGGCTCATGATTAAACATAATAGACATTCATTGTCTCTTATATTTAATAGAATATATATATATATATATATATATATATATATATATATATATATATGTAAGGACATTATAGTCTGATAAAAAATACAATAAAACTGACATTATTCAATTAAATAAGTTTAAATAAGTAGATTTTCAGAAAAAAAAAACGGTCAACTGAATGAAAATAAATAAATAGATAAACATAGATGATTTACATTCAACAAGGAGTCCTGCGTTTAAAATAAATTTTCACAAAATTAAATATCTTGAAATTTCATGAATTTACGTGGAGGTGGAATAACAGATGTAAAAATATTTTTACGATGATTTTCTAAGAATAATAATTAAAAAAATAATTTTATTCATTTGTATATAAGTTCAAAAAGTTTCATTAAAATCCGACAATTATTTGATTTTTGCAAGAATTTCCAAATTAATGTTTTTCACCGAAAAAAAAATGACTCGCGTAATATTACATTAACTATTGTAAACTCTGGTAACGATTTGGTTACCCACTGATGAAAAACAAAACAAGATTTTTTACCAAAATTTCGAACGTGTTAGAAAAGATTAAGAAAATTTAAAAAATAATGAAAAATTAATTTGATCACTCCTCTTAGAAATAACATAAACATTTTGATGGAAAAACTTTGTTTTTATTAAGTTTGGGAACTTCTTTCTTCATTATGCTGTTTTTCCAACGAATTATTGGAGGTACCTACTTAAAAAAAGATGAGATATCCTTTAATATGGACAGTAGAAGAACACCATACCTTTGTAGATTAGAGTTCAATATGAAATTCTCGAACGTTATCCTGATAGATAGACACTTGTAGATAGAGTACAACGGTTAAAATGATGTGATAGTAACAACAAAGATGAAAATATTAGTCCAAGTGTAAATTCTTTTAATCATTTCTCCCCAAGCAAGGCATTCCACTGCCACTATAGCGCAAGGGGTTACATAGGGGAATGTGCTGAGAGAGCGATTGGATATAGGAAATGTCAGAAGGACCAATTCGACACTGGATTCGTCTGGAGTTTATACACCCGACTTCCCACCTATAACTGAGGCTCAATTGAATGACGTCCACATTACGCCCTCGCTGATTTCTAACATAATCTCAAAATTTGACCCTCACAAAACGAGTAAGGAGGTACATAGGAAGAGTGTTTGAGAGAATGGGTGCGAGTTAGTGTGTTAGGAGGTGTCTGTTGACCTTACATTTAAACTCCTGGAGATTGTAGCTGTCGGGGAAGCAAGTATGCAGAAGGGAATTCCACAGGCGGGAAGGCGAGAAAAGAAGCTGTTCGAGTAGAAATTGCGATTACATTTTATCGGTTTCACTGTAAAAGGGTGGGACCTAGTTGCTAATCTAGTATCTCGTGCAAATTCGTACCTAGGGGTCACCAATGATCTAAGTTCATCGGAGCAGAAGCCGTGAAAGTATTTATAGAAGAGGCACAGGGAAGCTACGTTGAGAGAGTGACTGCGGCGGTCAGCCAGGTCGGTATTCAATACACGGGCGGATGGTAGATTTATATATGTGCAGGATAGATTCAGACGGAAAGAACTTCCGGGCCCTGCATAGAGAACCGACTTTCATAGCAGCGGATTTAGCAATGGATTCGATGTAGTCATTCCACTTGAGGTCCGCTGGGAGTGTCAGGCCAAGCAGGCGTAGTGTTTTACTCTCTGGGAGGCAAGCCTGTTCCATGCTAATGGGAGGTAGGTGCGGTTGTCTATGGTGGTTAATTGATAGCAGCTTGATTTGGAAGAATTGAAATTTACGAGCCATTTCTTACCCCAATCCACCACGGATTGGAGGTCCTTTTCAAGCTAGGCAGCGAGGTTCGCCTTGTCGCCCACACCAGATGTTTGAACTGTGGTGTCATCGGCGTGCATGCCTACTTGGGATGTTATGACATTGGGAAGATCATTGATGTAGATCAGAAAGAGCGTAGGACCTAGGATAGAGCCTTGAGGGACACCGCGTTTGTACGGTAGTTCTAGGAGGCATGTCCATTTAATACCACCTTCAATGTGCGGTTGGAGAGGAATGACTGGATTATGTCCAACAAAAGTCCAGTTATACCATAGCTTCGTAGTTTGCGTAGAAGGCCAGTATGCCAGACTCTGTCGAACGCTTTAGAGATATCCAAGGCAACGGTTCGGGCTTCACCATTCTTGTCGAGAGCCTAGTTTATATTCTCGGTGATGGTCATTAGCATATCAGCCCACAGGCTCCTCTCGTACAAACAGTATGGCTTCCGCTTCACCAGGTCTACACCTGGTGAAGCGGAAGCCATACTGATGCTGAACCACCTCGGTGTTGATAATGGCTTCGAACACTTTGCCAAAGATCGGAAGAAGGCTGATAGGGCGGTAATTTGCGGGGTCCGAGGGTTCTCTAGTGTTCTTATATAGGAACTACAGAAGAAGACTTCCAACAGGCAGGAAAGCAGGAAGAAGATAGGCAGAAGTTGTAGAGCTTAGAAAGGACAGACGAGAGTTCAGGGGCACATTTCTTCAAGATTATAATTGGGATTCCGTCCCCACCACTCGTTTTGTGAGGGTCAAATTTTGAGATTATGTTAGAAATCAGCGAGGGCGTAATGTGGACGTCATTCAATTGAGCCTCAGTTCTAGGTGGGAAGTCGGGTGTATAAACTCCAGACGAATTCAGTGTCGAATTGGTCGAGAATCTACAAGCAAAGCATTCAGCCTTGTCCGCTGAAGAGGTGAGGACCTCAAATTTATTGATTAGTGGGGGTATTGAGGACTTACTCTTGTTAAGCACGCTTTTACAGACGCCCCAGTAGTCTTTGGCGCCCAGCTTAGAGGATGCTATGCGTTGCTTCATCCTGGCAGCAAACAACATCTTAGCTTCGTTAAGTATCCTTTTACACTTATTACGAGCTGAGGCGAAAAGGCGCCTGTTTTGGTCCGACGCGTGGCTACGATAAAGCCGGAAGAAGTGATTCCGGTGGGCAATGGCGGCTGAGCAAGCGGGCGCGAACCAGGGAGACGAATGAGATTTAAGCTGAAATTTCCTGGCAGGGATGAAAGCATCGATGCCAGCCTTAACCCAGGAGGAGACTTCTGATGCACAGTCTTCGACGGGAAGACTAAAAACATTGTTTCAAGGGACGTCACAGAGGAAGTCACAGAACGAATCCAAGTCTGCTCTTTGGTAGCAGTAGGATATTCTGCTGGTCTGGGTTTCTTGGGTAGGGAGGGCATGAAATGAGATGTTGACAGCAACTACGGCGTGGTCAGAGTTTCCGAGCGGGCAGAGCTGTCTGGAACTGCAAGAGTTTGGGATGGAAGTGAAGCAGAGGTCTAGTAGCGAGTCCCTTCCGTTAGGGCTATTGGAGAAACGCGTGGGGAAGTCCACCACTTGCGTAAGGGATTGGGAGATTGAAAAATTAATGGTGTGGACACCAGCAAGGTCGGTGACAGAGTTCTCCAGCCACTTGGTGTGGTGGGCGTTAAAGTTACCAAACACAAATATATGGGCAGATGGATGAGAAGAAATGGTCTTGTCGATATTGTCAGAGATGCTGTCAAGTACCGAACAGTCAGAGGAGGAGGGGAACGGTAGAGGAAAAAGAGATCGCTTTTGTTTTTCTTTTTTTTCTTTTTTTTTTTTAATCATTTCACACCCCGAGCAAGGCGGAAACGCCACTGACGTGCAGGGGGCTACATAAATGTAAAAAGATTAATTAGAAAAGAGTGAGGAGTACAAACTAGTTAGAAAGGAACAATAGAAAGCTGAGAAAGCAGGTGCGATGACAGATACATAGGTGGAGAGAAAGGGAAGGTTATACGGGGGTGGGGAGAGAGCTAGAGTTCCAGTGGTTAGGAGATGAGTATTGACTTTGCTAACCGAGCTTACAAGTGAGAGACGGAAGCACATGAAAGAATGGTCCAGGGATTCAAGAGATGTCGCTCTAGCTACATACACAGGCACACACACACACACACACACACACACACACACACACACACACACATTTAATCAATTTATAAAAAAAAAAAAAAAAATGAAAAAAAAGAAGAAATTAAATAAATAGTAAATATAATTTCAGAATTTTAGCGCAGGCGTAGAAGTTTTGGAGTTGAAGTAGACTGTAGAAGGAACCGGAAACCCAAACCTAAACAGGAAAAAAAGAGATAAACCTCTACTCCTCTTCAAAAGAACAATGAGTACTGTGCACCGCAAGGTAGGCGGACGTATCTACTCCTATTGAGAGAAAATAGTAAGGGTGGATCAAAAATACTTTTACAAATTTTGGGGGCGGGTTAATGACGCTAAAACAAGGTAAAATGTCCATATATATATATATATATATATATATATATATATATATATATATATATATATATGTCCAAAAAGCAACAGTTGCACTTCAACACAACACATAATAAATGTTCAAAATGTCCCCATCATTGACTGGCGGACCCTTTCAAATATTCCTACACGGTTTCGAATGTTTTCGCATGCCCTCATGACACGTCGAAGAAGCGTCTCTGCATTATTAATATCTGCTGCATAAACCAATTGTTTTAGGTAGCCCCACAGATAAAAATCCAAAGGATTGAAGTCGAGGGAACTTCTTCTTTCATGGTAGATGTCAGTCAGTGCATCACGAACAATGTAACTAAAATGTGTCACAAGCGTCTTCGTATTAGCAGGGGTACATCCTGTAGCAGGTCTGGAAGCGAGTTCGAAATAAAGTCTCTGTAGACAGTTCTTGTAAGATGTGCTGGCAGAGCATATGGAACTACAATTCCAGCCCACACATTAATCGTAAACTAATGCTGGTATCCAACCAGTATTGTACCATGGGAGATTCCGATACGCTCACAAATGTTCGTCGTATAAATTTGTTATTCCATATCTTCCAGATGTAATCTCATCCGTAAACAAAACCGAAAAGACAAACAACGAATCGGCAGTTTCTGCAATAAACCATCGACCAAAGTCCTCCTGTAATGAGTGATCAGAGGGCGAAAAACTGGTGCACATGTTGCAAATGATACAGATACATGAGTTGCTTCTGAAATACCCTCCATGCGGTACTATGAGATGTACGAGATGCTAAGGCCACTTCTTGTGCGCTGATGCCTAGATAATCTCTGACAGCCTGTGGAATGTGTTATTCATGATCAGGCACACGGACAGATCACGGTTTTTCTTGATCCATAGTTTGTGGTGCAATGAATTATGTCTCAGAATCGCGACGATAAACAGCAGTATGGTTTGGATGATTCGGCTGTCTTCGTTCTGGAAACGCAATCTGATACAGCCGTGCAGCCTCGCGTCCATTACCTTTCGCCCGGCCGTATGTGAAAATCATATCTGCCTGTTCACGATATGAATATCCTGTCATTGTTAAACTGAGCACTTCTCAGTTAACTCAGTACTACACATGTTAAACGTTGAAGACAAACTAGCCACAAATGTACACGAATGACAAATGTAACCTAGTCTATATGGCAACACAGCGCTATTTACCGTCAACTTTCTTTAAACTTAATAACTCAGAAACGAAGGATTAGCAGACGTATGTTTATAAGGATTTTTGTTCTTATTTTTGTGAGAGAGCCCGCCCACAAAGTTTGCAAAAGTATTTTTGATACGTCTTGTTTATATGAAAGAAAAAAAAACTTTTACTAACTGCAGCTTCTGCATGGCTTCTGTTAGCGTTTGATTAGAAGCCAAAGAAAAAAACAAACAAAAAAAAAAACAGTAAAAATAAATTCCGCAGTCATATGATTTTTTTAAAATTGTGTATCGCAGAAGAAACTGACTGTACCTTGTTATGTCCAGTTTTAAAGAGTTTATTATACGGTATACAGGTTGCCATATTCTAGTATTATAGATTTAGGCTAAATATACGTATGTGCGTTGTAGTGCAGTGGATATCGGCTCAGAACGAGAAATCGGAGAGCAGAGTTCGAATTCCAGCTGAATTCATTGCATTCACTTACGCACAAATACCCTTGGGAAAGGTATTAATCCGTCTCTTCCCTCCAGTTATGGGTTAAATAGCAGGACAGATTGGGTTCTATAACCTTGGCTGGCAACCAGTCTACCGCAGAAAGCAATGGCAACCTACTGTGGGATAATCTTCTGCCCAGTCAGTCATGTCTCTTTCGAGACATGATCACCCAAGCGTGTTTCACGGATGGCACTTAACTGACTGACCATACGTATTAGTCGTTTACATTTTCTAGGCAAACATTAGCCTACCAAATATAACTTCGCGTATAAAAACAAAAAGATATTTTTTCGTAATTTGTTAAGAAAAAAAATGTGTCTTATATAACATCAAATACGGTATACGGTCAAAATAAGACGTGGTGATGTGGATAGAAAGATTGTGTTGCATCAATTTTTCAAGTGGGAGGTCCAGTCTGACTTAAAAACTAGAATGTGCACAAATAAATCAGCCACGAAACAGGTCTGATATTGCCATTGTTTTGTCCTATAATGCGTAAATGAGATCGAATCCTACAAAAAACTATTACAGAAAACAACGAGGGTCAGTAGAAATGTTCATAGGCCGGTCAAGACACTGTCGTGAAGTGTAACAAAATGAGGTTTATTTTTCAACATAGTCCCCCTTGAGTTTCACACATTTCTTCTATCGGTGTTGCGGTACTTGGGTTTCATTGGCGAATAAGCTTTTGTTATGGTTTATAAAATGGCGAGTGTTCTAAAAATAGAAAAAGATAGAAACACACTGACGCCAAGAATTCAAAATTGGGCGGCAAAATAAGGAACAATTTCTTTTGGTAGGAGTAAGAGTAGGAGTAAGAGGTAGGAGTTAAGGACAGTAGTTTTATGTAGGAGATTTGAAAAAAAGGAGGACGCTAGTCTGTTTACGACTAGAGTCCAGCAGGGATAGGCTCGTTTACTACTAGCATTCCACAGTGAAGAGAATTTAGCTAGTCTGCTCCTGTATCCACACAAAATTTAAAGGTTGTAACTTGATGTAAAAGCCTAAAGTTTTATACCAAAAATAAACATCATTAATTCAAGTTTGTGTTATCTTCTAATTATACCAAAACGAAGCAACACAACACTTTCATTTATTGGTCAAAACAGTCCTTAACAGTAAATATGACGTCATCATCACTGCGATACTGGTCGCCAGACAAGAATTTTTGTCATGTTCCGAAACAGACGATAGTTAGATGAGGTCAAATCCAGAGAATAGGGAGGGTGATCAAACAGTTCAAAGACACGGTCAAGCACAGCACCCATTGAAACAAAGGACGTGTACCGGAGCATTGTCCTGATGAAATAAGACTCTTTTCGTCAGTTTTCTTGGGCGTTTGGTCTTGGTATTCTTCTTATCGAGTCGCTACACTACACCTATCCAGTGTTGCGGTCTTTTGATCATGTATCAAAAGATGTGGCACTCACTGAGCAGAGACCTTCGTCCTGGCAAGTTCATTTTGCAGAATATTTTCCACTCTCCCACGGGATTTGCTATCAGAATTGGCTATTTGTCTGTCATCCATCACCATGCGGTGAACAAGCTCAATGTTTTCCTTGGTGACGTCAGTTCCAGGACGTCCAGACATTGGGTCATCTTTAAGACTCTCATTCCTCCTCCTAAATTCAGCTACTCACAATTGATAAAGATGTAGCATCAGCTAATGTAGCAATCATGTCAGCATGAATGACCTTGAGGGGTAAACCCTTTCTTTGCAGGTATACAATGCTAAATTTTGTCTATTTTCAAGAGAAGTCGCTACTAGTAATATTTAAAGTCTTCTTTGAATAGTTAGATGTCATTTTATCTAGAAAATAAACAATGCAGTTATTAATAGAAAAAGTTGAAATTAATGCATGTAAGATTTTACAGCTGTAACAACACTCCTTCCCAGTCAGCATATGAACTTTTCATCCCACTGTCGTAGTCATTATAATTTTTTAAAGCCTAGAAATGTGTAAATGTGCTTTACGCTGTAGGCGCCCATAGTAAATGGACTTTACTGGTAGATTCTAACTTGGAACTATCATCATAAATAATTATTTTCCATTATTATTTTTTTATGTTTTACAAAGCCTATCTCAGTCTGGTGCAAGGCCATATTAGCAGATGGCGACACAAGCGAATTAGTCCAAGAGATGAGCTTATTCGCCATTACGTCATAGATGGCGACCATTTTTTTCTCCATTTTCTTTTTCCCTCATTTTCAATCCTCTTTTTTTTATCGCATTTTTTTCTCCTCTTATATTTTTCTTTTTCCTCTTCCCAATTTCTTGCTTTTTTTCCTAATTTCGATGTACATATTTAGTTAGCTTAACTAATATTGACACAAAACCACAATAGTAAGGCACACGGTGTGTGTGTGTGTGGGAGGGGGGGGGGAAGTAAATGATACTAACTCGGGATTCATTAGTGTTTCCTAAGTTTAACTGAGTTCAGCACAAGGCAATAAGTATGGAGCACTCAGAGAGGATCGAAACCATAGCTTACCACTAGTTCTTCAACAGATACTCTTTCTTTGTTTGGTTGCTCTATTGTCTATCAAATACTAGTGCCTACACAATTAAATTATTTCCTTTCCTTGCATCTGCCCCCTCTGGCATAGGGCTTATTTGGTTTGGTATACTTACTTTTTTTTGATAATCTTCTCTACGGCACGCTTATTTTGTTTTCTTTTTATAAAACTTATATAAAAGTTACCAGCAGGACGTTTATTTAGAACAGCATGCTTATTTCACAAGTTGAACGATTTCTGCCTGCATGAATATTCTATACGGCACGTCTATTTGATACACAACAGAAAAATTCAGCACACAACGGCGCGTGTTAATCAAACAGTCTTTAATTATTTTACACGTTACTATGAAAATAAAATATCTTTATTTGACAGTTTATATAACTGTTTGTAGTACAAGGCCAAAGGAAGAAAAGCTGTTCAACATTGTCTATATTGCTAATCGATTCACGACCTAATCACTTTAACAAATGACACAAAAATCTCCCCACCTTTACATTAGATTCGAACATGTACCAAAATACCGCATTTTTGCACGGGACCTAATGATACACCCATGATGATAAAAATTACTTGATATATATGTATACTTTTTGTTTTTTTGTGTTTGTTTTTACAAAAATATATACAAATTTGTAATGACATGAAATGAAAGGGAGTGAACCGATTTAATCAAAATAAAAAACAAACTAACATTTAAAATAGATTAAATATGTGTTAGTGAGGAACCGTTCAACCCACAAAAATGAGAATGGTCGCTGTATTCTGCCAATAAAAAGAATTATGAAAATAGAATATTGTTCAATAGAATTAACGCTACTAATATAAGGCTTTAACCCTCATCTGAGCTTTAGACTCAAAATTTATGAAAAGAAAAGATGATTTAGGACGATTCCATTTTCATGGGAGAGTAATAGTAATGCTGATTGGTTAGAATTCAAACAGTTTCCTTTATTTATACAGCATAATAGTTTGTCGAACAGGACTTTTACTGCAGATCCAGTTAGTGCAACAGTTTATAATTTATAACTTCGAAATGTCTTTAATGGTTTATCAAAACGTCCCCACAAATAATCCAAAGAAATCGGATCGTTGGATCTTTACCAAAAACCAAGTTGATAATCCTCCTAGCATTCGGCACCTCACTAAGCCTATTACTCTAAGGCAGGAGCGACTCTTACGGAAATGGTGTGCTTTGTACATAATGGCCACGGGGAGAAAGTTATACGTTCCTGCACCGATAATTTACGCAGCAATTGTATACATGCAACGCTTCTTCATGGTGAATTGTTTTCAGGATTTTAACAGTAGATTGTTCTGTTCCGTTTGTCTGTATGTGGCTTGTAAGTTTGAAGGCCTAGCTCGTCCTTTTCGATATCTCGTCAGAGAAGCATGCAATGCTGACCAGAAAGGTTACTTCGTGAACGCCATATACACCCCCAGTAGAATTCTCGACGGATTGAAATACGAAGACGTTCTTCTTGAGTCTCTCCACTATGAACTGCAAATCGAGCATCCTTCGAATATTTTATTTCTACTTTGTCAGAAAGTAGCAAGCGGTAAGGATCTTGCTTACATTGCCAACAGCCTTGCCAAGTGCAATCTGCTGTTTACTGTAATGTGTCTTGTGTACAAACCGGAAGTGATAGCTTGCGTCTGTATACATCAAGCTTCTGTATGGAGTCATCGTCATATTCCATTAAATAATGCTGACGGGAAACCTTGGTACGCCGGATTTGATAATGTCACTCCTGGGTTATTAAACCTGCTCGCTGCTGATTTCGTCTGCGTTCTGAATGCTTTTTCCCCAAGCATTAAAGACTACATCCTGGCTAGCAGTCGTAAGATGCGAGCGAAAGTTTAACTGGTGTTAGGACAAGTCTAAACTATAAAATCTGGTTACAATTTTAGCTGCATTTTTTTTTTTTTTTTTTTTTAACGCTTAGAAAATGGCGCACATATCCGTAATTGTGACAAGCCAGTCTAGTTACATGTAATATATGTATATATCAATTTTATAAGTTTAAAATTTTTCCTGCATGAAATATGAGCTTCAAAGTCATAGCTTCCCGAAAGAAGCTTTCGTATCTTTCTAAATTTGTATTAGATAAAGTAAAATACTAGTTCTAGTAATCATTTCCGTCAATGTAAAAATTCTTAATTATATGATTACCTTTAAATCCCCCCCCCCCCCCCCGTTGCCCAAAGAGTGAGACCCCGTCTCGTCCGATTTTTAGTATGATATATACTAAATCCCCTTTTATTTATTTTTTATTTTGTTTAAAAGCATTTTAAGTCTATTGCTTCCACTTTTCGGGATCTTATTCTTGTTACTAGCAATTAACGCTAACTCTTAAAGGTTTTCTAATATTTGTAGTTGCAAGGATTTACAACTTTCAAACTAATTCTGCGTGCTTGGAACTCGAGCAATTTATTCTTGTTGACCCGAACAATCTTCTATTCTAAACTTCCGTTGTTATCTAATCGCATGAGATGAAGCGGCCGTATTGCCGCTGTGGTTGAAAGAGAAGCGTAGACAAAACATTGATCTTATACAGTTGTATTGCTATACAAAACGGTGCCTTAGTTGGTACTATTCGAAAATCACTTATCTTACTATTATAGTAACTGCAGGATTACCACATAGTCTGGAACCTTCCTAACACCCGCAAGATTGTTGTATAAAAGTGCGCACAAACCCTTCCTCTTCAGGACTCTGAATAGTCTCTCCTAGATTCCTAACTTTTTCTTATTCGCCGAATCCTGCGTTTTTTTTTTTTTTTTTTTTTTTAAACAAAACAAAAAACAGGCAATCGGAATCGTCACTACAACTCATTACATCTCTAACACAAGACATTAATTAAATGTCGGCAAGATTGCGTCGTATATTAACAAATTTTATAAACACGCTGAGAACACTGAAACCAAAATATACATAGCTGCTACCCAAGATATTAAAAAAAAAAAAAAAAAAAAATTACAATCATATTAGCAGGTTAATAATGAAAAGTATAAACATAGCACCACCCTATCCATTTATGTGTGGTCCATCAAACAAGAGCTTAATATAGACCCTATTTTGAAATGGGAAGTATTAAAGAAATGCGCTAAATATAAATCCAGCCAGAAATTTTGTAGGTTGTGTGTAGAGGAAAAACTTGCTATAGCCTGGTATAAACAAACCAATAACTTATTGAATTCCAAAACTGAAATATTAAATAAATGTAGACATAGAAAGCCTTGGCTCGTAGATTAAGTTTGCTTATAGTGGGTTTTTCATTTTTTTATTTTCATCTTTGCATTCACGAATCTCTTTAAAAAAATTATAAAATAAAAATTAAATTTTTTTATAAAGTTCTCCCCTATTTGTGTTTGGTTGGTGTCTTTCTTGGTCACGTGTGGGTTGATTGAATTTCCTTTATACTTGTTTCTTTCCTCGTTAACCAGCTTTCCTGACGATCCGTTTAGGTAGGTCTGTCTGTCTCGCTCACTAGGGTTTTTTTTTCTTTTTTTTTCTTTTTTTTTTTTACTAATTTATATATATAATGCCATGTAATTTCAGGACGTAAGCGATCAAGATTCTCCATAGATTCCTGTTCTTTTAAGACTAATACGGAACTCAGTTCCTACAACGGTATATTTGTACGTCGAAAGTCTTGCTGGGGCATTGCATAGCTACTTTGCAACGTTGATCACTCGAATGTAAGTTCAAAAGTATGAGAAATTCCACTGTCGTAAGGAAGTGTTCGGAAAGAAAATATTTTGGTCTTTATTTTGTAAGGTCTAATGTAAGCGTGATGGACTTAACAGTTTAAGGGCGAGCATAACGTAGATAAACTTCAAAATTTAGTTAAGGGTGAAGACGTACGTATGCAAGCGTCATGCTAACTTGCTTATATATATGACATTCTTGCTTTATATAGACATACATTTTTTGGAATCAGTTATCCTAGGATTAAAAATCTGCCTTTCATTTGTTACTTGAATATCCAACATTCGAATTTGTGCCCAGATGAGGAAAAAGAAAAAGTTAAAAATTCAAATTTTAAAATAACTGAAAAAGAAAGTTATTTTTAAATTTTAAAAAATTTATATTGAGTTTAAGTTAAGACAGACTTTGAATTACACTTTTTTTCTTTTAAATTCACTTTTAAAATATCCCCAAAACTATGACTTGAGGAGATTAATTTTATTTCTTCAAAATGCCAAGGAATCAGTGTTAACGTGACCGGTTTCGTGACGAAGTTTTGAAGTTCAGCAGAGTTTGTGATTTGAAGAATTCAGTTTTCGGATTGAATTGGAACTTTGGCCCAAATCGTTTTTTTTTCTTTGTCCGGAATTAAACTTAAAGTCCGAATCGGGGTTAAAGTGAGGTTTTTAAGTTTCATAAGGACGCGTTCCAGAAGCTGAGTAGAATATTAAGAAACAGGAAAATTTCGCGAGAATACTGGATGTGATGTGATGTCAGTTCTTCAATATGGCAGTAAATGCTGAACAATATCATCAAAGATGAAGGAAAAACTTCAAGCAACTGAAATGTGGTTCTACAGAAGGATGCTGCGGATATCATGGATCGAGCATGTGAGCAATGATGAGGTTTTGGAAAGGATGAAAAGGAAATTAATACTGAGCATCAGGAAGAGACAGCTAGAGTTCCTGGGACATGCAATGAGGAAGGGGGGCTTGGAGAATCTGATACTAACAGGCCAGATAGTAGAAAGGAGAGACAGGGGAAAAACAACAAGTAACGTACTTGAGCAGGTGGGTGGCAGAACGGGGGTTGCTTGTTGTAGCAGGAGAAAACGTGCTAAGAGCCACCAGGGATAGGGAGACGTGGAAAGCCGTGATCGCTTACGTTCTGAAAGGACAAGGCATATAGAAGAAGGAGTGAATTGAGGAATTCAAAGTTATTTCTTCAAAATTATCATTTCTATTTTTCTAAGCTGGACCAGAAGTCCCTTTAGTTTTTTTTATCGGAAGCCCCATTAGCTCTCCGTTGGAGCTTGCTTAAAAGTCTCTGTCCTATTGTACATTATCGTTGTGTGTGTTAAGAAAGCATCAGCAGAAAACTTTGCAGCAATTGATTATTCTTAAAAGGAATATTGCCTTCTATATCTCTTTAACCGAAATAATTTACAAAGCATACAATTTCGTATAGTAAAAGGGACCAATATTAGAGAGCGATGGTCAAAAAGCTGGTCTTGCAGTAGACTATCACTACTGCTGTGAGTTTGATCCCTATTCAGTCCCTCATACATATGAACCTTGTGTGAAACTAGTCTAAGCTGAACCAATGCCATGCGTTCAAGTCACGCTAAAACATCAGTTCACTAAAGTTAAGCAACATCGAACCTAATCGGTACTTGGCTGGGTAACCGATTTTCAATCATGAATCATATGCAATATAAGCGAAAAATTAAAGTAGAAAAATTGAAAATAAATACAATTTGTCTAAATACAAATTGGAATGTCATAAAAAATATTATATCTTAAGTAATTGCTTTGCGATAATTTTTAACATCAATTTTGAGATTTTTCTTGCTTAAATGTTATGGATAAAAATAGGTAATATACATTTTTTACTTTCGAGACTTAGCAAAAGCTGGACTGCTGTCCCAACACAAATTCACCATCTTCATGTCAAGACAAATAAAACACTCATCCTGATCATAACGAATTTTCTCCAGCACATACTTCCCCGCTTCATACTTCTACTTCAGTGTAGTCGAGTGAGCAAGGAATACAGAGGCAAACTGGTTGCCGTTGTGCAGCAGAACACATTTCACCAAACACTTGCTGCTGTTAATGAACAGTCTCCAATCTTTGGGTTCGACTGTGGCAATCCAAGATTGTGCAGAATTGTGGAGCAATATCTGTAAAGTACACCAAGTCCTTCTCTGCAAAGAAAAATGGAGGTACTCTTGATGCCTGTTGCGGTGAAAGGTGATGCGAGCACCATTAGAGAGGAGTTTTCTTTTTCCTTCAATCTTGATGTCAACAGTTCCGGCACAGGACATTGACAAGCGAAGGCAATCATTTAGCTCCTTTTGGGAAAAGATTTATGGAGCAACATCGTTAAGAACCACTTCTTCCTCTTCATGTTCTTGAACAATAAAGGAATCTTCGTCACTAATGCCAGAAAGATCTCCAAAGACAGCTACAGGACGACGTGCTGATTCAAGATCAAGATACTTAAGGCTACTCCGGTAATTTCTGTTGATCCCAGTCACATCAATAATGCAGAAATCAGTGCCATGATTTGTCGGCTCCTTTCAAACCGTAGGAATCCCAAACTTCAGACAACTCTTCTTGTCTTTGGTCCATTGACGCAGATATTCGGTGCATACCATGTGTGGCGCCCGTACATTTAAACAAAAAGTCCAAAAACAATATGTGGCCTAATTAAGAAAGTTGACCTGATTGAGTAAAACCAATGTTATTTTTGGATTCAGCACATCAAAATTGTCCTAAATTGACTAAAAAACTTAGACAATAAATTTGGTGTTGACCAGTGTAACGCTATATTTTATTATTTTAAGAAGGTAAGTAGTCCTTTTGTTGCACTCAAATATTCTGTCTGGTCGATTTCTTGCCTCACACAGCTTCTGATAGCCATCGTCGAATTGAATGTAAGGACAAAAGATAGCCCTTCCATATTAGATTTTATGAGTGAATTTCCCCTGATTTTTTTTTGTGGTGGTGGAAGATACTGATCCATCAATCAGATTGAATTTTTGTAATATTTAATTTTGTTTAAATATTATTGTCTTATATCGGCATTGATTTATCTTTCTTTACCACAGATTTTATCCCCCAAAAGGAGTGTTGAATACAACGGTTTCAGTCTCCAGTCATTGGCGCTCATTTCCTTTGAGTCAGAATATCCAACAAGGAAGGTCTTCGTGTCCGTGAAAAGCAGTCTATCAAAAAGGACAGTTATTCTTGCCATCGCAATTACTGTAATACACTAAGTCACGACTTTTGACTTTTTAGGGAGGCATTACTGTGACAGTAATAGGGGTGACTTCAAAGAAAAAAATATTTTAGTTCAATTTATTTTTATACCAAAATATTTTTCTTCTTTGAGCCTTGCAATTTTTCAAATACTGATATATTCTCCCAAACCATTTCTGCATATCTCGTAAGAAAAATAGTTTGGCAAACGAGAAAAATAAACTGATATTTAATTTAATTCTGTTTAGTGTTTAACTATGAAATTGGTGGATTTATTTTATTTATGAGAAAAACAGTTGAAACTTTCCCTCTTTTTAACGATCAGTCAGTCAGTTAAGTGCCATACGTGATACACGCTAGGGTGATCATGTCTCTTTCGAGACATGACTGACTGGGCAGAAGATTATCCCGCAGTAGTTTGCCATTGCTTTCTGCGGTAGACTGGTTGCCGACCAAGGCTATAGAACCCAATCTGTCCTGCTATTTAACCCATAACTGGAAGGAAGAGGCGGATTAATACCTTTCCCAAGGGTATTTGCGCGTAAGTGAATACAATGGATTCAGCTGGAATTCGAACTCGCTTCCCGATTTTTCGTTCCGAGCCGATATCCACTGTACCACAACGAACGCACATCCTTTTTAACGATACGTGGTGTAAATATTTTTTTTTATGTTTCTGTCCCCACACATTGATTTTTTTTTTTACAGTTACACTGAAACAGCGTCATTATTTTTGGTCTGTTTGAGATTAAAATTGTTGAGTCTGTGCTGAAGACCGTCGCAAACGAAATGACATTTTTAAAGCGTCATATAATTTTTTAGACAATAGTCAATACAACAGAACTTTGATTTTTAGCCACAAGCACTTTTTTCCAAGTTAATCTTTTTTTTCCTTTTCTTTCGTGCATGCTTCATATTTTTACACGCTGTGTAAATTTCGCTATTATTAGTACATCTTATTCTTATTTTAATTATTTATGTTTCCTTCCTTAAAATTAAAAAGAAAATCTAGCACATTTCGACATGGCGTCAAAATGGTTAGAACAAGCTGTCTCGTTAGAGATCAATTTCGACTGAGTAGTGAGTGCTTCCTATTTGTTACCTTGTGCCACATCTTAACCCCATATGAGCATTCACCTCTCGGAGTTACCTGGTTTTACAGTGAACGCTTATAGAGAAATGAGCGCATAAAAATAATGATGTCACTTAGCAACAGCGCATGTTTGGAAGATAACAAACAACGCGCGTCGGTCAAGTGCGAGCCGTCGAAGAAACGACGTCTGCTGTTGAGAAAAAAAGGTAAGTGATAAAAAAGCCTAAGCAACAAGTAAAAACAAGCTATCAACATATCTTCTTAGTCAATTCGTTTTTTACTTAAAAACTTATTTTTGGTGGCGAAACTTTATTTCCTACAGCAATCTCTATCATTATTTCTTCGGTATTTTTGTTTGCTGTTTCGAAGTGTTGATAATTTGTCATTGGCATGGATTGCACAAGAAGAGCGTAGGATCTTTTTAGCGAAGTGAATAAATGTTGATTAGTACGAACAGTTCTACTTTGATTTTAAGTTAACTAATACTTTCCCGAACACTTGTTTTTAAAAAAGAATATCTGAAAGATAAACTTATAATTTTTTTCATTAAAATGTTACCTTGAACTTTTTTTTAGTGCGTGTGTGTGCTGTGTACGATCTGAGTATAATTTTTAAACTCTAAACTTGGAAATTAAAAGTCTTGTTCAATTAATCAATTAGTTAGAAATTCATTTTCAAAATCATAATTTTTTTTTGTAATAAGTAAATTTTAACACAGGAAAAACCTATTTTTTTCTACTGATTTTTGCCAGGAATTCTTTAATTTTTCAGCCCGAAATATTTCTGTAAAATTCTCGTGTCAAAGGATTTATTTACGGAAGTTTTTAGGGTACTTTAGAAATGCTAACCGCAAAAATAGTACTTCTAAACTTTAAAAGAGTACCCTATGAAAATTTCGAACATGATCATTTGTCAGGTCAGCATTTTTTTAATTTAATGGTTTATTTTTATTATTACAATACATCATTGTTGCTGACAAAAGACGTACGACTTTTCCAAAGTTTAGAAATCTATTAAGTTTAGAGAGAATCAAAAATTTTTAATTAGATTTTAATTTTAATTTTTTTAGGGAGGCACATTGGTCTGGTTAAAGGTGTCATATATTTTCAGGTTCTTGGAGAAAAGCAAACTTTTTAACTAGTTAAAAACACATACTTTAAATTTAAATCAATTTCTAACCTGAAAAAAAAAATTGATCAAAAATATTACAATGGCTAGCTGCTGCTGCTACTACTACTAAAAAAACTTGTAGCTGTTTAGGGGAATTTCAAATTTTACAGCTGGATTAGAAAGTTACGAATTTTGAAAAATCAATGATAAATAATATTAAGTGTTAAAACAATCTATCCCAGTAGAAGAAATAAGGGAATCAGAGCTAAAATCTAAATACTCTGAGAAGGTTGGAGCATGTAATGTTCAAAACGTAGAGAATATGGTTAACAAAGATGAGGATGACACTAAACAATTTAGTGTAAATAGTTTCTCTGATTTATTTATTTGCATCATAGTAGCTTGTGTTCCCAAGAAAGCAGTTACTTGTTAAGTTATTAGTCAGGTTTAAGCGTTGTGGTGCATTGGATATCGACTCGGAACGGCAAATCGGCGAGCCGAGTTCAAATTCCAGCTGAATTCATTGCATTCTCTTATGCGCAAATACCCTTGGGAAAGGTAATTAATCCGTCTCTTCCTTCCAGTTATGGGTTAAATAACAGGACAGATTGGGTTCTATAGCCTTGGTCGGCAACCAGTCTACCGCAGAAAGCAATGGCAACCTACTGCGGGATAATATTCTACCCAGTCAGTCATGTCTTTTTTCGAGACATGATCGCCCAAGCGTGTATCACGTATGGCACTTAACTGACTGACTGAATCAGGTGAGAACTAATGTTTTTCATCAGATATCAATAAGAAATTTTTCTTTTTCTTTTAGTAATTGAAAATTTATTTTTTGTTATTCAGTCACAAAAAGATGCTACTTAATGCATATTTCACTTAAGTTCAATAATTTGTATAGTTCATGAAGTTATTTGAAATTTTTTCTGTTTTTATTATTATTAATAATTAAAAACAAACAGGCAGATGAAGTATAATCCAAGTTTTGGCCAAAAAATTGCACAAAAATAGTTGACTTTCAAGACTTTCTTGGAGAACAAATCACCAGAACAAGAAAATTAGTTAAAAAAATCCAAAAGAAATGTGAAATTTAAATACAAAACAAAATACTAACAAACCAGTTCTCAATGCAACAACTCAAAAAACGTTTACCTTTAAATTATAATAGCCAAAACCATGCTGACTGTTCAGTCAGTTAAATGCCATACGTGATACATGCTTAGGTGATTATGTCTCGAAAGAGACATAACTGACTGGGCAGAAGATTATCTCACAGTAGGTTGCCATTGCTTTCTGTGGTAGACTGGTTGACATCCAAGGCTATAGAACCCAATCTGTCCTATTATTTAACTCATATAACTGGAGGAAAGAGACAGATTAATACCTTTCCCAAGGGTATTTGTGCGTAAGTGAATCCAAGGAATTCAACTGGAATTCAAACTCGGCTGACTGTTATAAGACAATAATAATTTAGAGAAACATGTAATTTAAAATAAAAGGCAGTTTTAGCTAAAAGCTAACTTCAACATATAAATGAAAGGCATTTTCTTGTTGCTTTTTAATTATATATGGCATGGCATTTTGAAGATAAACTGGCTTAATATTATGCACCCTTTCCTCCTATATATTTCTGTCAAACACAGACCTATTTTTTTTCTTAAAATCAACCAATGTTCTTTAAAGACACCAGTTGACAAGATCTTCCACTTCCAACTTTTTCATGATCTGTTTTAATTCAGTCTCATTATGTTTCTGCTGTCTATTAACAAGTGAGCCAACCAACAAAAGTGTGGCGTGTATATCTTTTTATAATAAGTGTATGCAGTTATTATATTGTATAGATGGTAGGATTTTTCTAGCTAAAAGTAAATGAATATGAATTTGAGGTGATCTGGTATTTTGTCTCTATTTGTGAGGAGACAGTGGTGCAAATATAATATTTATTTACCATTCTAGACAGAAGATTTGTAATGTATGGTTTTTGTAATTGTTTTGATATATTTTCATTTTAAATGAAGAAAAATAAACAAAACAATGCTTTCAAATTCTTGTTGTCTTTAATTATATCTTTGAGGATTTATTGTTAATTGCTCACCTTTTCAAAAGGTTTTTTACAAATTATTGTTCTAATTAAAAAAACTTGGATGTTTTCAATTGTGTGAAGTTTTTAATTCATTTTAAAATTCTTTCACTCTTCACTAATGGCGGCTTACAAGTGATTTATGCTGCCACAAAATGCCTAGAACTTTGCTGGGTAGAAATATTCAATAGCAAAAAAGTAATTAAACATAAAAAAATAGTATTAAATATGATTTAAAAAACAGTTTCTCAGCATAGAAAAAATGAACATTTGATTATTTTTAATTTTCTAATGCACGTAATAAATCTGGAAAGTGACTAAATTTCCTAGGAAATAATTATTCTTTTTATTTTAGAACGCAATTTCATATTGTGTAACCAACAAGCCCATGCTTTGATGTCCTGGAAAAGTCAGTATATTTCAACCATTTCACCTCTGGTCACATTCCAGTCCTTCTAATAGTTCACATACAATTATAGTGCTACAAATGAACAGCCTATATTTAAAGTGGACTCTCCTATTGCACTCATGATAAATAGCTGACTCTTTTCAGGACCAGTTGATCTTTCTTACTGCTTCCTCTGGATTATATTTATTCTTGTCAAAAAGAAAAAGCAAAGTAGCCAAGTAAGATAATCATGTTTCTTTTTCTTTTTTTAAATTTTTGAAACTGTATTTGAATATCAAAAAAAGGAATGTATGCATAACACAGAGCCAGTGCAACGGCCTCATGTCTCTCCTTCACTCTAATGCATCTGTTTTCATAAGTTAGTACTCATAAAATACTAATTTTATTGAAATCTAACTATGTACAATAATAGATCATACACAATATAGGGGAACAATTTGACTAGAAAAGTACAATTTATCAACATCACATAATATATAATTCTGTTTTGCCTCAATTTTTAATATCAATTTGAGACTTGTAAATAATTTTAACAAATTCAGCATTATGCATAGGAATACTGAATTTTATATTGTGCTTCATCACGGTTGAGGAACTGAGTGCATTATTTTCAATGGAAATTATGGCTAACTTAGATAACCTTAGATTTCTCACTGTAGATTGCAGATAATTTTGAATAAGTTTTAATTTGCTGAAACTTCTTTCAGCAATTGCAACTAATTTAAATTGTCTGGAAAAAGTTTTCATTTTGAAATTTCTAAAATAGCTGATTTTAGTGCCATTTTTAGCCATCTATCATGTTTATTTGTAATTCTTTTTATCAAAAAGTTTTTCAAACAAAGTTTACTTTTCTGAAACTTTTATTTTAGGAATATTAGCTGATTTCAAGTATACTGATCTTATCTGAAACAGATATTATTTACTTTAAGTTTAAAATATCACAGAAATGTATTTTTTAACATGACAGTAGCTGTTTTGACATGTTGACAGTTTTAATGTTGTTCTATAAAGACTTTATAACACTTAATTAAAAAATGTCTTAAGTGTTATTTTTACAGAATTTTTAAATACTCAGTACTTTAAAATTTAGGAAAATATTCTCTGTAATTTAATGTTTTACTGAATTTTAGAAATTTTGACTTTCAATTTACTATAGTTCACTTATATTTTCTCAATGTTGTGTACTTAAAAAAAATTGGCACATTTATACACAAACCAAAAAATTCAAAATTCGTTTAAAAATATTGGTGTATGATGATTTGTATTACTTTTTCATGATTAGTAAATATAGTTTTAACTTAATAATAATATTTAAAAGGCTGAAATTAATACAGTATTTTAAAATATTTAAAGTTTACTAAATTTATATAATTAAAATTTAAAAAAATAAACTCTTCATGTAAAAATTAATTCAAATTTGTTTTTCTTAAGACCATTATGTCCTTAATATATCTTATTTATGAAAGCAATTAAAAGCTTTTCTAATTAAATAATAGTTTAATTGAATTTTTTTAATTTTACAATTCAGAACAGAAAATAATATTTCTGTTTGATAAAAACAAAATGATGGTCTAAATTCTCCAAGGAGTCTCCTTTTAACTAAAATAAATATGAAGAGGATGGAATTTTAATTTCTTGAAATTAAGTGGTAGTGGGCAAAAGATGTAAAAGAAAAAAAAATTCTTACCAAGAGGCTCTACAAATAAAAAAAAAATAATTTAATTCCTTTGTGAATAAGTCCAGAAAATTTAATTGAAATCTGACACTAATTTGATTTTTGCATGAATTTCCAAAAAAGATGCCAAGGTTCTCTACACTAATCATTGGCCCACCCACTGATGCAAGAAAAACAAGATTTTTAACCAAAATTTTGAACGTGTTAGAAAGGATGAAAAATTTAATAAAATGATCAAATAATACTTTGGTCTTTTCTCTTAATAATAACAAAAACATTTTGAAGTGACACGATAACTAGGCATATATTAAGGTGCTTTGTAAAATTAAAATATGTATTTTATTATAATAGATTAAAATAGAAAATGGTCAAGAATAGAAAATTGATTAAAAACATGTTTCGTTTAAAAGTGAAAAAGAAGAGAAAAAATAAACGCTTTTTTTATGAGGAAAATTGTGGAAGAGAAATGGGTATCAGATTAATGTTTTAAATCCTACCACTCTTCCGGTAAATATTTGACTCAGTGATTTAATGTGATAAGAGATAAAGTTCAGGTAATAGGTTTTTTTGAATGACCAGGTCAAAGGCTGTCTTTACTGTATCTTAACCACACATTAAGAATTTTCCGGCGGAAGCTTTATTAAGATAAAAAAAAATCCTGAAAAAAATACTAAGGCTAAGTACAGACTGGGTGTCTGCAGGATGTTTACACATCAAAAGAAGGAAAATTTAAGTACCCTGAAATTTTGGACTTAGAGTCACCAGCTGCTTATCACCCAGTGGTCTAAAGCATTTCCAGATTTCCGGATTTCCGAATTAATTTTAAATAAATGCAGGTGATTTTTCCGAGTCAGATCAGTTGAGTTAGTTCCACCAGACGTGTGCTTGAAGTAGAACCTCCGTTTGTCTTGTTTCGGTCAGTTCAGATTTGATCTCCATTAATTAGAGTTAGAGCTGTGTGTCACATTCGCCTGCCCTAACCAAAAAGGCTAACTCTAAACGAAATAAAGCATCATTTCAACTCATCCAAGTTGTGGAAGTTCGTTCCTTATAGTTTAATCTTGTACCCCCAGCTTGAGGCTCCGACTTTTTCAACAAACTCCTGGTAACATCACAGCGTGGAGAATGGCCGCCAGAGAAATTGTTCGGACAGTCTGTTGGGTGTTACATTGACAAACTTTGTTTTATCAAATTTGGGGCCTTTTTTTCATCATAGTATATACATTTTTAGAAAATTTTTGGATGTACCAATTTTAATGAA
Source organism: Ascarosepion bandense (assembly GCA_037127315.1). Taxonomy (NCBI): domain Eukaryota; kingdom Metazoa; phylum Mollusca; class Cephalopoda; order Sepiida; family Sepiidae; genus Ascarosepion; species Ascarosepion bandense. The sequence continues at coordinate 325,024 of JBBBDQ010001192.1, forward strand.
CAAATTACAATTATCATATATACATTATTTTATAATGAGTTAATATATTCTTTGAAAATTTGAAAGCAGTAACAAACTTTGTCAGTCAACATCTTTTCCAGGATCTTATTCTGATTTAAAAACTCAAGCCTATTTCTTTTTTTTAGTGCTGCTGAATTAATTTTGCTCCAATCATGAAAAAAGGCAAGAAAGAAGAAAAGCCAGTTGCCACTGATGTTGTGAGTAGATCAGATTTATTCTAACTGAATACTCTGCTCCTTTACTTTTGAATATAGGAAAATGATGTCCGCTATTTTCAGTTAAAACAAATTATTACTAAACCACCCCATTTTACATTTCACTTACTCTCTAAAAATTGGAATTTTTTTAGCCAAGAGATTATAAACTTAAGTGTTTCTTATATTCAATGTAGCAGTGTTTTCATATTTAATATGAACTCAGATATATTGTTACAATATAGGTTCTTTGCTTCATCAAATAAGGTTAAATAAATTTAAAGTTGGTTGCACACATGACCCATCATTCAGCAACTCTCTATACTAAACAGTTTTACTGTCTTTTATAGCTTTTTCTAATAGTTTTTGTTTGTTGAAATTTATGCTGATAGAAGTTTTTAAGTTTAGTTTCTATCATTTTAATTAAAATAAGTGAATTACAGTTTTAATATACTATATTATTTATTTTATTTTATTTTTTTCAACACTTTCACTTGGATTGATATGGACTGGTATTTTTTCTTTATCCAGCTATCTCTCTCATAGATTTTTGTAACAATTAACTACAAGAAAAATAAGTAAAACAAAATTGAAAAGATCATTAGTGAAATTTGTGTATATTATGTAAACTAGTCAGGTCATAATTACATCAATTGTCATTTTGCCTGAATTAATGTACCAAATCACTGCTGGAATTTTTGTGCCTGTATCAATATAAACTTTTAGTTATTGCTATTGATTTTCATGTAACTATTATTTTGTGCATCTTTTAACAGCTGTCCGAGAACATTTTGTGGATCATTGCATTAAATTTAATGAAAACATCATCTCATTCAAGAGGATAAATATATTCTAAGCAATCTAGTGGTTAACATGTATAGCCTTGAGTTTTGGCTGCTGCTTTCGGATTTGTAAAATCTGCTTTGTCTCGAAATCTGAGCTTACACACACCTACACTTTTTCACAAGCCAATTGAAAAAGCACATAGATTTATTCTTTCACTAATAAAAGAGCCTTTTTCATGATACAGTTGGCTAACCAAACTTTACCATGTGTGGACGTCTTTAAAAACAAATTGGATAGTTTCTCATTTATTAACCAATCAGGATTTATAGAAAATCTAGAAGTTGATCTGATTTTATCTTTTAAAGAAACATGACATGAATTTTTGCTTTCTCATCAGAGAGCAGACTGGATGCCTTTTCCAGGCAACATGCATTTTTTTACTATCTCACTTTCTCTTTTGCACTGCATTCATTTATTTTCCTACTTGTTTATTGGCAGCAACAAAACATAGATTTTCACTTACTACTGTCACACATACACAGGGACATGTCTTATTTTTTTTTTTTCACAAATCCATTTCATATCATTCAATTGACTAAGAAATGGAACTCTAAAAACATATTCACAAAGAAGAGAGACTTTATACAAACTTTCAACACAAATGTTTTAAAACAACAAATTAATGTCAATTTCTCTTGTTAAATATCTATTAATATACAAAGGAGACCATTTTTTATTCTTTGTTCATGGATGTTCCGCATGAATATTATTTCAAAGTCAGTAAGCTTGATTATGTTTGGCACAAGGACATTCACAGTCATAGCTGACAGTCACCACACTGGCATCACTTAAAATATGGCATTATGATGTTTTCATTACAAATCATTATTAATTGTGATTAAAAAATTACTGGCTTATTTTTGTTGCTTTTTAAAAACAGTTGTTTCCCCAGAAATATGCTGTTAATTATATTACATATTGTATTTTATTATGAAAAGTTTATGATTGTGGAGTTCTTATGTAACTGTGGCAGTAGTGATGTTATTTTCATGCTCTATACTAATCTTAACCTAGTATAACACAAGCCAAATGCACTAGTCTTTCAAGTGGGAAGGGTTTTCTTCTTTTGAAAATCCTAGCCTTGAGCTGAACTTAAGCACCAACTATTTGCAAATATCTAATTCATCAAACAGGATAAATATTATTTTCATTATATAGTTAACTTTTTCTGACTTACTCAAATATTACTAAAATTTAGTTTTCCCCCCTGCCTTACTCAGTTATATATTATTAAATAGTAACAAAGAATCATAGGATTATCTAGAATTTATGTAGAGAAGAAAATGATTTCAAAATATGTTGATCATAGTTCATAAAAAACAAATAAAATATATCTAATCTAACTAGAAAACTGAATTTGAGATTTTATTAATTTATTTTACAAGATTCTGTTGGTTAATTTCTGTGCCACTATTTCATAAACTCTGCCTTTATTATACTTGGTCATCCCTCAACTAGCTTATGGCCACATCACATTGAAACACCAGTTCCCATACAATCATTGACGGTAAACAATGTTGAGCTTGGTCAGTACCTAGATGGGTGACCACTTAGGAATACCAGATGCTTTAAGCTTGGATGTTCAGGTGGTGTAATGAATAATAGTTTAGAATTGTTAGTCAGAGAGACAAGTTACAATTCCAGGTGAGATTATTATATTTCCTTTATATGCAAATATTCCTTAAGAAAGGTATGAATCCACCTCTTTTTCCTTGACTATGGGTTAATTAGAAAAACTCCTATCACTAAATCATTATTACCTCCTCTGCCAAAAAATATTCCTATAATCTTGTTGTGGAGTAGTTTTTGCACTGAAGGTTATAATCATTATGTCAGTTGCTAATCGACTTAACGTACCCAAAATGTTAAGAATTTGGTAATCTTTCAGTGAAAGCTGACTCCTGAGTATTCGGCTAACTGCTGACTAATATCAACTGCCTTAGTCCAACTATGTCCAAACTGGAGCTGACTAGTAGTTCTACTGAACTCCAGTAGAACTCTAAAGAAATTCTAAGAACTTTTCCTTATTAAAGGAATCCACCCCGATGTGACTAGTAGATCTAAAAGAGAAAATCAACTCCTAAGAACTTCTCAATATTTATTGTATAAAAAATACAATTATGGCACAAGGCTGATTTGGTGGGGGATCAAAAAACTCAGGATGATCTTCAGTATCTATCCTATACCTAGCTAATCTGACTCACGACCCAAACATACTTGACAATTTTCTCATCCACCACAAGAACATGTCCATCATCATTCAATCCTTTGCATACCAAAATACCTCAAACATACCAGGGACCTAAAAAACCCCAAATGAGTATAAAAATTTTATTGTGAATAATAGATACAAAGATATATTTAAAAATATATCATGAAATGATATGTGGGAAGGGGCATGATATAACCACCCTGCAAAAAAAAATAAATTTTTTAAACAAAAAATAAAAACAGAAATCATGATGTTAGTTGGACCCAACCAACCCACAAAACAAAGAGGCCACTGTATTCTGCCCATAGGACAAAATCAAGAGGCACTCTTTCTACAGGGAGTGGAGAGGAGAAAATAAAATGGATGGGAAGAATATAATCCTGACCCAGACGAGATAAAACGGGACAAAAATAAAAACTGGGGAAATTGGGAATCTTGGCCTGGATCATAACAAAAGACAATGCCGGGGACAGGCTAGGAATTACATTCATTCATATTAACTAGGTACACAAAAAGGAACTACCTTAACCAGGGGAGGGTTCCAAAGGAAACCACCCCTATGTGACTAGTAGATATAAAAAAAGAAAATCAAAGCTAGCCCCATTCACGCGAACCAGGCTCGCTACATTTACCCACCTTTCGCTAAAGCCTGTCGGAGTCAACCGTTTTCAATCAGATCTAATCTTAATTTTGAGCTGATGCTCAAAATATCGGATCAGATCCTGATGTTAAAGTCGGCCACCCCGCAAGATTTCCCTCCAGTCGCGGTTAATCTTGGCCTCTGTCACCGAGCCGTGGCCAGTAGCGACAGAAACATCATTCGCTTCACTCTCGAAAATGAGGGCGACACATTGTTATAGGCGTATGCACGATCAATGAGCACGGGCTCACGCGGTGCGATACGAGCAGTCAACTCGCCGACACGGTCCCATAGAGGGCGAACCCGAGAACAATGGTAGAAGGCGTGCGCAGACGTCTCCTTTAAACCAAGGTCACAGCGTTCACAATCTGGCAAATCCGCCAGGTCCCATGAAGGCCGCGTCATTGAGAGACAACCGATTCCGAGCCAATCGCCAAGTAAGTGAAAACTCAGAGTTGAGATAATAGGCACATGGCGCCCAAGACCAATAGGAGCGATACTCCTCCTCCGACATGCCGAGCACTTCGCGTAGTGTATCCTTCCCGACAACCGCCACTAAACCCTGATAGAAGACTTTTCTAGGCCGAGAAAGGTAACTGGACCGAGGAATGGCTCTCAAGGTCGCCAAACATTCGAGGAGAAAACTCGATCGCCCCCGAGGCTTACGGCACAGGGTACGCTTGACCAGCAAAGAAACTCCACTGGCCAGCCGGTTCCCATATGCTGAATAGACGACAAAGTCGTTAGACAGCACACAGGCAATTGACGTTGGATCGCGGCCACATCCACGCCGAAAGACAAGAAGTCCCGAAGCAGGCGGGCTGCCTTAGTCCAATCCCCTTCGCATTCAAACTAGCTAACTTGATTGACATCCGTTAGATCTGAAAGTAGAAAAAAGAGAAACATTACTTCTAATCACATACGGGGTAAAAATCTCTGGCAATAGGGACCCCGACGGACTGTCCTAGGGAACCAGTTTGTACGTCGGACGTAATCCGTCCGTCTAGAACAATCCCGCCGACGTCCGTAGGATAGTTTAGTTTTAAGACCCTATATAGCAAAATAGGGACCCTCCCCGCACCTAATTTTGCCATTTTACGCAGCTCTGGCGTGCCGGTGCGAGTTATGTCAATGTTCTTGTAAAAATCCTTGGCCGCAGCCAAGTTGTCCCAGACCCTCAGGTTCCCTCCTGTACTACGGATAAGGATGATGACACCTGGGGCTTTGGGAAAGTTCTCTGGGTCGTCAGTGGATTTTCCATCTACGGAGGTCAGCTTCAACAGCGGTTTTAAAAGGCTCTTCCTTTGAGCCGACCAATCCTTTGACACTTCTCTTTTGTCTATTTGACAAAGGGCTTCTTCCTTCGGGAGGGATTTCTCTGACTTCCATTCTGGATACCGTCACCTGCAGGGTCATGTCTCTTGTGCCAAAACCGGCCTTGCTTTTGACCGCCGCTACCTCCGCCACTTTCCCATATTGGGCAAAAAAGGCCCCAATATGGTCCTCTGCAATGTCCATTGGAACACATGTAGAGTCACCCGGGTCTTACGTGTGCCCATACACTCGGTCTGGAGGCGAAGCGTTTTTGTTGTTAATGTGGCACCAGCCAACTGCTTCGCCTCCTCTTGTGTATTCGGTAGGAGGTCCTACATTACGTGGCTTCTCCGTGCCACCATTTTGACTTTAACCTGAAGGCTTTTCACAGCCTCTTCAATGGTCTCCCTGCTGACCCCGACAAACTTCTTGTGTGTTTTCGAGTCCTTGGTGAGCAGGGAGATAATCCTCGGTTCGACCGCACTTAACTGTTCGGGCACAGTTAAAAGTTCATGACCGGAAATGATCTCTGCGAACCTCTCCTTCGCTGCTTCGTAGTAGTTTTCGTCTTTATTGTTTTTCCTCCACTCAATGTCGAGGTGGAAGGAACTGGCGACTCTGGCTTTTTTCGAGGCCACTGCATTTGTTATTGGACAGTGGCGACTACTGACTTTCGGCACTTGGCACGTGACACTCGCCTTCCTTCCCACTCCAGACTGAGGTAGAGGGAATTGGCGACTGAGGCATTATCGAGGCCTCTTTCATAATGCACTCCTGCCGAGGGAGGTTGTCCGTCGTTGTATTTTCTACGCTTCTCTCTCGTAGCGACTTTGAAGAACGAATTTTCTGTTAACAAAAACACACCATCCGACCGACTTAGCGAACGAACGAATCGAACAAAAAAATAATACGCTGAGAATTGTTCCCAAGAACTTCTCCACAATATATATTTTCGTATAAAATACAAAAATTGTGGCACAAAGCCGAAATGGGGAAGGGTAGAGGGTGGTACTCGCTTAACTATCCTATACATAGCTAAACACTATCACAACCCAATCACTCATTACAATTTGCGCATTCACCACAAAAAGCCATCCATCATCTCCCAATCGTTAACACACCACAATACCACAAATTTACAAGGGACACCTAAAAAGGTGGGAAATAACCCATTCCAATAAAAATGCACTTCTCCACTCCTAAGAACTTCCTGATAACTCTTATTAATATAGGAGGGAGAGACCATTATCTAAGGATTAGGTGTGTTTCACCATAACAAATCTAAACATATTTTCTGACTTTAAATAATCTGCAAGGTGTTGATAAATCCTAGAAAAATGAATGAATCAATTAATCATTCCTATGGGAATTTACTTTTATTCTTTCTATTCACATGAGAGTTTTTTCAAATGTCTTATATAAGATGCCATCACTATAAACAAAGCAAGTCTTTAGGAATGTATTAAAAATAAAGAATTTCCTGTTTTTTATTTCTTCTAACTTTTGATGAGATAGTTCAGTTTATTTGTAAGCATCACTTCTTCAAGAACTGAAGCTGCATTATCGTTTACTATTCCCCAGTATGTATATCTTCTATATGCCGTGTCCATTCAGGACGTGAGTGATCATAGCTCTCCGCAACTTCCTTTCCATTGTAGCTCCTACTAATATTTACTTTTTTTTATCATCTTCCCCAGTCCCCTATTTGTACCAGGTGATCAGGCAGGTGGCTTACGACCTTCTTTTATCCAATTTGCTTTCAATATGTTGCATGTCAAATTTTCAAAGCACAAAAGGAAAATAAAACAGTGTTGAGAGTAAAATGTTAGTTCAAATATGTAAGCAAGCAACAAAGAATAAATATTTTTTTTTAATTGAGTTAAGTGTTACTTTTGCTACTTAATGTAAGCAGTTAGTAATTCTAAGCATTGGTCTACTAGATTAGCAGTTTCACTATGTTCACTTGAGGCATACTTTATGTATAGATTAATTGATGTCTGATGAGGAAAGGCTGTGTTAAGTACTAATATTATTGAATTCAAACATTTGGAGGTCAGGTATAACCATGTTAGAGAAACTTTTAAACATCTACTTATATATAATACTAGCAGTATAGCCCGGCGTTGCTCAGATGTAATGAAAGCTTTAAAACTAATCCATGGTCCTGGAGCTCACTCTTTGGATGTTGGCATGAAAGACTAAAAAGCAATAGTTGTTTCCAGTTAAAGCGAAACTGTATACTGAAAGAAAAATGAATGGATGGAAGTCAAATTTTGATTTCCTAGTATCGGCATCAAATAAGTTTTTTTTGCCATAAACTGAATTTTGAAGGCTAAATAAGTCCTCTGAGTAAATGGTATGATGGCTGTGACTAAGAACTAAAATTATACCTACTTAGAGCCAAACCCGAAGCAAAAACTAAAATAAAAGGGCTGAAAAAAAATACAGACATACAGGCAGATAAACAGACACACACACAAACATCTTTATATATATATATATATATATATATATATATATATATATATAATATCAAGTCATAATAGGAATCTAAATCTAAACTTATTTATAAATGGAACTTTGTGTGTGTGTCTCTGTTACCTACAGACTCCAAATTGGCTGAACCAATTTTCTTGAAAATTTACACAGTTGTACTATAAGCATCTGCAAGTGTTTTTAGCTAGACTTTGTATTGAGGTACCCCCGATAAATATCGAAAATCGATAATCGAAAAAATCAGAATGTAGAAGGAGTTGTCCGATTTTAATCAAATTTCATACACTCATAGACAAACACATAAGAAACGATATTCAGAAGTTTCAAGGTTGCAGTTCTTACAATAGTGCAGAAAATCGATAATATATATATATATATATATATATAAAAGGCAAGATGTTTGTGTATCTGTTTATCTGCCTGTATGTCTGTATTTTTTTCAGCACTTTTATTTTAGTTTTTGCTTTGGGTTTGGCTCTAAGTAGGTATAATTGTAGTTCTTAGTCACAGCCATCATACCATTTACTCAGAGAACTTATTTAACCTTCAAAATTCAGTTTACGACAAAAAAACTTATCGATACCAGGAAATCAAAATTTGACTTCCATCCATTCATTTTTCTTTCAGTATACAGTTTCACTTTAACTGGAAACAACTATTGCTTTTTAGTCTTTTGTACCAACGTTCAAAGAGTCTGAGCTCCAGGACCATGGATTAGTTTTAAAGCTTTCATTACATCCGAGCAACGCCAGGCTATACTGCTAGTAAACAAATATATTGGAAACTTGATTCTTTATATTTTCTTTTTTCTTTATTGTTGCTTTCATTTCCTCTGGGCCTTTCCAAGTTTTTATGCATACTATCCATATGTTAATAGGAATCAAGTGCATGAGATGATTTGTCTGGTCAATGAAAAGCTGAGAGATGGACTCATTGTAAAACTATGATTGAAATTCAGTCAGTATATACATGATACAAGCTTTGGGTGATTATGTCTCGAAAGAGACATGACTGACTTGGGCAGAAGATTATCTCGCAGTAGGTTGCCATTGCTTTCTGCAGTAGATTGGTTGCCAGCCAAGGTTATAGAACCCAATCTGAACTGTTATTTAACCCATAACTGGAGGGAAGAGACGGATTAATACCTTTCCCAAGGGTATTTGTGCATAAGTGAATGCGAGGAATTCAACTGGAATTCAAACTTTGCTCCCCGATCTGTTGTTTCAAGTTGATATCCACTGCAGCACAACGCACACCCTGCACCACAATTACATCAGTATTTAAAAATCAGCAAGTTTTTGGTTGATTTAAAAAGAGATATATTACAATATATTAGATTTGTAGAAATTTCTATATTTTTTTATCTTTCATGCAGCATGCACCTCACTCTGTCTGCCATCAGAACTTTAATTTTTGTAATTAATATAAAGTTAGTTATTTGGTATTGATTCTATTAGTTACATTCTCCAAGAATTTACTTCCAAGTACCATTTTGCTACACTATTCATTCTTCGACAAGTACTATCCATTCATTATATTTATTTTACTCTCATGCCTTTTTTTAGAAAGAAGTGAACATAAAATTGAAGCATAACAAATAATTATAATCAAGCCTTTATTTTCCAGTTTGATCCTATTCTTGTGGAAAGCAGGCAGGCCTTTACAGTGGTGTTGATGTTAAAAAGCCCTGAAATTGATATCCAAGCAAGAGCATGTGAAGCTATTTATAAATTTGTCAATAAAAGCAAGTATATTTACTGTTATCTATATAATATATGTAAATTTTGATATTTAATTATGTACACATGCACACACACACATACTCTCTCTCTCACATACAAACACACATACATAAAAATGTGTTGATATGAAAATTTATGTATTAATGTATACTTACTTAAGAAGAAATTTGTCCATGTGCTAAACTTCCCAGCTGCTGACCCTGGAAAAATACAATCACAAAAATGGATTTGATTGGTTGAAAATAAAATTGAATCAATATTGTTATGATGCACATTGTGATAGGCAAACAAATCTGGAGGTTTATGAATTCAAATGGAGGTATATCAAAATATGGGATAAAAAGAAGGAAGGGTCATTAGTAATTTCTCACTTTATTCTGGGGAAAAAGAGTTGCTAACTGTAGAAATTAGGATAAAAGTTTACACCTGCATTTGCATTGTTGACTCTTTGTCCTCCAATACCTTCAAGATCTTGATAGATAGCAAATATGTCTACTGCTACAATCAACCTTTGTGAGAATCATTGTCTAATCTGTTAGTATATTTGTCTCTATTCCCCCAAACCCGATTTTCTATTGATATTACGGCTATCAGTCCTCTTCCGAGTCAGTTCCTGAAATCAAATTCCACTACTGTGTACATAATAGGTAAATCCTGAAATATACAACTTGTACTTTCCTTACAAATTCTGCCTGTGTACACCATAGTATTTATGCCACCAACTTTCCTATATCATAATATAACCTGATAGATATTCTTTGATAGGATTATATTCATGTTAAGTAATAAAAATAAACGAAAAAATATTATTTGCTTTTGTAATATTTTGAATTTCTTTGTTGTAGGTGATGAGAACAAAAAGCTTGTTTTGGATTTGAATCCAATTGATGATATTTTAGAACTGATGAAAAGTGAAGACAAAATTGTCCATCGCAATGCATTAATGGTTCTGGCTACAATGTGTGCACATGGTGAGTAAATATGGGTTTAATGTTTTTCTACAGATCCTTGAAAGAAAATTCTTTAACTGTTTTCCAAAATCATAACTCCTGCATAAAGCTAATCAAACCTTGGTTGTTGGCCAGTGTTATATTATACGAGTTGCCCCCCACTTAGACTATACTCCTAAAAATTAAAGATAGAAAAATAGATACTTCCTAGCCCGTCAGAGTCCCCATCAGATAATAAAGGAAGCCGACATGATGGCTACTATTTCCTATCTCCACACTGACTTGTCTCCTGTTTATTATTGTTAGTTATTGTCATATAGACCATATAACATTACAGCCAGTGGTTTTTATGAGTCCTCCCCTTAGCTGAAATTTGAACACGTGAAAACCACCTGCCAACTACCAGGGTCAGATTAGATTCATGCATGAGCTATGATTCTGAAAAATAAAGAATTTTCTTTCAAGGATTTGATAGATTTTACAAGATTTGTGATGTGGCATGAAAGTTTTCATTAGAACAGCTCTCTTGGTTTTAAAAATTGTGAATGTAATTTTTAGAGTTAATATAAATTTGAATCCAAAGAATAAATATCAAATTTAGTAATTTGATACCTATTCTTCCCAATATTTTTTAAGAGAATGTAATGAAAAGTTATCAGTCCAAACCAGTTCCCAAAATTTGACTAAATGTTTAAACACAAGATTTTTATCCTGTCTTGGATAGAACAAGAACTATTCAGTACCTCCTTGTAAAAATCTCATTTAGAAATATACATTAACAAATGTGTTTTATTTGTTCATGTTATATATTTTGGTATTTGTTAGAATAGGTTTTTAGAAAAATGTAATATAATCATTATCATCAATCTTTGCAAGGTCATTATCTTGTTGATATTTGTAAATGACCTGGACATATGGGATATTTGCCCAAGTAATCAGAGATGCCCATATTCTTTGACTCTCCATGAATGCAAATAACAGAGACTCTAAAAGACTGTTTGATTAATTTGCATGGAAAACATTTATAATCATTGCCATTAAATCTTATTTTTGTTTTATTTGTAAAGCTGATGTCCGCAAGTTGCTAAGGAAGAGAAAAGATGCTGTACCTTCTCTTGTAGCTCTTCTTAATCCTGAAGGTAAATGAAATTTTTTTTATTTCTTCAACTTTCTTACTTTAACTTATAATTTTGTTGTTAGATCAGCACTTTTGTTGCAAGGTGGGCACATTTTTCAATAAATGTTTCATAGCTCCTGGTACATTTGTCATGTAAACAATATTTGGTGGACTCATGTGAGTCTGGGCAAAAAGAAGGGAAAAAACATGAATTTTAAACAATTATTAATAAAAGAAATTACATTGATTTGTACACAGTTGAAAAGAAAGAAAAATACATTAAAACTTAGCTATTAAAAATGTACTTGTTTCTGCATGTGATACACTCTGTGCGTGTTCAGTCATCAGTAGACTGGGAAAATTAATGCAATCCAGCAGAGATGTCATCAACTATCTACTACTACATCTTAGAGGAAGGAAATGTTTTTTTTTAAATTTAAACAGCACCACGTAATGGACATTTGGCAAAGCCAAGTGGGGAAACCTACAACTTAGACTATGTTAGTCTGATAAAATTTATTTATCGATATAATACATGTCTATATTTAATATTTATCAAATTAACCATATTTTGATGGTTGATTTGATGAAAAATATTAAAGGTAAGATTGATCATAATGTCTAAATATTGTCTGTTCTACTTGTAATTTTTTTTTCACTCTTTCAGTTGATCAATCTTTTGGTCACATTGTCCTGGGGATGTACTTTGGTTGCAGTGGAAAAAAATCTTTAAAAAAATTTCACTTATTAAAAACATTTATTGAAAAATAATAGAAAATAAGTATAAAATGTTGCTTTTTTTTCTATGGTTTTATAAAACAAATTAAAAATTAATTTAAAAATATAATCATAAATCAATATTTCTTTTGTATTCTCAAAAAGGGGTCAGCATTTTCAACTTTGTTTTCTGTACACTTATATTACTATTATTATAAACTTTGGTGCTATAATTTCAAGATATTCTAAAGTGTGCTGAAAATCCCTTTAACCAATTTGTTTTGATGTTTGGTCATTTAAATACTGATTTTTTTTTTCTTTTTTTTTTTTTTTGGAAGTGGAATTGGCTGTGAACTTTTCTATACACTCTTGTATATAATTGCAAAATATTTAAAGCATATTTATGATGTAAAATATAATATTTAGCATTTTCTTTGTCAATGAATATGCCTTCCCAGTTCCAGAACAGAATGGTTTGATTAGTTGGGTTGAAGAATGCCTCCACCTGACAAGAAAAGGAAGTGATCTTAAGTTTATTGAATCTGATTTTCTTTTAAGTTCTTTTCAGATGTTATAAAAAAAAGAATTGTTTAAAGAATATTGAAAGCTCTTAACATTTGAACTTCAAATGATTCCTCGTTATATTTTTAATAAATATTGTTTTTTAATTTTCATCATTTCAGAAGAAACAATTGTACTTGAATTTGCTTCTCTGGCCCTCAGTTACATGTCTTGTGAATATGTCAGTAAAGCAGAAATTTTTCGTAATCAAGGTCTTGAACCTCTTATTCGGTGCCTTTCAAATTCTGATCCTGATGTACAGAAAAACTCTTTAGAAACTATTACGCAACTTTTGCTTGTAAGTTATCTTTGTTTAATATCCTTTGAACATTTACAGGCAGATTAGATTTCTGTGAACTTTAACCTTTAGAGTATTTTGGGATTACTGATCAAAAGGAAGGATGTGCATTGTGGTACAGTGGATATTGGCTCGGAACGAGAAACTGGGGAGCCGAGTTCGAATTCCAGTTGAATCCATTGTATTCACTTACGCGCAAATGGGAAAGGTATTAATCCATCTCTTCCTTCCAGTTATGGGTTAAATAACAGGACAGATTGGGTTCTATAGCCTTGGTTGGCAACCAGTCTACCGCAGAAAGCAATGGCAACCAACTGCAGGATAATCTTATGCCCAGTCAGTCATGTCTCTTTCGAGATATGATCACCCAAGCATGTATCATGTATGGCATTTAACTGACTGACTGATCAAAAGGAAAATATTTGTAAGTTGGTTGAGAAAGAAACTAGTATCAAATTAAATGTGATTATCATGTGTTTTGTAGTTAAAATGTAATGAATTTTAAATTAAAAAGGACATTTGATTATATTTCTATGGCCTTCAAATATGTGGGTGGAAATAAAAGGTTAATTTTACGATTTACTATTTTTTTAATATTTTAAAACATTATTAATTTTCTGTATTTAAAAATAGTGTTGATTATTGCATGTTTAATGTATTTATAATGACAATTTGACAATTTTAAAAACTTTATTTCCTGCTTATTTTCTAATTTTATATAGAATCACCAATGCCAGATAAGTATGAAGGATTTGAATAGTTTCCCTCCAATTTTGGAACTCATTAAATCTGAATATCCAGTTATACAACGATTAGCACTTTTGGGTCTTGAGAGATCTTCTCATGATGGTGAGTTTTGAGGAAAACAATGTTAGCATTATTTCAACAAATCTTCCTTAAAATAATTTTCCAATCTTACTAGAATATTTTTTTTTTTTTAAAGTTTGCAATTTTTTTTTCTTGTGCATTTTTTTTTTTGCATTTTGCTTATGTCTGCATTATTTACTTGGTGAAATGAAACATTTGAATATTTCACTTGTGGAAAGTAAATATGTATGATGTAGTGATACTGACTGAGCAAAAGCGATGGACTGGATGTTTGCACCCTCACAACCAAAAAGCAAATGACCAAAAGGCATTGGTGTGCAGCTGAATTCGCGCAGATGTTCCGGTTGAAAACTAAAAATTAATTAAATATTAAATTTCCAGTTCACAAGCCTATGTGAATTTTATTTATCAGCCAATGGGAAAACCCAGAATCAAATACGGATATGAATTCCCAAATGATCTACTTTAATCCAAAAAGTCGAAATAAAAAGCCGATACAGAAAGTATCGCCAGACAGACAAACCCAAACTAGAGAGAGACGACTGTAATTAGTTGCTCCCTTGACCCAAGTCAAGCGGCTTACTATGTTTGCCTCCCTTACCCCTCTTATCTTATCTTTCCCTGTCTCAAAACTACTTACTGACCTAAGGAGCTAATACATCAAAGGCATTCCTTACTTACAGTGCTTCCACATTCCTAAGCATTCTCTTTTCAGCATTTTATTGCCATGAACATTTTAATGTCTATTGGACCCATACTTCAAGTATTACTTTAATTGTATAAATCTTAATTGATATGTGTATATATAAAATGTTATTTTTCAACTCAATTTGCTTTTCTTGATTTATAATCATTTTATGACTTATAGTGGGTTATCTGCAACGAGGCCAAATTCTGTTAATCTGCAACAACGATATACAACTACTCTCCTAAAGAATGACTCCCCACTCTAAATGGGAAAAGAATGGATATCCCACTATAATGACATGTTGGTTCTTTTTAAAGAAAGTATAGTCAAGAAAAAGAAATGTTTCTGATTTAAAATTAATCTTTCAGTTTCATTTAATGCAAATTGCTTTCACACTTATCTCCTTGGGGAAAGTAACTTGGCTCAAATTTGTATATTCATTTCGCCACTAAATATGCTGGAAGAATGCTGAGTTCCTTGTATCATTCAAGAAAATACTTAGCTCCTGATGCCATGACCCAATCTTTACAAGAATTAGATTCAACCAAGCATAGAGTATTACCTCGCTATCCAGCCTTGACAGAGTTCAGAAGCACTTAGTTTGCCTTGTGAGTGACAAATTATTCTCTACCCTGCAACTTCTACCCTATCACTACACTCACTATTGCTATAGCAAATATTCAAACAATATACATTCTTTAAGTCCACCAGCTCAGATTTTTCACAGATTTTTCACAGCTTCAAATGTTTGAAGGACAAATATTACCAACAATACATTTTTGAAGGAAAAATTATTGCCGTAACACATTTTTGAAAGAAAAAAATTTTTCAGCAAAACATTTTTGAATACAAAACTAGAAGACATTTTCATTTTACTAAAATAAAAAAAAAGAATAAAAACAAAAAATTTTCATTAAAATCTGACTAAATCAACCTTCTCACTATAATCAAACATTAAAAAAATACCTTAAAACCCCACCTTTTTGGTATTAAATAACCCACAGAGGTTGATATGCCATTAAAGAAAACTCAAACTCACAAACTTAATTGCTTAATTTGCTTTACTGTAATATTGTTTGCCATTTTCATATAATTTCATCTTCCCAATTAACCATAGATTTTTTTTTATTTGATGGTGACCATTCCATTACCTTTATCTCCTGTAAATCTTTTACACTCAAAAAATTAATGAGTAATCTTAGATACATGAGGAGAAGCATTGTTGTACAGAAATATGCACTTGACATTGAAACTGCACCATTCAAAGAGAATCTTGTTCAGTTTAACTACTTCATCAACTTTTAATACTTTATTAATGCTTTGGTTAACAATTCCAGCTCATATCATCATATTGCTGCCGCCTTATTGTCTTTGTTTTGTTTCTGAAAGTTACTTTAGAAAGGTCAATTTTCATGTATTTCTTGGTTCGATCTTCATTTTTCAAAGCCATATTCCCAGTGTTAAATCACCTTCATTCCCTATGAAGTTCCACTTGAAGAGCTTCTTTCTCAGAACAGTTACTTTCTGGAAAAGATTCCTGAGAGGATGCTTCCCTGATCATTACAATCTTGACCTCTTTAAGTCTAGGGTCAACAGATATCCTACATATCTTCACAAGATGCTCTTTTTACTTTCTCCCTCCTCCCTTACAACAATTTCCTTCACTAACTCTCTACCCTGAGCAGTTTTTGGGACTTGTACTGGATGTGTAGTGATTCATAAATAAGAAGTAGTTGTGTACCCTTCCTTGTTAGGTTATAGCATAGGAAGGGAAGTAGAATTTATATATATATATATATATATATAGAGAGAGAGAGAGATTGCGTTTTTGCCCCAAAATTATCTTTCTAGAGCTATAAAATTGTAACACATCCTTGTTTTATTCAATGCCTAAAATTTACTTCTTTCTTTCTTTAATTAATTTTTGCTATCACTTGATATGATGAAATTAATAAAGAAAAAAAATGTGTGTGTATATATACTAATATTAAAGTCTGCAAAATATATACAGTCCTATGTTTTTATGATGTCTGAATTTCATTAAATTAAAATAAAAATCTATCTTTTTAGTTGGCAACCGAGCTGCTTTGAGAGAACTTGATATACTCAACATTCTGGTTGATATTGTGGGTCATCATGAGTGGCCAGATCTTCATGTAATGGCTGTCATGGTACTGTCTAATATGCTGGAAGATATGGAAAGTGTTGAGGTTGGTTGGTTTTATATGCATTTAAACTGTGAATTAGTTGCTGAGGTAAAAAGGTGGCATTTTAGGATATTAAATAGCTTGCATGTTGTCCCCTCTGTAAGGCTCACCTTCCTTCATGTGGTCTCTATATAACTATAAATATTTCTTTTTGCTATGATATAATCAGATTACTTAGCAAAAAACAGCATTTGTAATTTTAGGAATACTGCAAATTTAGCTATAAAATGATTGAACAGTCCAAAATCTGTTACAATTCAAATGCAAATTGTATTGAATAAATTAAAGTTATATAGGTAAACATTTTTATCATATGATAAAAGGAATTTGAAATCTTATAACTATAATTCATTATTTCCTTGAGTTAATTTCTCTCATCTGTTGTGATTTTCTGTAGATAGTGTTATTTAACAAAGCAGTGAAAATTGTCACAGTGAGGCTCTGCAAATCAACATTAGGCATTCAGATATAGACCATCTGAAGTTATTATGCAAAACCAGAAAATCACTTTTTTATTTCAATTACAAGGTAATAATATCATCAACAAGTGATCAACACCTATAAAAGAACAAATAGCAAACGTATATGGTAATTATTTGAAGCATTTACATCTTAATATAGTGATTCTTCTCAATAACAAACAGTTGTCTATTATCCATTGATTTTGTTAAATTTTTTACTTCAGTAGGCTTAATTTACAACATGGTGATTTTTTAATTGCATGATGGTAAACTGCATCCAACAACAAGGCCTCTGATTGGGAGGTTGTGAGGAGCATGGAACCACCTCTTAATTGCTTATGTTTCCAGATCCACCCTGACCCGGAGTGGTAGCACCTGTTAGGATTCTAGCTATGGGCAAATAGTTAACCCCCAACTGGGGTCAAAACCCTATGAAAATATAAAAATAGACTTTTATAGAAATATATACATACATTTTGATGTATGTATTTCTATAAAAGTCTATTAGACTTTTTATAGAAAAATATAAATGTTTGAAGGACAAATATTACCAACAATACATTTTTGAAGGAAAAATTATTGCCGTAACACATTTTTGAAAGAAAAAAATTTTTCAGCAAAACATTTTTGAATACAAAACTAGAAGACATTTTCATTTTACTAAAATAAAAAAAAAGAATAAAAACAAAAAATTTTCATTAAAATCTGACTAAATCAACCTTCTCACTATAATCAAACATTAAAAAAATACCTTAAAACCCCACCTTTTTGGTATTAAATAACCCACAGAGGTTGATATGCCATTAAAGAAAACTCAAACTCACAAACTTAATTGCTTAATTTGCTTTACTGTAATATTGTTTGCCATTTTCATATAATTTCATCTTCCCAATTAACCATAGATTTTTTTTTATTTGATGGTGACCATTCCATTACCTTTATCTCCTGTAAATCTTTTACACTCAAAAAATTAATGAGTAATCTTAGATACATGAGGAGAAGCATTGTTGTACAGAAATATGCACTTGACATTGAAACTGCACCATTCAAAGAGAATCTTGTTCAGTTTAACTACTTCATCAACTTTTAATACTTTATTAATGCTTTGGTTAACAATTCCAGCTCATATCATCATATTGCTGCCGCCTTATTGTCTTTGTTTTGTTTCTGAAAGTTACTTTAGAAAGGTCAATTTTCATGTATTTCTTGGTTCGATCTTCATGCTTTAAAATATTTGCTTTATTGATTTGAGTTTGCCGAGTAGATTTCTTAATGGATTCCAATTTGTAAAGTATTCTACACCTTTTGCCTTTTTTGACTTCCTTAATTTCAATCAATTCAGAGATTTGAGTTCTATTGAAAAGGGATTATTTTGTTATAACTTGCTTTAGTTTACAGTAGCATCATAGCCCGGCGTTGCCTGTGCAACTCAAAACATTTTAGTAGTAGGAAAAGATGCCAATGAGAGGAGTAGATGGAAATCATTTATTGAAAGTTGGAAAGGAGAGCTGAGCCTGTTAGTAACCATTTTCAGCATCAATAAAATCTATTTTCTTTTGTTTTGCATAAACATGATTTGATGTTTTGTGTGACATTGTAAACAACATTGCGTTTGTTTTTGTTTCAAAATTACAAGGGGAAAATATTTACATTTTTTGTTGACTAAATGAATTTAACATAAAAATAAAACTTATTTATTTTGTTTTACTGAAATTAGAAATATAAAAACTATTATGCTCTCAGTTCAGAAATTTTCAAAGAATATTTAAATATGTAGACATTTAATTTTAGAGGAAAACATTACTTAATGCCACACGAATTACAGACAGTTGATTTTCTGCATTAAACATTTAGTGAAAAAAAAGCTTTATTTTTTTAAAATTTTATTTTCTGAAATATTAAATCTGAAAAAAAAAAACTTAAATAATTAAATTAATTATAAATGCTCTTTTGTTATTTTTTTTTAATAAAAAAAAGTATTTTAGCTGCGTTTGACATGTGTGATTTGATTTCTGTGACATAATGTAGCAACCATCTTAGATCTTAGATGTTTTATGGAGAAAATGTAAACAATCATCTCCATTGGCCAAAAAGTGTGAAAGGGAAAATTGCTGAACTTAAAACTTAAAAAGTATGTGTTGACCTGGCTTCCTTGTAGATATGTGTTCCTAGAAAGTTTGAATGACGTAGAAAATGTAGGTGTGCCTAGGGAACAGTTACACACAGACTCACAGCTTGCCTTTTATATATATATATATATATATATATATATATATATTCCACTTGAAGAGACAAGTTCTTAAAGACTTTTCTTTTGCTTCCAGTTTTCACCTTATGTATATTTTCAACAGCTCTCTTTCGCATTCAAGGATTTCTGTGAAGCTCCTTTGATGTCTTCAATGTGGACATTCTCTCACTCAATAACTTTTCTGTTTTTCAGTATTTGTTAAATCATTTCTCTTACCCATGTTTCAACATATATTACAGAAAAAATAGTTTTATTAGATTTCAGAGACCTTAAAATAATATTGATTTAATTTGCATAATAATTTCAGATTGCAGTTTTTATAAAAAAGCCAGTAACTTTAGTAAAACATGTTGGAGAAGCCTAAACATTTAACTTCAGCTTTGTTTTGACATCTAAATTGTTTAAAATTTGATAAAATCTGTTCAAAGCAAATTCGAGTTATTGAGTTTTATGATTTGAATGATAACTTCTATCAAACTGTAGATTGTATAAACTTAAGTGATGAATAATATGTTGCCAGGGGCAAATTTTAATTTTAGAGAGGCTAGGGATGTGATTAACTGGAATTTGGTGGGTAGAGGAATGGAAAAGAAGAATTGTACTATTTTATGATGACTTTGGGTTTGTATTTGTTTTTGTTCATGAAATAAAGAAAAAAGAAAAACTTTTAATTTTTATTTGAAAAATGAGTATAAAAAATTACATCTGTAAAGATTTAAATGTTCAGTGAACATGAAATTTTTATTGCTACACTACATAGTTTAGATGATAATTATTTGATATGTATTGGATTTGCAATATAATAATGGTTACATCATACTTGTTCTAAATCTAAAAACCAGAAAATTTTCAAATAGTTCTTAGATAATTTCAAAATATAATTTTTGCAGTTCATAAAATGTTTCTCTTGTGCATCTAATATGTGCTTAGAATATTAAAAAAAAGCTACCAAAAGATTCCAGAGTTCCTTCAACATTTAGTTTTTGCAATAATAGTAGAGTCTGTAGATAAGAGGAAGAGCTAAGCATTAACAATTTGGGTCATAAATGCTTTCAAATATTATTCGATATAACAAAATTTGTCATTCTCTATCAAATTTTGACTGGATTCTTTTGAAAAATTTTAATATGGCTAAATTAAAGTTAAGATGGGAAGCTTATAACTTGTTATTGTATTAAAATTAGAAATGTCCTTCTTTTTAGAAATTCAAAGAAGGTTCTGGCCTGAAGAAATTGATTGCATTAGTCACTGACCAAACTCCACCAGAGGAAGAAGTACAACGAAAAGGGGAAAAGAAAGCAAAGTCTGGAAAAAAAGGCAAAGAAGGTAATGGACAGAATTTTGTTTAATTTTACCATTTTCTGTTTCTATCTGTCTATATCATAATAAGCATGACAATGGTCACAGAGACTGGACCTTTTTGTCCTTGGATCATATGCAGGTGTATGGGCACCCCACATAAAAAGACCTTGTGTTACATCTTGCTTTAGTGGGAGGTTAGGTAAAATATCAAGTGATCAGTGAATTGGTTTCACAAGCAATTAATAGTATCATTTTCATTAGAGTTTTGTCTAAAAGTAATCAAACACTAGATAAATAAAAAAAATGGTTAAATCTTTGTATTTCGGTTAATTATAAATCTTTTATAATGGTAAGTAACTTTAAAAGTAATATTATGAAGGTTGCACTAAAAGTAATTTCTTATATTTTATGTTGGTACCCAATCTCAGAGATTGATGCTGGTGAGATGGCAGTAGAGACTGAATTTTCCTGACCCATAATTTGTTTGCATTGCAATAGATGAATGTTTGGCATGAAGCTGTATAAAGATATATCATTGAATTTTTCTATACGTGCATTTCTCAACCTATGAAATGAATAGCAGCTCAAAATTATCTACCTAATGATGGCGACCATGGAAAAATGTTTTGTAGCTGAGAACCTATTGTTATAGTGCCCTCTGCATGTAGTTTCTATGGAAATAAGCAGAAGGTATTACTTCCAGATCATTAAAGCATTGTTCTAAACAGGTTTGTAAAAGTTGATAAATGAATATCTTGGTTTTGTTTGAGTTTTTCTTTCCAGTGTATGTAGCCTTGTTCCAATTTGATGAATGCTTGTCATTTTCAGGTTTTAAATCCTTTTTTTTAGTAACCACTGATGACAAATAATCTTCTTGCCTCAAACAACAATTCTTTTGTTTTGATATTTTTTTTTTGCATTCTTTTCTATTTTTTGACTATTTGCATTATGACTTTTTTCCTAGAGTGTGATTTTAAAACTAGAGACTTGCATTGCCCCAATATAAATACTTAAATTATGCAGAGTAAAAAAAATAATAGTGAAATGTCATTAAAAATACTTAAATTCTATTTTAATACAAAAACAGTTTCTTTGTGTTACTATACTTCTTTCGAGATGAGTTCATGTTCGATGATGAATCTATAAACCTGAAAATCTGCTTCTCCATCTGCCTATTTTATTGCCAATTTTCAAACCTTTCAGTCAGTTTGTATTGAACTGATTGAATGTCTTTTGGAATAGCAAATTGATTCAGAAAAGACATCGTCAAATATAAAAGGTAAGGTCTCACTCTTAGATATGAACAAAAACATAATTTGACATGTCTGTTTATATTTTTGAGATGAGGTATTGTAAGTATTACATAATTTGGACTGTTGTCCTCATTTTTATTGTTGTATTCACAATATTTCTGCCATTGTACACTTTGGCTTTCTTCAGGTGAAATAAAAGCATTAGTTGAGTGATCCAAAAAGTGACTAAGCCAAAGTGTTGTGATTTCAATACCTGGTCACAGCAGAAACTTGAAGAGTTGAGTTACTAAAGGGAAATAACAGAAACTGAAATATCCAGGAAAGGCATGACACGTGAAAAGTAAACAATCTCTCCTTGTGGATTAAAAGGGTTAGATTCAAAATTCCAATGTATAATCACCTGAAGAAGGCCAGAGCATTCAACAGCTGAAATGTGATTATGGCAATTAAGATGTGGACAACAGTCTGAATGATGTAAATAGTATGACATGTCTTATATATTACATAGTAACAGACTGATTTTAAATTAAAGTGAAAAAAAGACCTGTGCTGAAAGATTTGAAATTTTCTAATTCGGTTTGAAATTAAAACAATTTTTTCTGTGTCGAATTTGCTTTAAACTCAACCAATTAATTTCACTTCCAAAGGTGGAAGGAATGTTGAAAGCCGTATGAAGTTATGCTGGTAAGTAACGGAAAGTTTTGTATTTTGTAGTCCAAATCCTTATTCACTTGCACTGTTCGCTAATTTAGACACTTTATTTTATGATGTCAATTTTTAGTCTGTTTTACAATTTTAGTTTTCAGAGCCTTGCATGAAGATCATGAAATTTAGTATGAAAAGCAGCAATTTAAAAATGAAAAAATTTGCTTGTTTTATATTTTCCAAATCAACTTTTGAAATTTCTGCACCATGAATTGAACAGAAGCAATTAAAAGATTAATTTTAATCACGCAAAATGGAGATAAATGGGAAAGCATGTAAAACAGGTTTCAAAATAAAAATCCAAATATAGCACT
The DNA here is from genome assembly GCA_037127315.1 of Ascarosepion bandense. Lineage (NCBI taxonomy): Eukaryota > Metazoa > Mollusca > Cephalopoda > Sepiida > Sepiidae > Ascarosepion > Ascarosepion bandense. Next base: position 348,138 of record JBBBDQ010001192.1, read on the forward strand.
GTGTTTAATGCAATACTAATGAATAAAGGAGGTCAAGAATTTGAAGGTTGAAGCAGTTGATTTTAAAAGTTAAAATGGACAGTAATTTTAAGATGTTTTTTATGAAACATGTTTTTAATTTGGCAACAAGGCTGCTTCACTAAGTCCATGAAAACCTTGATATTCAGTAAAACAATAACCATTTCTACAATGTTATTACTCATGAAAGTTACAAGTTTTAATTAAGGAGAAATATAAATAAACAGAAAAGCATATTTTTTCTTAGCCAAATATAAATAATCCATCACAGCATCAAATAAATTCTATTAGAACATTCAGCCATAAGTACAGTATTGAAAATTTAAATCTCACACTATTAATGAAATCTTCTTAATATTTTAGAAAACAGATAGGTATCTGATTTTTAGGGTTTGTAGGCGGGTGAGGATTCAGGAGTCAAGTATACGAAGCAGAATATGTTAAAGCTGGTTTCCGCTAGTCATTTAATTGACAACTTGATTGATCTGTTTAACTTCAAACACTTCAGCCACTCTGGACCTCCAGCTGTATAGGCTTGTCACACTCACCAAAATCATAATCTCCATTAATCAGCCAGTTTTTTTGCCTGCTATCATTTTGGGCCCTCAATCCACACTCTAGCTACAATATAATTTACAGTTATCATATTTGACAGCAATTAAAAATGGTCTATTAAAAGAATCAGGAAAATGAAACATTTGCTTTAGATTGAGCTCAAATTTATCTCTAGCAGTTGTTCATCATTTCAATATAGATCACACTAACTAATAATCTACATTTTATCAGGTCTTGGGCAAACTGCATCCAGCAGCAAGGTCTCTCTTAATTGCTGTTGTTTCTAGGTTCACCCTGTCCGGAGAGTGGTAGCACCTGTTAGGGTCCTAGCTATGAGCAAATAGTTAACCCCCAAACTGGGGTCAAAACACTATGAAAGTATAAAATACACTTTTATAGAAATATATACATAAAAATAAACTTTTATAGAAAAATATACTGATGATATATGCTTTGTCAATGAGAAAGCTGTGTTCAAAGTGGGTTCCTTGTTTGCTAACAGTCAATCCAAAAGAACAGCAAGACATCATCAATTCAGAGCGTTGTTTGCAACTGTTTCAATGCAACAAGGAGTTTTAGTGCAAATATGTGACAATGGATAAAACATGGATCCACAACTTCACTTTAGAGTCAAGTCAGCAGTCAGCTGAGTGGACAGCAGCAGGTGAAAGCCATCCAAAGTGACCAAAGATGCAAACATCAACAGGCAAGTTTTTGGCCTCTGTATTTTGGGATGTACAAGTTATTTTGTTTATCAGTTACTGTGAGAAAGGAAGAACTATCAATAGCGAATATTATATAGCATTATTGGTGTGTCTGAAGGAAGAAATTGCTAAAAAAACGACCACAAATTATGAAGAAAAAGTGATCTTTCCCCAAAACAACACACCATGTCACAAGTCGCTTGCAACGATAGCAAAACAAGAAAAAAAAAAGAAAATTAATAAATTATGCCATGGTTTGTCTCCTTTTTAAAGGAAGAACCAAACAACTCACTTCCTCAAAATGAATGTGAATGAAAGATAACAGGCCTCCCACCATAACTCAAAGTTATCACTGTTGTGAAACCTGATGCATTAATCACAACAGTAAATATAATATTCTCATCAATGGCTTGTATAGAAGCCTTAATAATTCTTAGGAGTTTCAATGATTTTAGTTCATGGTCCTTTAATAGAAACTCAATAATTAAATTCAAAACTTTTTTGTCAGAAAAGTAGCTTTATCTGCTTAGCATATTATTTAATGTGACTTCCTTATCTTTTACTTTGAAAAATAGGACATCGCAATATCCAATGGATTTCACTGAAAAAGAAACAGAAACCATTTTAATTACATCAGTGGAAGGAATAATCTTTAAATTCAGCAACATTATAAGCTTATTATTGATAAAGCTTTTTATCAGTGCTGCCTTTATTGATTATAGCTTTAGCAGTATAAGTGTCATTAATAAGCACCTTTAGATATATATGAAATGAAGAATGAACACCAGCAGTAGAGGTTTCTGATATAACAGTTACGAGACTATTATCTGAATTATGAATAGCAGCAGATGTGGTAGAACAACATAGTTTTTCAAAATATCCAACCTTTTTACACTTCGAACAATAAGCTGAACTTTTTCGATGGTGAACATTAACACAGAATTAACAAGATGTTTGAAAGGGAAAGAAGAGTTTATAATTGCTTTGATATTGAAGTTAATAATGAACTTTGCAAATAAATGTTGTTGATTACAAACATTAGAGCTTTGGTATATAACATCTAGACTTGATCAAAGTCTGTATTCAAGTATGAAGTTTTCTTCTGAAGAAGGTTTTGCCATATACTATTTGTAATATCATTTGATGAAAACATTGCAAATTCAGATTTATAATGTTCAACTGTAGTATTGGTAAAATCACAATCTTTTGCTAGAGTTTTTGTTCAGCTATATGGCTCTCAGCTGTTTATGTGTTGCTGAAAAATGCTGAGCTAAAAATGTCTTTCTTTGGATTCATGCACATTGCATTCAGTGTGTTTTGAGCTCCCTCATATGAATCTCATTTTGTTGTGTAGTCCTGATTTCTGAGAAATTTGGTTGAAATTCTGCAAGCTTTCTGAAATTGTTGAAAATTTTCAACTAATGCTTGTCTATTTTTGTGGCCTCAGATTAATTTGGGTCTGTATCAAATCATTCAAGACTCATTAACTTCTCCATCTTGCTTGAAGTAATTCACCGTAAAATAATTTGCAGCTATGTTTAAATAAGCATTCGTTTATTATTGTTGCTTAAATGGCAGCTCTTGCACAAGTTCTGCCTGTGATTATTTCACCATAATAATATAAACTACACAAAAATTTGTAAATCTCTTTTCTATGATTAAGAATACACCATTTTTAATTGTAATGATATAAATATTTAATCAATTTCCCCAATGTTTTCTGGCTTAATTCAGAAAACTTACATTTTATTGAAAGTTAATAAAACATTTCCTTGCATCCTGAGTTCAAGTAAACTTATTAATCTAACAACAACATTTATTTTTTAAGGATTTATATGTATTGTGTGTTTATAATCTTGCCCTTTAAGGATTGTAAATAAAATCATTTTGTATATAATTCCTCACCTACTTTTGAAAGTCTTTGTGAAAGTAAAAGGTTTGTATCTCAATTATTTTAGTTAAAATTAGTTTACTTTCTGGTCAGAGAATCCACTGAACATTTGTTTACATGCAAATATAACTTTTTTACTTGAGTATGTAGCCTTTATAGCAGAATATCAAAGAAAGCATATTGTCTTTTCAATTAGTATTTGTTAGATATATGTGATGTATTCTTTAATTAATAATAGCAATTGTTCTTTTTTCCATTGAGATAGACTTGTCTTCACATACACAATGTTAATGTTAGCACTTCCATGTTTTCAGGCAACTTGAAGAATTATCCAGACATTCATTTGATGTTCTGGGAGCTCTCAGTGTAGCAGAAGAATTTTTTTCAACATGACATTCAAGCAAATGTATATGATCATACATAGGAGGGGATAAAATCTGATGGATTTAGTGAAGATTTAGATCCAGTAGCTTTTTAGAACTTTTAATGTTTATGCACCATGCTAAATTTAACTTTGTATTGCAGCTGTATGCACATTGTATGACAAAGCACAATTTTGAGACATTATTAAGGCATTTGCACTTTGCTTTAGAATTGAGAAAAGTCATTTGCATGGCAAATTGTTTATCAATTGCAATATGAATTTGTTTTTTGAATTACTTATTGTCTAAAGGAAAGAAACTACATCCCCAATTTAATTTTTATCAGATTCTATTTTGTGAGTCAACTGTATTTTCTTGCACTTTATCATTTTAAAAATGTATTTTTTTTCTTTTTAAATAACTTGCACTGACACTCACTGGGTGCCTGATGAATCTTGTCTAGTATAAAAACTTTTTAATCAAATGTATTATGTCTAACTGAATACTGTCTACAGATTTAAGAGTAATTAATATCTCAATGTTTAGATAGTTGAATCCTTTTTTTATATACATGTTATTGCTATTGTTAATTTTGGCCAATTCATTTTTTTGTTCTTGTCAGGTGTATTTTGTGAGTAAAAAGAACTATTTTTTTTCTTGAACAAATACAAAACCAAGATGAAAAAATAGGCATTAATATATGAATTATATTCACCCAGTTGAACAGTACCAGATACACAGAGTATCTTGATGATGTTTCACATTATATTCAGTGATTTCCCTAACCCCGACTTAGCTGAGTAAAAAAAAGCATATAGTATTGAAATCTATCTTATCCTGAAATTAATCTGATGGACATGCAAATATATTCAAAGTCCTTTGCTTTTGTTCCTTTGACTGTGCTTCCTGTCAATTAACTTGACTTAATCTCAGAGGGGGTATTAATGTTCTCCCTCTTTCTACAAACACAGCCTATTCTTCCTGATTTTTTTCACAATACTTTTGGTTATAGTCATCCACTTGAATTCAAACTTGAATCCCATAAGAGTCTTACTTTAAAAGATTTGCTGCAGGATATCCACTTTTTATACCTTTTCATAGATTAATGTAGTTTTGTTAATGTTTGCATTTTGTTTTATGTGAAGAAAAAAGTGCCTTTATTTCTTTCTTGATAATACACTTGATATGATCTGAACATTGGATTGACTGAAACATTTGTTAGCAACAGTAAATATATGAAGAATGGCTTCAGTTATCTGAACAATATGTACTAATTGAATATTGGTTAAAGAATTTTGGAAAGTTTTTGTAGAAAATAAAACCCAAACCAAGTTTCTTGTAATAGTTAAGAAGAATTTTATTCATCATTTTTAAAAAAAATTTTTTATTTAAAGATTGAAGATAATTCATATAAATGTAGAAACCATTACTTAAAAGACCATTTTCAAAGTTTGATACGAACTTTGGAAAGTGACTCATTCTAATACATTATTCCAATTACAGTAACAAACATATACAAAATGGTTTTTAATTTCTAATCCAGAGATGAGACACAAATGTACCAATGCAAAAAAGTAAATCATAAGAAAAAAAAAAATGAAGATTCAGTTTGCATTTTTAAAGTCATTAACATCATGAGCAATTACTTCAATGTTAATTTTTGTCATTTATCATTTGTCAAACATTGAGATGAATGAAAAGAATAAAATGATTTCTCAGATGCTGTTCAAAATGATGGATCTGAATGGAGATAATTGTTGCATATAGTGAGCCCCTTTAGACTTCATTTTGTTCAGTATTGCTTTTTGGTTAAATAATGAAAGCTCCAAAATATGATCTTGAAGTATTGTCTTTTTTTTCTTTTTTTTACATAATTTTTTATCTATCATTTTTTTTTCACACTTAATATGCCTATTGTATCATTCATTTCATGAAGTTAAATTAGTCTGAGATATAGTTAATCAGAAATACATTATGCATTTTAAGTTAGCTATACAGCATCTATAATAACTATGGACATAAACACAACATATTCATGTGTGTATGTGTTGCTGTCAGCATTTTTCAAGATCATCCTTTATTTAAAAATGATTTAAAGTAGCTAATCAAATGATGGCTAATATTAATAATTTGAGTAGTTCTTGTTTTTTTTTTCTGCCTGTGTGTTTGATTTCTAAACCAATTAGAATTAAACTCTTTTAGTTTCTTCTTATCTGCTTATTTTTCTCTGCTATTATGTTGAATAGGAAGAAGAAATCTTGAGACTAGTACAGGTGAGTTGACATCATAAAGCAAGCCCACCAACCTAGCATGTCTCTTGTTTTTATTTCTTTGTATTTTTTGTGTTTCTTTGCCTTATGCAAATTATCTTTACAGTTTCATATTTAAATATAAAGCTTACTGTACCATCCTAAAATAGATTACAACATGAATTATATAAATTTAGTTCTGTTTATAAAGATAGAAGGTTTTAGTTTTAAAAATAATCTTTCTAATTTAGTAGATAATATATGTGAAGAATCTTAATATATGTGAAGAATCAATAATTAAAATTTAATCCAGAGCTGAGATAATATGATTGATTTTGTAATATTTATTTACAAGGTGATTCAGTTTCCAGATAAAAGATATTTTTTTAACTAAACTTTAAAATTTTGTTTGATCTTAGAAAACAAATTACTGTAAAGATCTTGGTCAAATGTTTTCCAAGCTACATTATATATTATTTTGAATATTGGTGAAATGTACTTTAATATCAGAATGTGTTTTGTATAAGATAATATTACATATTTATTAACCAATCATATGCCAGATCATTTAAAATGAATTAAGTTTTGTTCCTTACATTGGCTACATAAATGCTCTTAAATAATTAGGTCAGATTTTGTTTTGTTATGCTAGACTTCTTTGAAATGAGAAATTTACAGTTAAATAAACTGCAAATGCTATATTCATTCCTCTACATGTTTACACTAATCAACAATTAATCTTGTTTTATACATTATAATCAAGGTTAAAAAGTTTGATAGGAATTAAGCCTGCAACATTTACTTTTGTTGAATGTCTTTTATTCCAGTGCAATTATATGTAAAAAGAGGCAGGCTGAGATGAAGCTACTTTGAAGAGGAGTTTCTCATGTTTTGCTGTTGAGTACAAATTATTGTCCAAATAACCAATAATTAAAAAAAAAGAGCGCCATCTATGAAAAATTTAAATAAAATGAGTCTTTGTGTCTTGTTTAAAGTGTTTTAATTAAAACAAAAAGTCTATTGATATCTTGTATAAAATTTAATTGTCATATGAAATCAATAATATTTAACAATTACATTAAATATTTCATTTCTTTAATTAAAAAAAATGTACTGTTTAAATAATAAATCATAGCCATCTTGATGTCTGACATAGAAAAATTGTTTAATATTTTTTAACAATGAAAAAATTAATTTTTCTTTAAAGGAAATTTGTAAATGTGTTGATTATAAAAGACAATAAGAATAAAGCATATATATTTATGCAGTATGTATTATATACCTACCCATGTATGTCTTACGCATATTTATATGTATTTTGTATTTATTATATAGATGTATAAAAGGATTTTGAATTTTATACTCATATTTAAAACCCATCATTTATCTATAGGCTTTCAATAAATATATCGATAATACAGGGTGCGATAGCTAGATTGCTATTTTATATTTTTAATTTTATGCATACGCATTGTTTATTTTTGATTTTGTCAACTGCACAGTATTGTAGGATCAGTTGGGCATTGTCTGTGAGAAAAAGAGCACCCTGACACAATTCACTCCACCAGAAATTTGGAAGTGGCATGCTGTAATGCTTGGCATTTGTGCCAGAAGCTCAAATACAAACATTTAAAAGAAAGAGTTGGATGAGTCTAATGGTGATTATGAAGGTGTATGGAGGGATTACTAATGATAGTGACATTATGCCTCTATTCACCTTCTTACAGGGCCTCAGACTCAACCTGGAGGCCTATATCAAGTGCCTTGAGGAGGTAATGATGTCCTGTGTCAAGAGGGTGGCTGCTGGAAGATCCTATGTCTGGTAGCACCATGTCACACAAGTAAGATAGCCTAGTCATAGCTGAAAGACAATTTCTGTGACCACATCACCTCTTACATCTGGCCACCTAATTCCCCAGATTGCACATCCCTTGATTATTATGCGTGAGATGCAGTTGAGCAAAAAACTTCTTGTAACAACAAAGATGAACTGAAGGCAAGGATTATGGCAATATTCACCAAGAAGACTGCCCAGAAAAATTTGAAATTGTCTAGAGACCGTGGTTGAAGCCAATGGCGATTTTATTGAATAAATTTACTCTTTAGTATTTCAAGGAATTATTGTGTAATTTTGGTAAATATATCTGTTAAAATTAGATGTTATTTTAATTTTTGCATAATTTAGATGACAATTTACCTATCGCATCCTAGTTGTATAATATACAAGAAAGTTAATCTAATTAAATCTTTTATAAAATATTTTGTATTGATCACTCTTGAGATTTAAAATAAATCCTATTCATATAAAGATAAAAAAGCAATTCAGTTGAAGATATATAATTTTGTATCTTGTATTAATGACAAGCTTTTTTCACTTAAGATATAGACTGCTTCCCTGGCCTTATCTCTTTCAAAGATTCCACTTGTTTGTCACTTTGCTGTCATGTATGCATTTTGAACATGTTTTTGTTTGTTTCTGTGTTGCCTCTCTTTACGTGTGTCTCTATTGAGGTACTTAGTCATAGACATGGATGAATATCAAGTTAGCTGTTTGTAATCTAAAAATATATTAAATGCCTCAATATATTTATTGCTAAATAACTGACAATTATTTTGATTGAAAATCTTGAGGTTTTTTTTTTGTTATTGATATAACAATGAATAATTTTTTATTGTTGAAATGAAATAAAAATGAATTTTATTTTCGCCTTTCCACACCATCACTGAATAAATTGAAAGCATATTCTCCTAAATAACCAAACTTATACATGTGCATCCAGGCATGAGTTGGTCTATACATGGTGACAGTAAATAAATTGTCCAACCTTTTAACAGCCCAGAAAAAAGCTAGTCTAGTTTATAAACCTTAGAAAAAAGACTATTACTTTAGATTTTATTTCAAGCAGTAATATTTAATATAAAATATATGCTTGGGTACATAAGAAAATATATAAACATAAAGAATGGGGCTAATGGTTTTGGAGATGATTCTGAAAATTATGAAGAAGACTAAAAGTGTTCAAGGGAAATTGGGTCTCGTTTAGATATGTAATCGTTTTAACAATTGTTAGTACAACTAATGAACTAACTGTTTTTAAAACTAATATAATGTAGGTATCTTTCCATATATTACATGGGCCAATTAAACCAACAAAGTGTGGCATCTTGGAGTATTATTGGGTGAGGCAGTGGAAAGCTTAGATGTTAGATTTTTAAAAATTATTAAAAAAAACTTATTTTCATCTCAGTTGGTTTACAAAATATTTCTATTTTTAAAATCTGCAATTAATAAAATCAAATTGTTTATGGTTAAGTGCTTCTTATGTTTATCCACCTAAGAGTGGATGTAGTCATTCACTGTTTCACACTCTCACCTTGATGGCTTTATGTTAAGGTCGTAGCAGTCGTCAGAGCCGAACGGGACGTGCCTGTAAGTGTCATTATTTTGTAGCACTGCTTTTTGTGATTTTTTTCTTTCTGCTGCACCACAAGCAAATGTATTACGCATCTTTTTCTTCTCTTTTAAAATGAAAATAAGGAGTATTACATAATTAAAAGCTGTTTGGAATGCAATACTGTTATTCTTCTTGTGCATTCTACAGTTATGGATCATTATTGAAAATCTGTTGCTCATGATTTCTTATAAAGCTGATGTGTTAACTCTCACCCAGAAAAAAGAATGTGCAATATTTTTGTGCTGTCAAGTGTGAGTTTGAATGGAAGAGAATTTTGATGTACCCAGTTTTATGAGGCTATCTGGAATAATTTACTGTATTATTCATTGTTAAACACAAAAATATGTTGAAAGTTATATTACAAAAGATATTACAAATGCCATCTTTCTTAGAATTTTTATATATATATATATATATATATATATATATATAGTTTTTGGTCATAATTAAAATAGACCAGTACACAGTTAAAAAGTGTCTAATGCATTTATATTATAGAACGTTTGAATATTTTTCATTTGGAAATGAGTTATTTCTGCAACCTAGGTTTCAACCTTTTGGTATCTTCAGGTGATTTACAATAACTGATTTTTCTATTTTTTTCAAACACAATTGGATTTTTATTTTATAAACATGTGACTGGATTTTTTAAACAACTGAAAATTTTCAAAATTAGGGAGGAGTTATTCAAGAATCTTACAACACTTTCATCCATGTTTGTATGATCCTAGTTTGTATTTATAGGTATGATTACAACTGGACATAATTTCTGATCTTTCATTTCGTAATTTTATTTATTTCTAGGAACAACATAATAGCTAACTTTTTTCTCCTGGCACAATCTGCATACATTGTATGGCTTAACTATTTTCACTATACTCCAAGTTACGTCAAAGTCTTTTCAATTTTAATTTCCACATGTAGCTAGCCAATTTGGTACAGTTTTTGAGGTTTTTCAGTTTAAATAATATATATATAGTTTTATGGCATGTTATATTTATGGGTTTAAGTACTCAATATCAGGGATAGTGTATGTAAATATAAAAGTGAACATTGATGTCAACACTCAGTGGCAAGTCTGTTTCATGCTTAGGCCATGACGATTGCATATAAGCTGGGTGTTGACTTCAATGTTCACTTTTATATTTGCACATATGTATAAGTATTCTTAAACTGAAAGCTTTTTATTAGAATGAAGAGGCATTCAAAATGCCAATGATACAAAATTAAGAGAAAAAATTGTGCTGAAGTAATGTTTTTTTTTTTCTGTGAATATCTTTATCGAATCTTGTGCTGCATTGAAATTTTGCCATGAAAAGAGATACTGATAATTCAGTTCAAGTAGAACAAAATTAATGGTACAGACAAATGTTTTATTTCTTTTGATATGTCTGCATGCTTCTTTTTCCTTATATCTGTCTAAAGACTTCATTGATCAATTTATTTCTCTAAGCTCTTATGGACTAAGCAATAATTATTTTTAATGACCAAAATGTGGATCTCTGCCAAGGCTCACTTTCTGTGTTAATAATATCTCCACTTGGTTTCTTTCAACAAAAACATATCTTTTTTTTTTCTCACTTTATTAACTGATCACTCATATTTCCAGGGTCCAAATCTCATGTTGCACTCTCAAATCAATTCATTCTTCTGTTAGGTTGTTACAAAAATGATGGCTGCTCAAAGTTTGGTATTTTGAAAAGCCATTTTAACATGGTATATATTAGGTGAATTTCAGTATATATAATAATTAATGTGTCCTCTTCAATAATTTTTAACTTATTTTCAGACAGAAATATTCTTGAAACATAGAAGCCGTTAATTATGAACATGACAAAACATGATCTCTGTTTACTTTTCTTGCATGATTTTGAACTTGGGCAAAGTGCCTCCAAAAATTCTGCCATTATTAACAGAGCATGGGAAGATGGATCCAGAAGTGATTGGACAGTACAAATATGGTTCCAGAAATTCTGTACTGGTGATGAGTCTTGAAAATGAAGAAGGCAAAGGACATGCAGTCTAACGACTGATTGCAAGCAGTTGTTGAGCAAAAACCACGTCAAAGTGTCAGAAATGTCTCAGCCAGCACTGAAACAGTCTCATGCCATTTGCAATGTATTAGCAAGGTGAAAAAGCTTGATAAATGGGTTCCTCATGATCACAATGAAAATCAAAAACTTATGCATTTTGAAGTGTGCTCTATGCTTTTTCTGTGTAACACCAATGATCACTTTCTTGACCAAATAGTCACTTGTGATGAAAAGTGAATCCTTTATGATAACTGTAAGTGACCAGGTTAATGACTTGCTCATGATGAGTCTCCCAAATATTTTCCACAGCCAAAGTTGCATCAGCAGAAGATTATATTGACTGTTTGGTTGTCAGCAATTAGTCTTATCCACTATAACTTTCTGGAAGCTTTAATGTCAAGCTTTACTGCAATCAACTTGCTGAAATGTATGCACACCTGCAAAAAATAAGACCTGCATTGGTGAATCAATATGGTCCAATTCTGCACCATGATAATGCATGGCAACTTTTTGAAAGAATGACGTTGCAAAAAGTCACTTGGGATACGAGAGTTCACCACATTCTCCATATGCTCCCGCTCTTTCATCCACTAATTATCATTTTTTTAAAGTACATTTTTAAATGGTAAAACTTTTAGGTTCAAACCAGAGGTGGAATCGGCTTTCAAATATTTTGTTGCATCACAGCCAATAACGTTTTATCAATGTGGAATAAATAATCTCGTTAATGGATGGCAGAGGTGCATAGATTCTCAAGGCTCATATTTTGACTAATTTCAACATTTCTATAGTTTTTCAAGAATAAAATGATGTTTCTGAAATCAGCCATCATTTTTCTAACAGCCTAAGATATTCTGCTATTACTCTTTGATTGGTGATTTAACAGGTCAATGATCTTTTTGTTTCAACTGGATTGATTGGTTGGTTCCCTGTTTTTCCAAGAAGTTTTTCTCATGTAAATCCATCTTGCAGATATATAAATCAACCATTCATCTGTGCATTGAATACTGCTGTCACATTTGGTTGGGGGTCCCTGCTATTCAGCTCTAGCTTCTTGACAAAATTCAACAAAGAATCTGCAATGTAATTTATCCTGACCCGGTAGCTCAACTCCAGTCACTTTCTTATTGACGTAATGTGGCTTCCCTCTGTCTCTTCTACAAATACTTTCACAGCTTCTGCTCCGATGAGCTTAGCTCCCTAGTGCCCCCTCTGCAAGAACTTAGTTGAGCTACTAGACTAGCAGCTAGGTCCCACCCTTTTACATTGAAATCAATCAAATGTAACTTCAACTTCTACTCTATCAGCTTCTTTGCTCACACATCCTGCCTCTGGAATTACCTTCTGTATACTTGCTTTCCTGAGAACTACAATCTCCAAGAATTTAAATGCAAAGTCAATTGCCATCTCTTATCTCCTTGACTCACAGCCTTTCCCTGGTAACCCTTATATCATGTTCTTCTTCCTTTCCACTCTATTCTCATGCAGTCCTCTTCACACCTGTATTCTCATTCTTCTCCCACTCATTCTCTGACACCCTAGTAACCTGTTTCTTTTTCTCATCACTCACCTCTTATGTAACCCCTTGCACCTCAATGGCAGTTCTGCCTTGCTTGGGGTGAAATGATTATAAAAAACAAAAACAAAAAAATAACAAACTCAGTCACTGTCTATTTTTGAGTACAAATACATATTCATATGTAAGATTCAACTCTTGGATATGTTGGGTGAATCAATTGCTTTGTGGATTTTATGAGTGAATCTACAGTTGGCAACTTGTTGGAGTTAGACTAAATTGATAAGTTCATGTGAAAACCCTAGATAGTAAAGCTAGATAATTTGAATTTTACTAGTATACCAGCACTACCCTGGGGTCTGTTTTTCTACTTAAAGTAGAATTTATAATTTTGAACAAAAAACCTGGATAAAGTGGGACCTGGGTATGACGATAAATTGCATCCAGCAGCAAGTCCCCTGATTCAGAGGTTGTGAGGAGCATGGAACCACTTCTTAATTGCTGTTGTTCCCAGGTGCACCTTGATCTGGGGTGGTATCACCTATTAGGGTCTCAGCTATGGGCAAATAGTTCATCCCTAGACTGGGGTCAAAACACTATGAAAGTATAAAAATAGATTTTTATAGTAAAAGTTCTAGGAATACATTTTTGAATAAGAAAATATTCTATGTGCCATGTCCCTTCAAGACGTAGGTGATCATGGGTCTCCACATCTCCCTATCCATGGTGGCTCTTAGCATGCTTTCTCTTGTTACCCCACCCAAACCCGCTCTGCCATCCACTTGCTAAGGTGCATTAAGTATGTTACCCGCTGCTTTCCCCTGTCTCTCTTTCCCTTTATCTGAGCTATGAGTATCAGATTCTCCAAGCCCTCCTTCCTCATTACATGTTGGGAACTTTAACTGTCTTTTCTTGATGCTCAGTATTAATTTCCTTTTATTTCCATTCATTCCAAAACTTCATCATTGCTCCCATGCTCGATCCATGATATTCGCAGCATCCTTCTGTAGAACCACATTTCAGTTGCTTCAAGTTTTTCCCTCATCTTTGATGATATTGTCCAGCATTCACTGCCATATTGTAGAACTGACATCACATAGCAATCCAGTACTCTCTTCTTTGTTTCTTGCGAAATTTTCCTGTCTCTCAATACTCTACTCAGTTTCTGGAATGCTTCCTTCGCCATGCCAATTCACCTTCGGATCTCAGTGTCGCACTTTCCAGGTATTTAAATTTTTGTACCTGCTTAATTTTAGTACTCCCCACCCCACCTGTATTTGGTATTTTGGGCTCCTTTGTTTGTTGATGACTATACATTCAGTTTTCTTGTAGTTTATTTGTAGTCCTTTCTTTCGACTTTCTTCAGCTACCTTCTTTAAGAGGTTTTGTAGTTTCCTTTCCGTGTCTGCTAGCAGCACTGTATCTTCTGTGTATCTTATGTGTATCTTATGTTGTTCAGATTGTGGCCGCCAATGATGAATCCTGGCATAACTCCCAGGATTCTCATAATAGTCATGCTGTACAAGTTAAATAGATCCAGTGAGAAGACATAACCTTGTCTTACACCTCTTTGTATCTTTGTATATCTTCTGAATTCATTTTCTGTCTATATGCAGGTGATTTTCTGCCAGTAGAGGTTCTTGATAACTCGAATGTCTTTTCCAAATATGTTGAGGTTGCTGAGCATTTCTATCAATTCTTTGTTGTGTACTTTCTTCTTTCTTCTGCGTCTAATTTGTTTTGGGACAGTGTTGTTTGCTGATGTCACTAGCGCTTCCTTTAGTGTGTCCCATTTTGAGTATCTGTTTCACATTTGTTGTTCGTATTTGTTTCTCACACTGTCAGTGTATTTTTCTGCAGGTTGGGGTCATTCACAAGTGTGTTGTATCGCTGTCTGGGTGCTGCATTAGGCTTCTTCACTCTCTGAAGTTTCACCCTTAGTTTGCAGATGACTGGGAGGTGGTCACTTCCACAGTCAGCACTTTGATAGGTTTTTGCATTGAACCACTGAATTTTCTGTTTATGGTTATGTAATTGATTTGGTTTTTCATGTCACCTCCTGGTCTTCTCCATATCCATAGGTGACCTGGGTGTTCTTGAAACCAGTTTTTGAAGGAAAAATTATTACCAGTGATACATTTTTGAAGGAAAAAAAAAATAGCAGGAATACATTTTGAGGAAAAAAAATACATACCAGCAATACATCTGATTATCAACAAAACGCACTTAAAAAAAAATGAAACCTGATCTACAAACTGATTTTTTTTTTTTTTTTTTTTTAATCATATCACCCCAAGCAAGGCGATATATCACTGATGCGCAGGGGGCTACGTAAGGGTAAAAAGAATGGAAAAGAGAAAGCCGGAAACCACATCCTAAACAGGGAACAAGGGATGAGCCTCTTCACCTGTTCAATAGGCGTGGGTGGAGTGTGAACCGGGCGATAGTTTAGTCTATCTACTCCAATTGTTTTTTTACATAGAATACATATTCTATGCACACAAATCTATTGTCAAAATCTTGTTGGCATTAAATAATCTATTGAGGTGTATATACTGTAAAACAAAATAAACTCAAATCCTGGATAAAGTAAGATTTGAACATATATGTTAACAAGAAGGAAGCCAAATGTCGAGATGTTTATCGGAGATGAGAAACTCTGAAAAACACATCAGCCTCAAGTAAATGATTCTCTTGATGTCACAATTTTCTTGGTAGGGTATTTGCAAAATAAAATGATCATGTGATATCAACCCAGATGGAGATTTCATAGCTAAAATCTGGGCAAAGATTTGTTGTGGATAGAATGATGAATCATTGTTTATCATTAATTGTTCTGTTCATGTTATGGGCAGGTAATTCATGAGAATAATACTATTTACAATGTTGAATATTGTGTGGGCAGATACAAAATGGATGCCTGGGAAAATTATAAGTTGATATAATTTGAATTGGTTGAGAAAATGTAGTTAATGATATTGTCAGTATGAACCTAGAAAGTGATGATGAGGGTCTTCAACCAATGAGCACATGAGGAAAAGTGGGTTCTGAAAAATCCATATATGGAGAAATTTTGAAAATGATAATAAGGTTTTTGGTAATATATTAACCCCATTCTAGCCATACTTGGATATTTCAGTATGATCATGCTGACTTTAGCCTTTATGTAGTTGGGGTACAATTGTTAACAATGATACTACAAGTGGATCTCAACAATTTTTTTTACCAATCCTTGCAACCTATGAAAACTTGATCAACTGAAGACTTTCCCCAGAATTTTCCATTTGCAGATTGTTGATCAAGTGTGGAGTAATTGGAGACTTGGTTTTGGAGGCTATAGTTCTCTGACTGAATTATTAACAATAATTTGGGGCATTGTTGTTTTTGTAATATGTTGTGAATAAT
This sequence comes from Ascarosepion bandense, assembly GCA_037127315.1. Taxonomy (NCBI): domain Eukaryota; kingdom Metazoa; phylum Mollusca; class Cephalopoda; order Sepiida; family Sepiidae; genus Ascarosepion; species Ascarosepion bandense. The sequence goes on from JBBBDQ010001192.1 coordinate 364,326, forward strand.
GCTGACACATGCTACTTTACTAACCAGTTGTAGACAGAAAACAGTGTGGAACTAGAAAGAGTCAAACCAGTTATTGTAAATGCTAACAAATAAAATTTTATTGTTTTTGTTTGCAAGGGTTGGTTGTCTGTTATGAAAGTTGTCTTTCTTTTTTATTTTATTTTATAATTTACTTCCTTTGTTCCTGAGGACATTTTAACCAGCTTTGCTTTAGACTTCTAAAAAAATTAAATACAGTGTATACATGCATTTGCAATATCTAATGCATCTATATCAATAAAATTTTTGTACAATTTTTATTTCATTCATTTCTATATTTGAGATAAATGTTATGAAATATTAGGATATATCTGGTATATATAGCGTGAGTCATGGGAAACATATTTTAAGTAAAAGAAAACTCTGTAACTATTTTCAACACAAACACTGATGCCCTATTGATTCCTTGTCTGCAAAGCTCGGGAAGAAAACAGTTTTCAAACATTTGAACATAGCTGTCGTTCGTCCTTTTTCAAAAGGAAAAGGCCCAAAAATCCCGCACTTACCAATACCACACTAAGCAGTCATTTTTGGGCTGTGTAGTGGTCACTAATGTAATCCACAAGGATTATCTGAAGCCCAGTATCAACAGTTTTGCTTGTTAACTATCCCATTGAAATGAAAATGGGCTTCATCGCTCGTTATTAGGGTCAAATCCTTGTTTTCTTCAAACATTTGTTAGACAGTCATAATTTTGTATGGGTGAAAGGCTAGGTCTTTGTGTAAGATTCACTGCACAGTGCTTTGACTTATTCCCAGTTCTGTAGAGTGTCGCCTAGCAGAGTGCATGGGACTTCGGATGATTGCCTCTCTTACTCAATCCACATTTCCTGGTGTTCTGGCAGGGTTGGGTGGATTGGTTTTCAATAATGAACAAGTTGTTCTTAGTGCAATTACCCACCTAAGAATGGTATTGCGGTTTGGTACATTACCATGATGACTGATGATGAATCTTTGCCTGAAGAGATGTTTATTTTTTATCACTGATTCACCATTTTTCACGGAAGTATCATAAGCAAACACACGTTGTTCTCTACTCCACCATGGCATGATGGCTACTAACTGAAAAGAAAAACAAATTATTAATAACAAAATAACAAAAGCAAAAAAAAAAAACTAACGATAAAGTAAAACAAATAACAACCAACTAAATGGCATCTTAAGTGGGTTTAATTATTACCTTCCTCACCCCCCTACCCCCTACTCAAGGGGAGTAAGAAGCATCCCGAAAACATCCATTTCCTGTGACTCACCTTGTGTGTGTGTGTGTGTGTATATATATATATATATATATATATATATATTTATTTCAACATTATTTACTCAGTCTCACTCTCTAAAATGATTTTTTTTCTACATTAACAAATATGATCAGTCTTTGAAATAGCCAAACACTTTCAGCAATTGCTAAGTCGTATTAATATTATATTCAAGGACATGATGGATATGTGAAAGTTAATACTTCTATATTCAGCTATACAGTATTTTGAATGAATATAATGATGTGTGTTGTGGTGCAGATGATATTGACTCAGAATGAGAACTCAGTGCCAAGTTTGAATTCTAGTTGAATTTTTTGCATTCGCTTACACACAAATACCTTTGAAAAAAAAGTATTAATTTGTCACTTCTTCCTCCAGCTGTGGGTTAAATAGCAGGACAGATTGGGTTCTACAGCCTTAGTTGGAAACCAGTCTACTGCAGAAAGTAATGCTAACCTACTACAAGAAAATTTTATGCAAAGTCAGTCATGTCTCTTTCAAGACATGATCGTTCAAGCCTGTATCATGTGTGACACTTAAATGACTGATACTTTTATTTACATTTTTCCAATATTTGTAACTTTTACAGAAGAAATGTTATTAAAACTTTTAGATGCACAAGAACTTTATAGACAACATGAATATGTTTAAAAGATTCAAGTGTTTCATTGTCATTGCAGACGTCAACTGGAATAAATCAGTAAAGTTTTAAAATATTTTATGTTGAACAAAACAATGTATCAATGAATGTCATGTTTATCAGATATTCCAAACAGCTTACTATTTCAAATCTACCTTAGATTTTTCCTTCTATTGCAAACACAAATTTTCACCTTTCTTTTTTTTTTTCTAAACAATTTTTTTCTTATAAGAAAAATGACTATGGTTTACAGCTAATAAGTGCTTACTGCCATATGAAATGTTTTCTTTCAGAGTTCCTGCAGAAATGTGAGAATCTTTTTTTATCTAAACTTCAAAATTGTTTTAAAAATAATTTTTAGCACAGTGTCTGAAAATAAATTGTGTGAATCTTGTTCCCATCATTTTTACTTGCCTAAATCTTGATTTTTATTGCAAATATATATTTTTGGTGGTACAAAATTTTATTATGGTGTTAAAGACAAACATTCTATTAAAACTGACCATGTCAAATATTAAAACAAAAACACCAGTTGATTGGTTTTGTTCTCACTCATCAGAACTGTAACTGGGGAAACATACATCTGTTATGGGTGACGTGAATGAATGGGGGAGGGAATTTTAATTTTGCTAATGGTTATTACGTCTGAAGATGCTAGAGACCTAGCAGAGCAAGCCTAACTAAACACTCCCTTTGTTTACAAAGAGACGCTGTCTAGATATACTGTATCTCTAACACCTTCAGATGAAACAACGAGTGTGATCTGGCCAAAACAGAAAACCAGTCCACACTAAATTCTAAAGCACAATTCAGATTATTTATAAGGTAATCTGCAATAGCGGACCTGTATGTATTTTGAATAGTATCACCAAACAAAAAATTTTCAGTGTTTTAGTGGGTACATGTTGTTTGGTCCTAACATCCACATTGTTTTACCTATGAAGTTGACTCTGCAACTACATATAAAATAATAGATAACAGAATTAATGTGATAGGTGGGGGGGTAGGATGTCTTTACGCATAGATGGAAGTAAAGTTTTAAACACAACATGCACATTAGCTACAAAATAACACTCACATGAACTTAATGAAATCTGCTTGGCAGAGGTCTCACTGACACCCTACCCAACCACGATATTTGAAGACAGACTGAACATTTTCTAACTGTTGCAGGTTTAATTTTATTTAACTGAGCAATCTTATCTCAAATAACTGATTAAAGCTGAATAAAGGATAGCCATTGTTCACAAAGATACTAGTAAAACAACTAATTTCACCATTCAAGGTGTCATCTGAACAAATCATCAGTGCCCTATAGGTAAAAGTATTGAGAAAAATGTATCTTTTGTTGTTTAGGACAAAAAGAAGCCCACTGAGTGTAAAGATCCATAAAGGTAGGCTTCCTAGAGACTGAAGTAACAAATATGGATGGTATTCTATGAACCAAAACATCTAAGAAGGGCAAAAAGTAAACAAAGGGAGTATTTGCTTGGGATTGCTCTGCTAGGTCTCTAGCATCTTCAGATGTAATAACTATTAGCAAAATTTCCCCTCCTGTTCATTCATGTCACCTATAATAACAGATATATATTTTTTTTATATTTCCCTGTTTACAATTTTAATGAGTAGGGATGAAACTGGTTGACAGTTTTTTTTGTTTTTTTAAATATTTGGCATGGCCAATCTTAATACAATTTTTGTCTTTAACGCCATTATATATATAGTCTATTCAGATCAAAGAAAAATGAAATTTAAAAAAAAAATTTTTTTATTGTATTTGAAAGGATTAATTTAAAATCATTAGATTTAGTACAATATTACATTGATGGTTCTCTTTTTCTTAGACAGTCCGAGAGAAGCTACACTTGCTATATTTTTTGGCCCAAAAAACTGCTTAAGATTTCAGTCAGGTTGTTAAGGTTGTTCTGCTCAACTGAGCACTTGTACAGAAAAAAAATGAAAGAATGAATTTAGGTAGCATGTTAAATAATTTTTATTGACTAAAAATATAAAATGCCTGAAGGACATTTTTTATATTTTATATCATACTTACAGTGCTCATATTTTTTCAGTTAAAACAAACTTGGAAAATAGCTTTAAGGTTAGATTTTAGAAAATATTTAAAGAACACCAGAATATTTACAAAATTTGTTGACAGAACTTGTTTATTTTTAGGGTTTCTACTGAAATTATTTGGGAATATTAAAGATTTCAAGGAGTCAGATCAGGAAAATAATTGTTTTCTGAGAATGGAAAAACTGTCATTATTGAAAATATTTTTTGAAAAAGAAATCTAATTTTGATTTACTAAAATCTTTTCTTTTTTTTGTTTTCTTCTTTTTATTTCTTATTATCATTCTTTTTTTTAAATTTTTAATCACATTTTCCTTATTTTGTTTTCATATCTATTTTATTTCCACCTTATCAAATTTATTGCTTTTTTATTAAATCTTTTTTAGAAATTTCGTATCTGCATTTTTCTTGGGTTCACTTGTCTTTTTATGTCTCCTCAGTTCTCTCTAAGTTAACAATCTTTAAGCATTCTTCACTGTAATTTTTCAGTTTTTTTCTAAGATACACACATGAAAATATGTGCACTTAATATCTTTGTGCTGTTGTGCCGTGAAATATTAACAAATTTCATAACACCTTTAATGAACCTAACACTAAAGATTTTATTTATGCACTGTTTGGTTATGTAAAATGGTTTTCTCTAAAATTTTATATTTTCTTCAAATTTACAGGAAACAATTCTTAAGAGATCAGTTTTTCCTGTGTGTCATCAGGAAACATCCTGATTAGTCTATGATTACTGAAGAATGATTCATTCATAAAAAAATAAAATTGTCATTGACATAATGAAACCTTTTTATAAATTAATGTCATTACACAATAAAATTCAGTTTTCTTTCAGTGCAAATAAGTATAAATATATTTTGCATGTTTAAAAAATGCATTTGTACTTAAATCTGTAAATGATTAGCTTTTGTAGGTATTAAATTTTTGCTTTCATACTCATTTCTAAAATTCACATAATCTAAAATTATTGGATAAGATCAGAGAGAAAAATTAATCTATAACTGCTAAAATTATACATAACTGTAATAATTAAAAATATTGAAGCATTTTACTTAATTTACGTTTTATTATTTGTTCATTATTTTTTTTGTGTGAGTTGATAATTAAGTAATTATTGGAGAATTACATGTGTTTTGAGTAAAACATATTCTGTTGTGGATAATGATAGCTAATTTTAAACACTTTATAAAGAGAGTGAAAATGGAATTTTTTGTGTTACCTAATATAAAAGGTGCGATGGATAAATTGTTTAAATTACATGGAAATTAAAATAACACTGACATTTCATGCTTAACAGATATATTTACCAAAAATATCATGAAGCTCTGAAAAGTGAATTTATTTAATAAAATCACCATTGGTTTCAACCACAGACTCCAGATGATTTCAGAATCTCCTGCAACACTTCTGGATAGTCTCCTTGTTTAACTTGGTGAATGCTATCATAATCTTTGCCTTCAGTTCATCTTTGGTGTTACAAGGAGTTTTGTTGGTCTCTCAACTGTGCTGCACACATAACGATCAAGGGGTTTGCAGTCTGGGGAGCTGGGCTGCTAGATGTAAAGGGTGATGTGGTTGCAGAAATTGTCTGTCAGCCATGACTGGGTTCTCCTGCTTGTGTGGCATGGTGCAGAGTCCTGTTGCCAGATAAAGGGTCTTCCAGCAGCCACTCTCTTGACCCAGGACAGCACTACCTACCTCTCAAGACACTTGATGTAGGCCTCTATGTTGATTCTGAGGCCCTCACTAACAAATTCAGGAATTTTTTTATCAAAATGATCAGAGTGAGTTTTCATAATCACCATTAGACTCAAATTTCCTGAAACCTCCACACTTCCTCAGATTGACATCTGAACACTCTGAAATGTTCATATTGGAGTTTCTGGTGCAAATTTCAAGCAGTACAGCATACCCTTTTTCCAAATTTCTGGCACAGTTGTGTCATGGAGCCTTTTTTATCATGGACTGTGTCCACTATACTGTTGGGTCAACAAAAACAACAAGTGTGTGAAATTAAAATATAAAATGGCGACAATTTACCCAATCGCACCCTCTAAATAGGCTACAATCATAAAATATGTATGCATAGCGCTCTCTTTGTTTATAAATAACATCTCTTAAATCTAAATTTAAAATTATGTTGCTTGCAGTGTCAATTTTATGTACTTCTTTCCATCCTTGTCTGTCTTTTAAACTCATCTACTGACATCTACTGAATCATCTTTAATTTGATTTTCTCTCAATATTTTTTGTTTTCACATTTTTTTTTATTGTGTGTGTATGTAAACATGAATATTGGAAGTGAAGAAATTTTCTGTTTTTCTTAAAATTTTAAACTCTAATATTTATTTTCAGACTTTGTTTTTGCTATTGTAATATACTCTTTTTAAAGATTTATGGAAGTTTAAATTTTCAAATAATACTCTTTTATTTTGGTAATGTTTTAATGATCTTTCTTCTTTAATTGACTGTAACTTGATATTAAAAATAATATGAATGAGGATAAAGATTATAAAGTTATGGTTCTCTATAATGAATCAAAAACACTGTCAGCTATTCATCATGAAATAGACTAAGTGTGTTTTATAACTTGGAGGTCATTTGTTTAAATTTTGCTTTTGTTTTTCAGTATACATCAGCATCAGTTTTCTATTGTCTACTGCCAATAATTTTAAGTCATTCTTTTTGAAATATTCCAAGAATTTAGAAGTCACCAAGGAATAGAATGGGTACATTTAAGCTTTGCTTACAGAAAAATATTAGTTCAATTTTTTTTTTCTTTTTTTCTATTAAACAATTATTACTGTGCACTATTCTATTACTTAAATCTATAAAATTCTGTTTAATTTCACTTGTAGAAAAAAATTAACATTGTCACTAACTGCTTTTGATAGCATTTTGAAGAAAATGAAAAAATGACTAGCAAGGCCACTAATGTTTGGGTTGCGTTTGGGTATCAATAAAGATCAAAAGAAACAATTTTTCAACATTGTAAAATTTGAGATTTGGTTTTAAGTTTTGGTTGTACTGAATGATCAAGAATTAAAAGACCAAAGAATTAAAGGAACAAACAAAATTGTTTTATAATTATAACAATTATCTAATTATGATTATCTTTTTAATTGGGCGGTTAATCAAATTTTAATTGACTCTTTGGTAAATTGTATTTTTTTGCCTTTTGAGTTTTTAAAGTTTTTCTAATAACACTTTTCTTTTAAAGATTGTTTTTAAACTTGTAATATGTTACATGTGTAATAACAGAACAAAACACTCTTGCAAAAGTTCTGTTCCACTCATTTTTCAATGTCTTATGATCTACTTACTTAAGCTGCCCACAGGTTTTTGTCCAGTCGAATGGGATTTGGTGAGTAAAGTAGACCATGGACTTTGCCTTGTGTAAAGGTGCCACCATATTGCTCTCCTTTCCTATTTCTATGTGCGCTCGTGTAAGTCTGCAATCTTTCAATGTGCTGCACTCCAGATCTATTTCCATTCCTTTTTCTGTGCTGATATCCTCTGCAAAAATGTGCCTCTTATTTTAGCAGAGCTTTTTATTGTACATATTTAAATTTTTCATTTTAAATGGAAATTAGTTAGAATAAAAAAGGAAAACATTTTAAAAATGTCAATACTGTATATAATGTCTACAATAATAAGCTTTTGATAAATGAACTTTTCTTGAAACTGCTTCAACTTTTATTCAGCCTACTTGAATAATCTTTGTATCTTTCACTTATATTAATTAGCAAGAAACACTTAAACCAAGTACCCAGTGCATCAGTATTATAGATGGCAGTTTGGGAATTGAAGGTTTAAGCTATATAATAAATATGATGAAATGTACCCAAATTGTTTCTTTTCTCCAAAAGATGTCTCTGAAAAACCCGATTTCTCTCTCTCTCTCTCTCTCTATATATATATATATATATATATATATATATATGTACAATAGTTGGGAAATGCTGTAAAAGTAAAGACTCACAATTAGTTGATGAAAATAAAAGTTGCTTCCTCAAGAAAATGTCAGTTGATTTTGCTGTTTAAGCAAGAGAATAATTAAAGAAAATTATTTGAACTGTGTAGTTTTCAATAGGCAAAATAAGTAATTTATATTTGAGAAGAAATAATGTTGAGAGAAACTACTTTTTTATGTTTTTTTTTTTTTGCACTTTCCTGATTATTCTATATATCCCTTTTTATTTATCCATTTTATACTTAACTTTTCTTTTTAGTATTTGCTGTTTTTTTTCCATTAAAAGAAAAAACAATTTACTAAGATGAATGTTTGTAGAAAGTGCTTGAATTACTAAATTAGCTACAGTAAATTTGTGTCTAGGTTCTGGTAACATTTCACCTTCCTTGGCAGAGCTATTATCATAATGTAAGATATTTAATCATAAAAGTGATTAAACATGAAAAGAAAATGGCTAGATTATATACATTCCCCTACATACAAAAAAAACCCCAGAAAAGTTTTAAAATTTCAGTGTCCCCCCACGTGTGTGCATGTGAAATTATATCAACAAGAACATCACTGAATTCCTAAAGGATGAAAATTTGTCATTAATTTTCCCAATACATAACTTTGAATTTTAAATTTTCTGCTAAATGTATATCACATGTTATATGTTCTACTTCCCAACATGCAATGGATATCTTATGTTAAGTATTTTTTTCTTTTTAGTATGGACCTCAATATATTTGTGTATTTTTACATATATATTTGAATGTCTATGCAATATGTATATTTAGGTTACATATGTTAATTTCCTCTTCATCAACTTGTCGGTAAGAATATAGGCTGTCTCTCGTAAATGCTTTCATTTATTATAATCTGCTTTCTCATAATTATCATTATCTAAAATTTACTTTGTAAACATTTTAATGTTTTGTGCTATCCTTTTGCTGTATTAAACTGAAGTGCAAAAAAAAAAAAAAAAGAGAGATGGCTGTCTGTGTAAATCTTCCTTTTTGCCTGAACCATTGCATATATTATTGAGTTATGTTTATTGAGTGTAACTACAGGAAACTTAGCTTGGTCTACAACATGTTTCATACATTTTAAATGAGGTACAATTCTGATGAACTAGGTAACAACTGGTTTAGCTGGAAGTCACCCAATTGTCACCTGTGCACAATGGCAAGGGAATGCATTATCTTGTTTGAGCAAATTATTTCCTGAAGTAGTATATATGTTTACCAAGGTAGTATAATTTATATGTATATGTGTTTTCCAAAAAAAAAACATTATACAGAACAAAAGGCAAATACAAGACAGGCTGAAATTTCATCAAATAGGAATAACATACTTTTGACTGTGGAAAAGATAATCTTTCATTATTAGGAGAGTCAGAGGGTCTACATTTCTGAAACAAGAGTTACTATTTACCTGGCTGACTGTAAAAATGTTTTTTTAGACACCTCTGACACTCTGCATTAAGTGCACTAACAAAAGTTTTGCTTTGAAAGTATGGATTTTTAAAGGTGCCAATAAAAACTGTTACAACAAGTTTGCAGCCTATTGTTGCTACGTATCTTTTCTACAACAAATTATCTGTTGGGACCTAAATTCACTGGTGAGAATAAATGAATGCAAATGGTTTGCCAAAAGATCCATGTCACCAGTTAAGACTGAATCTAGGTTTACTAGTGCTCCTTGTAAATTACAAGGGAATCTACCATATACCATTACAGAGTTACTACCAGCTTTTGTTCAAATCCTGTTAACGGGGATCCTGGGCATGATGGTAAACTGCATCAGGCAGCAAGGCTCCTGGTTGGGAGGTTGTGAGGAGCATGGAACCATCTCTTCATTGCTGTTGTTCCCAGGTCCACCCTGACCTGAAGTGGTAGCACCTGTTAGGCTTCCAGCTATGGGCAAATAGTTAATCATCAAACTGGGGTCAAAACACTATGAAAGTATAAAAATAGACTTTTATAGAAACATATACATAAAAATAGACTTTTATAGAAACATATACATAAAAAAAAATTGTTACCATGACACATTTTTGAAGGAAAAAAAATTATTCTCAGCAAAACATTTTTGAATATGAAACTGGAAGACATTTTCAGTTTTCTAAAATAAAAAAAATAAAAACAAAACATTTTCATTAAAATCTGATTAAATCAACCTTCTCACTATAACTGAACATTAAAAAAACTGAAAAAAACCCCTCATAACCCCACCTTTTTGGCATTAAATAACCCACAGAGGTTGATATGCTGTTAAACAAAACTCCAACTGTTAACAGGCTAAATTCTGACTTTTATGTGATCTCCTCTACATAGGAACTTGATCATCTGCCTGATAAAGCTGGAAAAGTGACTCATTAGATCTAGCAACAGTCTTCTACAGTTTAGATGAGGTGTTATTATTCCAGGTGAGACACAGTAACCAATATTTAGCCATCATGTGGCTGTCAAGTTCTACAAGTGTGGTAGAGCAAAACCATTCAGTCTACTACTGTTTTTCAGCTTTGGCCATTCTTTTGAATATCTATCTACTTTAATAATACAAATCTATTACACCTACTAAAAACATGTAAATCACTAAAATTTAATGCAGTTAAAAGCAAGCAGATTCTTGTAAAGAAAGTTCTTAATATAAAAAAAGAACAGTAGTTAAGGAAAACATGAAAAAAAAATCTTCAGATTTCACAGATATGCCATCGTCAGGACCAGATAAATTTATTGAATTCATTAGTAGATATAATATTTATATACACTACATCCTGAATGTTAGCCAGTATTTTTCTGACTCTGATGAGTGGTGTATTTGTAAAACTTGAAGTCAGTCTTAAGATAAGTTTTTTGAAATTATCTTTTTTTCTATCTATCTGTCTATCTATCTATATAAAGTGATAAGAACTGTATACTTATTTAATGATTCATTGTAAATTAAGCTCTCTGAATATATTGAATGGTAATTTGTTCAATCACAAAAGTAGTGACAAGTTAAAATATACAACTTTGTTAAAATGTACATTAATTTAGAATATCCACACCAGATTATGAAAGGTACATATTCATAAATTAGTTATCCTGAGACCTTTATATCACATTAAATAGTGGTGGGGGTAGCAGTATAAGAGTTACCAGGAATAGCTGAGAACATTAGTTCTGGCTATTGCTGAAGAGTAGTGAATTTACTCAGGTGTTTTAGTTGTTTTGTCCTGATATGTGAAGATATTAGAGTATTAAGAATAGTATGAAAATTGGTTTTGTTTTCATTGTGGGATAAAGATAGTTGAATTTTATCAATTTTTGCTTTTCAATTTCCCAACATGCAAATGTTTTTCTGCCTCATGCTCATTGCTTCAGTACATTTCTATGCTTCTAAAACTTCATCTTATCTGGTATTTTTGTTTGTAAAATTAAAAAAAAAGTAAGTTCATTTTTGCTGTGATTTTCTTTTTTGCTTTCTTAGTAGGTTTATGGTAACAAGTTTCATTAATTTAGCATAAAAATTGATCCTTGAATCTTTTGTCCTTATGACTAAACTCTATCTGCAATGATAAAATGCAACTTAACTTGACTGTGTAACTAGTAAGTCTGATGTTCTTAGCAAAATATTTAATGTCTTATTGCTGTCTTAGTAATTTGTCAAAACCTTCAGTAGCAAAATAGAGCACAACTCTTTATTTTACTGAACAGTATTGCTCTTTCAAGAATAAACACAACAATTGACATGAGGCTTCAGAGGCTTTTATTTCAGATCAAAGCATACTCAGTTTTTGATAATTTTATTAAAATGAAATAACACTAAAAAGACTAAATGTACCAAATTAATTTTTTGTCATTTAATAGAATGGAGTATTTAGTATTGTAAGTGGTTGAAAGTTTACTTTATGATGTGCTTTGCCATTTTTTTCTATGCTTTTCTTGTTGTATACAAAGTCTGTGTTGTTTGGTTTATTTCTTGTTGTCATTAGTGTTGAGTGTGGTTGTTTATTGTAAACTTTTATTTCATATCATATTTATGTAGATTTCTTGTAGAAGAATTAGACATATTCTCTACACCACATAATCTCAAGCATCATGAAATGAAAGTAATTTTGGGAAACGGTTGATTATAACGGGTCTCCTGTCAAGGCTAACAATGGATGTTGTAGCCATGCCTAAGCAAGTAAAGAATTTATAAGCGTGGATTGCTCATTAACTCATCTATTCTTTTCTACCATTGTAACATGCTCGTGAAAAGACCATGGTCAAGATAGCTAGTGGAGAGTAGAATTCATATCTTTTCCAAGGGCATTAGTGATGTATTTTCAACTGAAAATTGGTGGACTAATTTTGTTTCCTGACTTGATATCTATTTCACCACATTTCATTCTCCACATTCTCAGAAACACACAGAAATATTCTCAATTAAATCTTTCAATGAAAAGCGGACATTATTAATAAACTGGACTCTGTTTCTGTGTTCATTAAATATTAATGGTGCTTGAAGTTACTTTCATTTGTGTTCTATGCTTCATTAAATTGACTTTAACATTTGTAAACATATTGGACCTGCAAATAGTTGGTAAAAATTGTATATTTATTAGTGTAAAATTTTGTTCCAATTAAAATTATTACAAGTCTCTAGGCAAGAGTAATTATGTTACATTTCAATACAAGTTTATTTTAAATGACCATTTCCTGTTTCAATTTAAAACTACATTTGGTGATGTATCTGTTGTGTGTGTATGTGTGTAAACATACACACACACACACTTTCTTTTCAAAATTATATACATTTTTTTTTTATATGCACAGAGATGATTATGAATTAGGCAGTTAAATTTTTGAAAATGCTTGTATGTAAAAACAAAAACGTATAGAATTGATTTTTATAAAAACCATAAGCTTTCTTTAACTAAGATTTTTTTTATTTTGCTATGAGAATATATATTCCTTATTAAGTAACTGCAGAAGCTATTCCAGAAACTACTCTGTGTTATTACCATTATCACATTTTTTCACATCAATCTAGTATCAAGTAAAATATATCTGAAATCAAAGAAGCTTAAAAAACCCTGCAAGTCTTAGGTTGTTGCACAAGAAATGACAGACTTTAGAGGAAATGGATAAAACGCTTCTGAAATGTTAAATAATTTTAGTTGAAATAGACACCATTTTGATGAATGAATGCTCTTCAAAGTACCTCATGATCCCATCTTTGAAAAATTTCTCCTCCTCTGATGTGATAAACAGTTCAAAGCTTCGACTACCTCTTACTTATTGGAGAAGGTTTTATTATGTATGAAAAGCTCAAAATTTGTTTAATAAGTGATAATCAGGAGGAGAGATATCAGGTGGATGAGGCAAAATTTAATAATTCAGGCTATGCAGATTTTGGAAAGTTGATTGAGAAATGTGTGACTGTGCAGCAAAATTGGCCCATCCCTATTCACAAATTTAGGATGTTTCTGTTTCAATTTTTCATGCATAAACTCAATTTCTCCACAATATGAGGTTGCTGTTATTGTTTTCTCTTGAGGAAAGAATGAATAAAGAATAAAGCCTTTGAAAGACCACTATACAGTAAGCATTAACTTTTTAGGCAGCAGTGGAAGTTTTCGGTATTGTTTTAATGATTCACAGGCCTACTCTCTTACTGCAGTCAAAGAGTATTCATTTCTCATTACATGTAATGATTAAATGCAAAAATGGTTCTTTTATTCTTGTTTGTATGCATACAATAAAATTAATCAACATTATTTCATTGTTATCATTTTCATTGGATTTATGAGTGACAATATATTGAAAGAAAAATTATCTGTAAAAAAGAGGCAGGAATAAGTAAAGATTTTTTATATACTAAAGAGGTTACTTTGTTAAACAACCAAATGAACAACCAATAAAAACAAAAAAATGCATCATTTTATGTGTGACACCCTAATACTTTTCTCTTCAAAGCTTCTTAATAAAAATAAAGCAAGAAAAGAATATTATAATATCTTTTTTTTCTCTAATGTTTAAATTTATTTCTGTCCTATCATATCGTTGAATTTAACAATTATGATTTGCATGTTTTTCTCAGCTCAACTCAAGAACAATTGTAAGTAATAACATAGAATCAGTGTGTAGAATTTGGCAGATTTTTATATAATAACAGTGCTTCAAAATAATTTTATTAAAATAGACTGATAACGATGTAATGTAAATACTTTATACCAGAAATTCAAACAAATAAACTGATTAGATGTATTTTAAATTACAAACTGATAATTCCAATAGTTTAAAATAAAGTTATTAAAATTATTTTTGTTGTTCTTATATTAGAAATGTTTAGAGTATTTTGCTTGAATATATTTCTTAATTAAAAAAAACAAACAAACAAATTTAGAGATATTCTGTATACCTTTTAAAAAAAATAAGAAAATTATTAAATTAATTATCAAATCTGAATGGTATAAATGAAAAAACAAAACAAAACAATTATTGCATGAGAAGAAATTGCCAAAAAAAATTACCCAGTTGTTTAAGAAATTTCTATAAAAAAGAATGTGCCATTGATTAAAAAACAATACCCTTAATACTTAATCTGGAGGTGGATGTCGAAATTCATGTTCATAAAGGATATTATTCCCAAATATTTCCCTACTCAACCTTTAAAAGCAATCATTTACTGTTTATGCATTCTCTTGTAAGTTCTTGGGAATCTGATATATCAAAGATTCCCAAAAGATGCACCATGGCAACTGGGAGTGCCATAACAAGCTAATAAGATAATAACTAAACAAAATTTAATAGTCATATGTTTATTATATGGGAAGTGAGTGGCTGATTGATTTATAAAGTATTCATAATATAAAACTGGATCCTTTGTGTCCATCTTAGTGATACAAACTTTCATTATAAAAATTAAGATTTCCTCAAATATGAAACATTTTCAAAAGAAACAATGGTGAAATTTAGTCACAATTCAAAATACTTAAGTAAAATATTGATTCATAATTTCTTTTTTTTTATTTTTTTTATTTATATTTGCTTAAGTGAATCTTAATCATCACTTTCCCCCAACCAAATTCACATTAACATAAATTCAGTTGTTCAGTATTCTCTGATTGCGAGCAACCTGAAAAAAATCTTTATGATTAAGAGTGTTGTGATTTGAAAAAGCTTGAGAATCACCAATAGACCTTAAAAATATTAAGGTATTTTATATTGTAAATTTTTTCTTTCTCATATTTTTACATTTTACAAAGATGATACCAAAAGTAATTCCTCATATTTTATGATGTTACCTAATAATGTCAGCAGTGGATATTAGTGGCATGTCAATAACTACCATTAACTCGTGATTTTTTTGTCCTCTTACAGATAACATTTGGGCAACAGTCTGGCAAAATGTTGTCTATCATTTAAGTATGTATGAAACATGTGTCACTGAATTGAATCAGGCAGGTACCACTGAACCCATTGACATTAATCAATGCTTAGAGACCAAACAGTAGATGTGAGCACAGTTAGGTGGTGTGTAATTGATTTCAACAGTAGCAGTTATGATGTTTGTGATAAAATGGACCTGCACAGCTGTAAACTATTGAAATGAAGAGCATCTTGATCAGCTCTTCTGTGCATATTGGTTGATTACAGCCAAAGAAGTGTATACAGAGCTGAATGTTAGCATTAATACCTTGGCAAATCTTGTACCAGGTTGTTTCCATAGATGCTCACAAAATAATAGAAAGACTATTGAATATTTGTCCATTAAGACCTACTGAACCATTGTGACAATGAAGGTGACAGTTTCCTGGTCTGTATCATAACTAGTGATTTCTCTATCAAAGAAAAAGTTTAAGGTGTAGCCATCAGCAGGTAAATTGATGTGAACTATCTTTTTTGGATGGGAATGGTATGATAATCTTGGATATTTTTTAACCTTTATAAGCCATTAAATCTGACCATTACAGTGTGATGTTCTTTCAGCTGAAGGAAACTATGGTACATGTAAATCTTTGCTGGACTATCCTACCATATCTACTGCATAGTCTGGATTTATTACCTTTTGACTTGAATCTGTTCAGACCAATGAAAGGTGCATTTTGTGGACTACATTTTCCTGGAAAATGCTGGCATAGATTTTTAAGAACACAGCAAGCAAGTTCTTGTTCATTGCATCAACAATTGTGGTGACTTTGTGGAAAAATAGTGTTTTATAGCTGAACAATTGCTTTATCTAATGTTATTATTGCACTCTCTGTATGTTGTAGTTTCTGTGGAAATACAGGGCATTACTTTTGGAGAATTCTTTGTAATTGAAGGTTTTCAAGGGTCATGCTTTTATAGCTTAAAGTTTTATGTTTTTAAGATTGCTCTTGGTTAAGAATGATTTTAAATCATTTAAAATAGATATGCATGTATACTAGCTTTTGCCAAGTTTGGCAATGGCTATACTAACATTTTATACCTTTCATTAACTAAGCAGTAGTTCTGGGAGAACGAACTACCCAAATGTTTCTTCACCCACTATCTGTTAACTATTCTGAAGTAGCATTGAATATGTTAATTTGCATAATCAGTTATCATAAGTAACATTAATTTATCAACATTTTGATTTTGGTATTATGTAGCAATGGATTTTTAACCAATTCGTATTTCAACAGCCTTTTTCTTCTTTTTTAAAGTCTATGTAACCTTAAATTGTAATTTGCACTTAGTGTTAAAAAATAATGAAAAATTGTCATACATACTTGGATGTATTAGGCAAAAAAAAAAACATTAAAATTTGGAGGATTTTATGGTGGATATTCAAATCAAAATTATTTATTGGTGGTAATGAATAATTCTGGATGAAGGAAAATTATGTTATAGGTAGTCATATATTTTAAAGGTAAATATGAAAATATAAATCATTTCAAACAATTTAGTGAATGTATGTTCATTCGAAAAATATAAGCAAATGAGAAAAATAGTCATTTTTAACAATTATTAAAGCTAATATTTTGTTACCAAGGAAATTGTTAGTCAAAATGTGTGAATAGAAAATGGATTGATATCTTTCTTCTCCCAAAAGAAACTAGACATAAGTAATTAGGTACACATTGTTTATTACTTTTTTGTTTGTTATTTCCATTTGAGACGTGGCTGCTCTTGCTGCAATTGTCTAATTTTCTTCTGAATACAATTGTCTTTCTCTCAGATTTCTTGTCAAGTTTTTAGAACTAGGCACTGGAATTTACTACTAAAATTCCCTCAGAGCAAACAGACCTGACAGTGTTTAATATCAGGTGAAGAGAAATATTTATGCTGAAAGTTAGTGAAATATTTTTTAAAAAGAAATTTGAAATTAGTAACAATGCCAAACAATTTCTAGTGAATGTGAATTATTAATCAGTTAATACTATTCATGTATTTAAAATATTAGAATTTATTTGTAAACAGATATACATAGTATTTAGACAAGGATCCTAATGTATCATATTGTTTTTTTGTTTTGTGATGTCTGTCACAAAGTGTGATGTTGTTTTAGACAATGTTCTTGTGAAGATGGAAGATGAATTTGTTTATGAAAAAGCAAACATTTGAGAACTCTCAGGCTGCATCTTTGATACAAAATATTTCTTATTAAATTTAAATTAAATGTGACTTTTTCTCCATGGCACATACTTTTTCCAATAATCAAGCAATGTGCTTTGCTGTTTGTATCTGTGATATTGTTTTGTATAGTTTAGTCTGAATACATTTGTGTATGTTGTAATATTATGCTTGAATTTGTGATGTTGAATAGGCTCTAGCTTCTGAATTAATTCAAGAAAAGCTAAAAACAGTTTAAGAATTAAATGGAAGGTATAGAGGAACATGAATTAAAAAAAAAAATTAAGGTGTTTGATTCTGAGGAGCAACATAAAATTTACTATCAAGAAAATAATTTCTTGTTTCAAATTCTGAAAACTATTACATTCAACATTATTAAGTTTTATAGTAAAAAAATGTACATATTGAAGTTAACCTGCTCCCCAGACTTTTTCAAATATTTTCTTTCCTAGAAATACATAACCATAAAAATAAGAAACAAAAGAAAACTATTAAATCAAACCTTTATTTAAAATAAAAACATGCATAATTTATCAAATTAAAATCATAAAATAATAATTACATTAATAGAAAAAAATAAATGACATCAACTTAATACACAAATGAAACTTCTCTGAAGTTGTAGATAATTACAAATGAGTTGGATTATCATATTATTATATCTTGTCCCTTTTATGCAAAAAATTGTTACAAATGTTTTATAGCACTGAAATATGAGATGTGGTAAATATAAAGCCAATAAAAATCTGCTTTGAATTAATTACTGCTTTGAATAGATTAGTATATTTACAATAGATGCATTGTTTTGTGTCTCTAAATGCTTAAAATGTATTGTTTTTGACAAGAATTCAAACTTAGTAAAACAAAAAATGAAATGTTGAATTTGCTTTTCTCTGAAACATACTTGAAACTATTTATATTATACTTTGGTCAGTTTTTATGATGTAAGAATTATAATATCTCTTAAAAAAATTATACATTACTAATGTTTGTATTGAAACAAACTATTTCTTATTGATTTTGAGCATAGATTTTGAGCTGTTGAGTATAAATTAATGATATGTTTGAAAAATTTTCTGTCAGCTGAAATGTGATCTAATATGGTTCAATATTTTCTAGATTGTCCTTTAAATTGCTTTTAAATGTGTTATTAGCTTTTTAAAGTTTGTCTCTATTAAATATGGTGTTTGTTTTATTACTATTGTAAATTAACATGATTTATTGCAGAAATCAAATTGATTGAATTTCTACTGTTGATAAGATTTAACTTTTTAGTCAATATCATTAAAAAAAGATTGCCCAGACTTTGAAAATTGAAGAGTTATCATGATGGAATTTAATTAAGATACCTATTTCTCAAATAAGCACTTAATTATCAGCAATTCTCTTTGCTGATTTGTTGTCCAATCAGATTTGATTCATTAAGAATAGATTGAAGCTTTTCTTTGTGCAGCTTAATCGCAAACATTTACTTTTCAATATTTATGCTACTAAAGGGGATACAATGGCTGAACAGGATTTTATTGAAGGTAAGTCAAGATTCTGATGTGATTTTGCCATTGAATGTGACACCATGTTTGGTCAACTGTTTTTAATTTTGAAAGTGTGTTTGTCACTCACAAATTGTATGAGGTGACTGACTTGTCTTTCACTTTTGCATGAACTGTGCATTCTTTACAATTAAAAAAAGGTTACTTAATTGCCACAAAAGCTTTGTCTTGCAAATGTAGATCAACAATATTGAATCATTTTTTATATAAAGAATGTTATTTAAAAACGTATCCAGTCACTTACATTACTTTTTGGCCATTTTTTAAAATAATTTGTCTTGATAGCTGATTAATAAAAATATCAAATAAATCTGTGTTCAGTATTTTTGCAGGTGAATTTTTCTTGTGAACTTGTGTTCACTTATTGTGTTAAATAGCCATCTGGAAACCTTTTAATCATTTTTTCTTTGACCATGTTTTTTGTCAAATAGAAATGAAAATTCAAGTGTTCAATTCATTTTTCTGGACAATCCCATGCATTTTTAGTTTTTAAGACCACATACTGAAGGAATCTACAAATAGATTAGTATAATATCTTAAACGATTGATCAATTAAAATTCACTGTCTTTTTGTAAATTATATGAAATTTTTTTTGATGACACTATGACTAATAACAGTTTATCTATAACATATATATATGGTTCCTAGACACCATTAGTACTATACATATCAGACACTCAGGTGACTTACTCCATAAAATTAGAAATATTAATATGAATAACTTATCTATGGCAAGTTTGTATATAAAATCACTTTATACTAACATACCCATTAAAAAATGTCTAAACATTCTTAGAAACCATTTAAAAAATCCAAAGTAAAGCTCCCACTACCTATTTGAAAAATCATAAAAATATGCACATTAATCAGTAGCCATTGTTATTTCTCTTTTAGCAACACATTTTATTTGGCTTACCCATGGGGTCTGTTGGTGCTGGTGTTCTTGCTTGCCTATTTCTATAGTTCTTAGAACCCAGTTTTTTCAAATATATTATACCTAACAATTCTACTTAAGTTATATAGATAATGTTCTATTATTTTACCCCCACGACACCAACCTATTAGTAACAAAACTCAATAAGGTGGAAGCTACCATCAAATTCACATATGAACTTGAAACTAACAATTCTGTACCTTTCCTTGATATCTTGATAATAAGTAATAATAATGAACTAGAATTTAAAGTTTACCGTAAACCTACCAACAAAAACGATCTTATTAATTTCTATTTCCACCATAACCAAAAAAGTAAATCTGGTTTAAATATAGGTTTCTACCTTTATGTCCCTCAGAATATGCAGCCATAATTATTTATCTGAAGAAGAGAAATTGAACAAACATTTAAACTTCTTCACTACCCACACTATTTCATCTTCAACGCCAAAAAACATCCTTATAAAATACACAAAACCAAAAAAATAAATACCCACCAAAATCCCACAAATTTCATAATACTACCTTTCAACAACTTTTCAGATAAACTCTAAAACAAATTAACTATCCCAAACACTAGAATTGTTACCACCACCTTCAAAACTACTCAGATTAAAAAGAACCTTAAACACCAACTTAATTGTTGGGATTTACAAAATACAGTGTCTACATTGCAATAACATATATATAGGGGAAACATCACAAAATCTAAAGCTGCGGATCTACAAACATAAAAGAAACTTATATTTGGACATATGTTGTAACTCTCTTGTATTACATTGAAATAATGTAGGACACAATTTTAATTTCTCAAATGCCAGTTTAATTAAAAAAAGAACATAACCTTTTAAGGAGGAAGTACTTTGAAAACATATTAATAACATTACTACCAATCATAAACACACAATTTAAACATTACATTACTTCCACATTTTTTCACAAATATATAATTCATGAATCCAATATACCAATATATATTAATTAATAAGTTAAAGATGGTTCTCTGTATTCTTAACAAAGTAATATTGTTTTTTATATGAAGTAAATTCCATAAATATTTTTACTATTTTCCTTGTTATTATCTAAATTTTTTCTCATTATTATTATATATTTTTATAGTTGTTTACTATTATTTTTTACCTTTATTATTTAAATTAATATTTATTATTGTATATTATTTATAGTGCTTAATTGTAGTATTGATTTAGTCTGGTAATTTATGTATTTTTCTGATTTATATATTATTATATATGTTGCAATAATTTTAATATTTATATATTTAGTATTATATCATTTCATTGAAAAATCCTAACCGTTAACATGTTTTAAAAAATTTATTCATTTATTTATAAAATGTTTTTTTATTACTTTTATACAATATTTTCACTAGAATTTTAAATGGAATTATTTCATTATTATGATTCCAGACTCATAAACACACACATTCATACATCTTTCTCTCATTTTATTTAAAGAAAGAAAATTGTTACATCACTTGACACAATATACAATACTTGCTACATATTTTGAATGGAAATGTATTTTGTTGCTGACATTCACACATACTAATGTTATTCCCCCCACCCACACACACTTAATTTGTCTGTAGTTTAAATACGCTTGACACACATTATTTATACTTATATATACTTAGATTTATAATAAACATCTAATGGTTTTATTACTCAAGGCACACACTTAAATAGGCACAAGTTTTTTCTTCTACATTTAATATTCATCCATTGCACATATCTGACAATGAAACTATATCACAATCAACATGCTGTCTCTTGGATTTCTAAATAAGATTCTTAAATTATTCATCTTTAATGAATCTCTGAAGAAGAAAGTGAAACACTTTAGATTAAAGACACTTTTTTCTTGCTTGTTCTTTACTTATTCTAATCTTATATATATTTGTGTATTTAAGCATCACATTTTCTTTTATACATGTCAGATTAAATAAATTGCAAATATTGTGTCTGCTTATTTTTAATAAAATCCATTCATACTCATGGATAATCTTTTGTGTATTATCATTGAAAGATGTCAGAAATGAGCTATAACATTGACAGATATTATTATTCATTTCTCGATGTTCCCAAGTACTTTCAATCTCCTTCCAAGATTATCTTCAGGGAAGTGAGTTGTGGTAACAAAAAATAAACGCAAAACTATGCCGCTAAAAATTACTGTAAATTTTTTTTTCTTGCTTCAAATATAACAATTGACAAATCATTCATATATATATATATATATATATATATATATATATATATGTATGTGAGTAAATTCAAATATAAAGAAAATATATATGCAAAAAGACAAGAGAAAAAACTTTTCTTCACCAGTGCATTTTGACCTCAGATGAACTTTATCAAAGTAAATGTAAGGATTTTATTTTGTGATGTGTATTTTTATAAACAGAAAAATATTGTAGGGTTCACAAAATTTTTAAATCTAATAATACTCAAACATATATTTAAACCTAACTATGATAGTCAGTTATGGAGGATGCTAAGTGATGTAATTTAATGTGTAATAAATGTGAATAATATTGTTTTCTTATTTTATTTTTATGTTTTTATTAATATAATTATTATTTTATTTTTTTCTATGTGCCATGTCCCTTCAGGACATAGGCAATCATGGCTTTCCACATCTCCCTATCCCTGGTGGCTTTTAGCACATTTCTCCTGTTACCCCACCCAAACCCCACTTTGCCATCCACCTGCTCATGTCCTTCAAATATGTTATCTGCTGCTTTCCCCTGTCTCTTTTTCCCCTCTATCGAACCTGTGAGTATCAGATTTCAGATTCTACAAGCCTTCCTTCCTCATTACATCCCAAGAACTTCAGCTGTCTCTAACTGATGCTCAGTATTAATTTTCTTTTCATTTCCATCCTTCCTAAAATCTTATCATTGCTCACATGCTCGATCCATGATATTCGCAGCATCCTTCTGTAGAACCACATTTCAGTTGCTTCAAGTTTTTCATTCATCTTTGATGATACTGTCCAGTATTCACTGCCATATTGAAAGACAGGCATCATATAGCAATCCAGTACTCTCTTGTTTGTTTCTAACAAAATTTTCCTGTCTCTTAATACTCTGCTCAGCTTCTGGAATGTGTCCTTCGCTATTCCAATTTTCTTTCGGATCTCAGTGTCACATTTTCTGTTTCTGTTAGAAGACTTCCCAAGTACTTAAATTTTTGTACTTTCTTTATTTTAGTATTTCCAGTCTGTAATTGGTATTTTGGGCTCCTCTGTTTGCTGCTGACCATACATTTGGTTTTCTTGTACTTTATTTGTAGTCCTTTCTTCTGACTTTCTTCATCTACCTTTTTTAGGAGGTTTTATAGTTTTCTTTCCATGTCAGCTATCAGCACTGTATCATCTGTGTATCTTGGGTTGTTCGAATTGTGGCCCCCAATGATGAATCCTGGCATAACTGCTAGGGTCCTCAGAATAGCCTTGTTGTACAAGATGAATAGATCTGGTGAAAAGACATATCCTTGTCTTATGCCCCTTTCTATCTTTGTATATCTGCTGAATTCGTTTCCTGTTCATATACAGGTGATTTGGTGCTAGGGGAAGTTCTTTATTACTCTGATGTCTTTGCCAAATATGTCGAGGTTGTTGAGCTTTTCTATCAATTCTTTGTGGTGTAGAGAGTTCACTTGGTTAAACTGAGAGGAAGACCCTTCAACATATCTATCATAGTAGCTTATGCACCAACAATGCAAAGCACTGGGGAAGAGATAGAAACATTCTACTCCCATACTGGACAATGCCAAGGCTCAGTGCAAAAGCCAAGAAATCAGAATAATTATGAGTGACTTGAATGCCAAAGTAGGCAAAGAAAGGGAAGGAGACACAACCAGCAACTTTGGATTAGAAGTCCGCAAAGAACAAGGAGAACAATGGGTCCAATGGTGCACAGAAAATGACCAGGTAATAACTAACTGGTTTCAAGAACACCCATGACATATATGGACATGGAGAAGCCCAGGAGGTGAGATAAAGAACCAAATAGACTTCATAACCATAAACAGGAGGTCCAGAAATGCAGTAGTGCAATGTAAAACCTACCCTGGTGCTGACTGCGGGAACAACCATGTCCCAGTCATCTGCAAACTAAAGATAAAACTTTGGAGAATGAAGAAGCCTAGCACAGCACCGAGGCTGAAATACAACATGCTCGTGAATGGACCTCAACCTGAAGAAAGAATACACTAACAGCGTGAAAAATAAATACAAAGAAAAAATTGGACAAGGACGTTCAAAATAGGATTCACTAAAGGAATCAATGGTGACATCAGCAAACAACGTTGCCCCAAAGGAAATCAGACGCAGAAGAAAAAACGAGTGGATGACTGAAGAGATTCTTGACATGATGCAAAGGAGACGGAAAATGATGCCAAGACATGGAAGTGAATACAGAAAACTGCTCAAGGAAATAAGGAACAAATGCAGACAGGCAAAAGAGAAATGGCTCAACGACAAATGCGCAGAGGTAGACAGACTGAGCAGGACTAATAAAGCAGACATGCATAAAGAGATAAGAAAGCTGACAGGATAAAAAACCTGCTCCTCAACAGGATGTATAAAAGCCAAGGATGGAACGATAATACTGGAGAAAAAGGAAATACTCAAGCGATAGGAAGAATATATAGATCTTTTTCACGACAAGAGAGAGAAACCAGTAATACAGAAAGATGAGGACGGGCCGGAAATATTAAAGCCCGAAGCTGCAATGGCCAAACTCAATAGAAACAAATCAGCTGGTCCAGACAGCATTGTAATAGAGTTGCTGTTAGCCCTGGAAGAATTCAACATAGAGAAAATTACGGAAATATTAAATGAAATTTATAATAGTGGTATAATGCCAGACGACCTATGCAAATATATTTTCATAGCATTGCCTAAAAAGCCAGGTGCAAACAAGTACAAACTACACTGAACTATCAGCTTAATGAGTCATATTATAAAACTGATTGTCTGAATACTGATGAATAGAGCAAAAAGCAGAATCAAGCCAGACATAGGACAAGAACAGTGCAGGTTCGTCAAAGACACTGGGACAAGGAACACCATATTTATGATTAGGATGCTCTCTGAAAGGGCAATACAAATGAAGGACTTATACCTGTGCTTTATTGATTATGTGAAAGTTTCCGACAAAATACGCCACAAAGAATTGATCAAGATGCTCAGCAGCCTCGACATATTTGGGAAAGACATTAGGGTAATTAGGAATCTCTACTGGCAGCAAACTGCCTGCATATGGACAGGTAATGAATTCAGCAGTTATATAAAGATAGAAAGGGGCATAAGACAGAGATGTGTATTTTCATTGGATCTATTTAACTTGTACAGTGAGAATATTTTGAGGACTCTAGATGTTATGCCAGGATTTGTCACCGAAGGCCACAATCTGAACACCACGGAAAGGAAACTGCAGAACCTCCTGCAGAAGATAGCTGAAGAGAGTGACAAGAAGGGACTACAAATAAACTGCAAGAAAACCGAATGCATGGTCATCAGCAAAAAAAAGCAGCCTAAAGTGCCAAATACAGGTGGGGAATGTTAAAATCAAGCAGGTACGAAAATATAAATATCTGGGAAGTGTTCTAACTGAAGATGGAAAGTGCAACACAGAGATCCAAAGGCGAATTGGCATGGCGAAGGATGTGTTCCAGAAGCTGAGTAAAGTATTAAGATACAGGAAACTTTCACAAGAAAGAAAGAGAGTACTGGATTGCTATGTGATGTCAGTATTCAATATGGCAGTGAATGTTGGACAATATCAACAAAAATGAAGGGAAAACTTGAAGCAGCTGAAATGTGGTTCTACAGAAGGATACTGCGGATATCGTGAACCAAGCATGTGAGCAATGACGAGGTGTTGGAAAGAATGGAAACGAAAAGGAAATTAATATTGAGTATCAGGAAGAGACAACTGAAGTGCCCGGGACATGAAATGAGGAAGAAGGGCTTGGAGAATCTGATACTAACAGGCCAGATAGGGGGAAAAAGAGGCAGAGGAAAGCAGTGGATAACATACTTGAAGGGCCTGAGCAGGTGGATGACAGAATGAGGGCTGCGAGACATTACAGGAGAAAGCGTGCTAAGAACCACCAGTGATAGGGAAATGTGGAAGGCCATGATTGCCTACGTCTTGAAAGGACAAGGCTCATAGAAGAAGTAGTACTTTGTTCAATGTCTTGGCATAGTCTACAAAACACAGGTAAACTTTTTATTTTATTTGTATTGCCCTTCCTGATAGCATTCTAAGCATAAACATTGCATTCATTGTTCCAGTGTCCTTGATAAAACCACACTGTTCTTGTCCTATTTCTGGTCTGATTTTGCTCTATTCATCCGGATTTGGACAATGAGTTTCATTATGTGGCTCATCAAACTGATTGTTTGGTGGAATTGACATTCGATTGCACTTGGCTTCTTAGGCAGAGCTATGAAAATTGATTTGCTTAGGTCATTACACCATTATTGTAGATTTAATTCATTATTTCCATAATTTTCTCTATAAATCTTCTAAGGTTGTTAACATCTCTATTACAATGGTATCTGGTCCAGTTGCTTTGTTCCTATTCAGTTTGGCCATTGCAGCTTTCCCTCCGGATTTTAATATTTCTGCTCAGTCAGCATCTGTTTTTACTATCAGTTGCTCTCTCTTGTCATGGAAGAGATCTTTTATATATTCTTCCCATTGCTGGAGTATTTTCTCTTTCTCCAATATGATCATTCCATTCTTGGATTTTATACATCCTGTTCATGAGCATGTTCTTTGTCTTGTTAGTTATCTTATTTCTTTATGCATTTCTCCTTTATTAGTTTTGCTCAATTTCTCTACTTTGGTACATTTGTTGTTGAGCCATTTCTCTTTAGCCTGTCTGAATTTGATCCTTTTTTCCTTGTGTAGTTTCCTGTATTCCATTCCTTGGGCATGACAGTAAACTGCATCCGGCAGCAAGGCCTTTGATTGGAAAGTTGTGAGGAGCGTGGAATCATCTTTCTACAGCAAATTATCTGTTGGGACCTAAATTTACTGGTGAGAATAAATGAGTGCAAATGGTTTGCAAAAAGATCCCTGTCACCAGTTAAGACTGAATCCAGATCTACTAATGCTCCTTGTAAATTACAATAGAACCCACCTTATACCATTACAGAGCTACTACCAGCTTTTGTTCAAATCCTGTTAACAGGGATCCTGGGCATGATGATAAACTGCATCTGGCAGCAAGGCCTCTGGTTTGGAGGTTGTGAGGAGCATGGAACCACCTCTTTATTGCTGTTGTTATCAGGTCCACCCTGACCCGGAGTGGTAGCATCTGTTAGGCTTCCTGCTATGGGCAAATAGTTAATCCTCAAACTGGGGTCAAAACACTATGAAAGTATAAAAATAGACTTTTATAGAAATATATGCATAAAAATAGAGTTTTATATTACCAATCATACATTTTTGAAGGAAAAATTGTTACCATGAGACATTTTTGAGGGAAAAAAATTGTTCTCAGCAAAACATTTTTGAATACAAAACAAGAAGACATTTTCAGTTTTCTAAAATAAAAAAGAATAAAAACAAATTAAAAATTAAAATCTGACTAAATCAACCGTCTCACTATAACTGAACATTAAAAAAAATATCTTAAAACCCAGCCTTTTTGGCAACCCACAAAGGTTGATATGCTGTTAAACAAAACTCACTCAGATCCATTTACACAAAATAGACTTTTATAGAAATATATCCATAAAAATAGACTTTTATATATAAAAAAAAAAATACATTTTTGAAGGAGAAATATTACCAACCAGACATTTTTGAAGGAAAAAAAAAACCAGCAATAGATTTTTGAATACAAAACTAGAAGATATTTTTAGTTTTCTAAAATAAAAATAAAACAAATTTTCATTAAAATCTGACTAAATCAACCTTCCCACGATGAAACCCCACCCTTTCGGCATTAAATAACTCATAGAGGTTGATATGCCTTTCAACAAAACTCAAACTGTATTCCATTCTATGTCTTGGCATAGTTTTCTGTCTCCTTTGCATCATGTCAAGAAACTCTTCAGCCATCCACTCGTTTCTTCTTCTGCATCTGATTTCCTCTGAGACCATGTTTGCTGATGTCACTAGTGTGGCCTATTTAATTCGATAAATTATTCATGTATTTATTATTTTACTCCAAAAATCTTTCTTTAGATACATAGATGATACTTTCACACATCACTCAATAAGTCCTGGGTTAACTAATAAAACAACTTTTAGGCAAAATTCCACTTTATTCATCGACAGTCTCCTTCTAGGGCAATACACCGAAATGCTTCTCTAACAATTTGAAGCTTTTTTTGTAGAACAATTTGTTTTTGACCTAAAAATATGCCTCCGTTTCAGATATCACTTCTTCATGGGAGCCAAATCTTTTCCTAGAGCATTCTTTTAAGGTCTGCAAACAGCTAGTACTTACTGGGGGCCAGATCTGAAGAATAGGGTGGATGTGGAAGCAATTTCAAGTGCAATTTATGTAGTTTTGCCATTCTTGTGATCGGCTAGTGACACAGTGCGTTGTCTTGGTGAAAGATCACTTTCTTTCTTCTACATTTGTGGCCATGTTTTGGTGATTTCTTCCTTCAAATGCATTAATAATGCTATGTGATATTTGCTATCGATGGTTCTTCCTTTCTAAAGATAATCAATGGACAAAATAACTTGTACATCCCAAAATACAGAAGCCAAAACCTTACTTGCTGATGTTTGCATCTTTGGTTGCTTTGGACAGCTTTCACCTGCTGCTGTCCACTCAGCTGACTGCCGATTCAACTCTGGAGTAAAGTGGTAGATCCATGTTTCATTTGTTGTTATATATTTATGCAAAAATTCTTTTTTATTGCATTGAAACAGTTGTAAACAATGCCCTGAATTGTCGGTGCGTTGTTGTTATTGATCAACTGTAAACAAACGGGGCACTCACTTTCAACACAGCTTTCTCATTGACAAATGTTCATGTAAAATGGTGAATACACTGCCTTCTAATATGTTCATACCCTCTGCTATCTCCCACAACTTCAATTTATGATTGACCAAAACAAGTTTGTAGATTTTTTTTGTTTTCCAGGACAACTACCGATTTTGGGCGACCTGAGTGTTCAGCATCATTTGTGTCTGTACAACCACATTTAAAGTCAGCATACCATCTTGTAACCTTTGTTTTCAATGGAGCAGAGTCAAAATAATATTTATCAAGCCATTGCTTTACTTGAACAGTATAAAAATCATATGGATTTTTTAATTAATTGTGCCATCTATATGTCAGGCCCGGAACTTATTGAGTGATGTGTTAATAATATATCCACACAGTACAATTTTTTATCAGACTTTGTAAACAAACTTAATAGTGTTGATCAATAAATTTTACTTTTGAAACTGAAACTAACAACATTTTTACCCTTCCTAGATGTCATGTTACATAGAACCAATAATTAATTTCAATTAAGTTTAGAGAAAATCTACCAACAAGAATGATCTTATAAATTATTGTCTTCATCACTGTAAGAGAATAAAATCTTGAATAATGATTTTATTTAGGAACACAAAGAATTTGCAGCCTACAATATTTACATGAAAAAGTAATGTATATGTGAAAATGGCAAACTGTAAAAATGAAGAGGATAATCCAGAAGATTTTATCTAATTAACATAAAATATTAATTATATAAAAATAGAGAGCTCAATGGATATTATCCATAGCAATATAAAATATTGAGAGGAAAACTCAACATAATTAAATGGTTATAAATCCAGAATTTATTTGGGCAGTGTAAAAAAAAAAAAATTACAACTTCCTCATTCAGACTGTTAAAAAAAATTTAGACTGTTAAAAATTTTTTTATATATGTGTGATTTGATGTATGTTTTAATTTATTTCTGGTTGAAGTGATACAATGTTCACTTCCTCTGTTAAAAACCGATTTTTAGTGAAATTAACATTTATTTATTTTTCAATGGTCTGAATGAGACAGTTGTAATTTTTTTTTTTATTGTCAAAATAAATTCTGGATTTGTAACCATTTAAGTATGTGTTGAGTTTTTCTTTCAATATTTTTCATTATTATGATGTATATTATCAAATAAAACTCCAAATACTAAGTTTGTTGTATGGCCATTTCGGTGAGAAAAACTCTTGTTTTCTCAGCAATGATCAAAAACGGTTTTATTACAAATATGCTACAAATATTCACATACTGGAAGGTTACTCAAAATAATTCCATACACAGGAAGTTTAAATTAAAAAAAAAAAACGTATGTGTTTGTATATGTATATATAATATTTACCAAATTCTCATTTTAGATCTATTATAATATTACCCCCATTTCATTCTATTAGTAAATTTTAAACCTACTACAACAGTCAGACCATATTAATTTAAACAAATTTTTTTTCGTTTTCAGGAATTTTTAACAGAGCTAAATATTACAATATGTTATCTCCTTTCTCTACTTATCCCTTTTTTATCCTTTTCTTTTTATGTCGCTATCCCTTCCTTTCAACCTCTGAAGCCAGCATTCATTATCATTACTATCGAAAATTTTTCTCCTTTTTTCTTCTTCTTTATTCTTTTTTTTAATTTTTTTATTTCTCCTTTAACTCTTCCCCTCTCTACCTCATTTTTCTTTTTCCTTTCCTCCCACCACTCCCATTTCAGTGACATGGTTAAATTTTGATTTTTTTTAATCTAAAAATGTAATCTAAAAGTCTTCTTCTATAATCGAGTCTTGAAGCCCTTTCTCTGTCTGTTTTCTACTGTACCCTTTGTATCAATGTCTTGATGACAATTTTTAACTTTAATTATTTTCTTTCTTAACTTCTCCTCCATTTATTTTTTTCTTTCATTTTTTATATATATTTTTTAATGTAGACTTCCTGTGTATGGAATTATTTTGAGTAACCTTCTGGTATATGATTGTTTGTACCATATTTGCAATAAAATTTTGTTTTTGATCATTGCTGAGGAAGTCAGAATTTTCTCACCAAAATGACCATACAATGAATTTTGTATTTGAAGTTTTATTTGATAAAATATACATATTTGGTTCTGTGGGCACCTTGATGTGGTGTAATGGTTAGCAAGCTTGTCTTGCTAGAATCATTACAATTAAGTAGTGAGTTCGGTCCTCAATGGATGCCCCGTACTTTCGACCTTGCACCATGTCTAAGATGCTAAGAGAAAGGCATACAAAATCTGTAACTACAAAAAAAGATAGTGATATTAACAACAATGACAATTAAGTCGATAAAAACAGGTATATCGTATTATCTACTGCTATCCAAAAACAATTTATCTAATTTTAACAATATCAAAATACTTACAATCATATCAAAAGCTTCTGGATATCATCAAAATCAGAAATGTTCATAACAAAATATGTAAATAAACTCATGCAACTGTTCCTTACAGTCTATTGGGGAAACTTGCAGAAATGAAAATAACATATATGAGCATAAATGCATTAGTCATACACAGAAACAACTTTAACCAGAATTTTGATCTAAAGAATGCCACACATTAAGAGAAAATAACTTACTTAGACAAAAAGTTTTTGATAGTGCCACTATTGAATCTTGCGAAAATATTAACCTGCACCCCAGATCTATTCAAGTATAGCCTGGCATTGCTCGGGTGTAATGAAAGCTTTAAAACTAATCCATGGTCCTGGAGCTCAGACTCTTTAGATGTTGGCATGAAAGACTAAAAAACAATAGTTGTTTCCAGTTAAAGCAAAACTGTAGACTGAAAAATAAAACAAATGAATGGATGTAACTCAAATTTTGATTTCCTGGTATCGATATCAAATAAGTTTTTTTGTCGTAAACTGAAATTTGAAGGCTAAATAAGTCCTCTGAGTAAATGGTATGATGACTGAGGCTAAGAACTACAATTATACCTCCTTAGAGCCAAACCCGAAGCAAAAACTAAAATAAAAGGGCTGAAAAACTGATTTTGATCAGACCCGGTATCTTGCCTTTTATATATGTAATAGATTTTCTGCACTATTGTAAGAACTGCAACCTTGAAACTTCTGAATATCGTTTATTATGTCTTTGCCTATGAGTGTATCAAATTTGATTAAAATCGGACCACTCCTTCTATAACCCGATTTTTTTTTATTATCAATTTTCCTCGACACAAAACCTAGTTAAGAATACACACAGATGCTTATAGTACAACCGTGTAAATTTTCAAGGAAATCGGTTCAGCCGTTTCGGAGTCTATAGGTAACGATACACACACACAGACAAAGTTCCATTTATATATTCAAATATTTCCTTTCCTAGAAATACTCTCAAGTAAATATACATGACCAGAAAACAAGAAACAAAAGAAAACCATTAAATAAAAACCTTTTATTTAAAATGAATACATAAATAATTTATTAAATTAAAACCATAAATAACAATTACATTATTAAAAAAAAATCAACAACAGCATTTACTCACTTTCATTTGTTAAGCATTAAATTATATTACTTAGCATCCTCAATATTTTACTTTGACTTTTATAGTTAAGTTTAAGAATATTGTTCAATGTTAAATTATTCTAAAGGTTATTGAGTAGAAATAATTGAGTCAAAATGCAGTTATTTTATATGTTGGGTTGTTTCTTAAATTTTAACTCTTTATTTATTACATAGGGTAATTTGCATTTATTTATTATTTACTGTTGATTATTATTATTAAATTTACTTAGTTATGTGTGCATTTTTCAGTTAATTTGTCTTTTACTTACTAAATTTCTTGTTTATTTTTATTTATTTAAATATTAATTTCTTTGTGTGGTTTACTATCTTGTTTGTTAAAAGTATTAGATTTATTTAAAGTATATTAACATATCTGCATTGTATATTATGCATATATTTACATTTTTATATTAATGCTTTTATGTAAGCGTATTTTCAGATAAGTTCTAATCATTTATTTAATATTTTGTGTTGGTTTGAGATGATTATTATAGCCATTTTCTCTTTCAGATAAAACTAGTTTTTAGACTTATTGTTATAGGATGGTGCTGTTTTCTTTATTTTCCATAATATTTTTGGTGTATTTTAATTTTTGCCTTTAAGTTTGCATATATGTTTAGAAAGGCTTGTGCTGTTTATGTATTAATTATTGGTAAATGATGTGTGTATAGTTTCTGTTTCCAGAGTCCTTCCTTTTTTATTATGTTGTTTTTACAGTGACTTGGAATATTATATTACTTTGTAAATGATATTCAGGCATTACTCTGAAATTATAAATGGGTGATTTGTAGGTTAGTTTTCTGTTGTGCTTTTTTATTATTTGTGTTGTTCTTCATGCAACTGTAGCTGATTCTTAATGTTTTTCTGTTGAACATATAGTGGAAAGTATTTGGGAGAGAGCTTGATAGTGGTGTTTGTGGTTGAGTGTAATGAATATTATATATATATATATATATATATATTCAAGCATATTTCATTAAATAATATATACATTTTGTGTCTACTTATTTTTGAAATAATCCTTTCTAGTTCTGTAATTACCTTCTTGATGTTAAGTTGAAATTCATCAAGGTGCTATAGTTTTTACTATCCCAAATACTTTCACTCTTCTTTGAGATCATACTCAGGGATGAATTGCAAAGACAAACATATGTAACTGTGATTGTTGTGATAGTGATTTTTGTAAACATGTGAATGTGCTGGGTTATAATTATTTTAAAATTTAAAATTTATTCATTATAGCTACAATGTGTCTTTTTGTAAACAATATAAGGAAGCTAACCAGAGATGGTAAAAAGGCAACATTACATTATTAAATGTTAGTCAAATGCATTTTAAAACATAGGTACTATACTTGTAATAAATTTTGTTCATGAAGCTTATCTTGGCAGAGATCAAAAGTACTTGGGATAACAAAATTCTTTGAATTTCAATTTAAAATCAGGAAGCTAATTGGAGAACTAGAAACGATTATTATAAAAAAAATAAGCAAAATATGTTTATATTATTTAATGAAACATGCTTGAATAAAGATATGCTGCATGTGTGTGAGTGCATGGAAGTTTTTCTTTTTTTGTACATTTTACATAATTTATTTTAACGTTAGTCTCCTGTAATCTTTTTAGATTTTAAGTTATAAAACTTTCAAATTGTTTTTTGAAGGCTTATGTTATGGGGGATCTGCAGAATCAATGGGTAAATAAGTGTCAAGATGTATTTTGTATTTATATTTATTAGCATAATTTTTCTGTTTTTCTTGGTTTTCAACAACAAATTACAATTTGACTTTAGATAAAAAATAAACAATTTTAAAATGGTATTTTGAATCAACATTTTAATCTTCGATAGAGAAAACGCATAAGCGTATTAGCATTTCAAGGGAAATAACTAACATACATTTTAGGAAAGATAGTTTGAATTGTTTCCCTTTCTTTTCAACAGTCAGTTAAGTGTCATTTTTCGTTCTGATGCGCTATCCACTGCACCACAGCACACATCAACAGTAGTGTAAACAAAGCTAAAACAATAGTTACTTTTAAATAGTGAATTTATAATGAACGATAATTAGTAATTTAAGAATATATTCTCGGTTATTTAAGTTATATGGAAAGTATTTTTGCGTTATAAGTACACTTAGTAGAGGTCATATTTTGAGCTAATGGTAATTTTATTTAATAAATGTACTCTCTAGTATTTGAAGATATTTTTGTGTAATTTGGTAAATATATCTGTTAAAATGAGAGGTCAGTGTTGTTTTCCTTTTTACGTAATTCAGATGACAATTTATCCACCACACCCTGTAGAAATATTGAAATAGCTAGATTAATCATGAAGCAAAATAATCATGTACAAAATAAAAAAAATGATACTATAGGTTTTCTTCTGAAGATATTATGGCTTATTGTGTCTATATCATAATTGCAATAAAAGTCCAACTTGTGTAAAACGGCATGAAGGTTTGATGAAAAATATCTCATTTTGTTTGTTAAATAAACCAATAAAATCATATTCTTTTTATGGTTTTTAAAGGACAGATTGCCCATGGGCAAATGATTTTATTTTGGACTCATTCAAGAATATTCCTGAACATTCCAAATTATCTGAATTCATTTTTTGCCCTTCTCAGAACACCGACTCTTGTACTATTAACAAAATTTCTATTTTAAAGTGGATTGTGTGAATAACGATTAAATCTCTGAAATTTTCAAGTCATATTTACAATGTAAAAAGGTCAGTATTTTAGCTATGAATATATTATGCTACTAAATTTTAAAAAATGGTTCTAGGATTAACTTTTATCATAAGGGACACAAATGGTATAGTAACTTGAGCATCAATTGACCTTAATCTGGCCTTAATTAGTTCTGATTTAGTGCTATCCTGCATTCTTATTGTGTCCAGTGTCTCACCAATATGCTTATAATTGTTTTGTATCAGCTTGTATTACTGGAAATACAGACCACTATTGACTTATCAACTTTCCATCAACTGATATATTCACAGCAGCAGTTATTTATTTTTTAATCATATCACCCCAAGCAAGGCAATAATGCCACTAGGATGCATTAGGGTTAATGGGAATGAAAGAGAATGAAAAGACTTTAGTAAGGAGAAGTGACAATAAAAGAACAGGTTTCAGGAAGAGAGAAGATGGCAGTTGGTGTTGCATTTAAATTTTTGCAGATTGTAGGTGGCGGGGAAGCAAGAAATCAGAAGGTATTTCTACAGGTGAGAAGTGTGAGAAAAGAATTTATTAGAATAGAACCAATGGTTGCATCTTGCTTGTTCCACAGTGTAATGGTGAAACCTAGTTGCCAATATAGTAGTACGCTTAAATTAATTCAGTCAAGACACCAAGGAGAAAAGCTCATCAGAACAATTGCCATGAAAATATTTGTAGAAAAGAGAGAGAAAAATCATGTTGAAAAAGTGACTGAAGTTGAAATGCCAGGTCAGGATGGTTATATTGCAAACCCTTCTTTGAATCTTGAGATATATCAGTCAGTTAAGTGCCATGCGCTATACACGCTTTGGGCGATCATGTCTCGAAAGAGACATGACTGACTGGGCAGAAGGTTATCCCGCAGTAGGTTGCCATTGCTTTCTGCGGTAGACTGGTTGCCGACCAAGGCTATAGAACCCAATCTGTCCTATTATTTAACCCATAACTGGAGGGAAGAGACGGATTAATACCTTTCCCAAGGGTATTTGCGCGTAAGTGAATGCAAGGAATTCAACTGGAATTCGAACTCGGTTCCCCGATTTCTCGCTCCGAGCCGATATCCACTGCGCCACAGCGCACATCCTCTTGAGATATATAGAAGGAGTTAAATTAAGATATTCACCACTGGCATTATGGAAATCTAGCATTTTCAAATTTAAATTTTAAGAACAGTATTGGCAAAAATGTATGACAAAGTGGGGAAAAAATTTTTGTCATGTGTTTAGGATAAAAGAATCCAGGGTAAACTTTTTAATCAGATGAAGTCTTAAAGTATGTTATAATATCACTACAAAGTAGTGATATTATAACATACTTATATATATTGTAGTAGCTATTTCATTTCAAAACTTTGTGTCTTGTCAAGTGATGGTGCTGATTGCGAGATGAGTTTCAAAAGATTCAAAACTAGCCAAACCCCCTCAATAGAGGAGACATTGTTATGTAGTCTGTGATGACCAATCAAAATACCAACTGAATGTTCTTCAAATTAAAAATTACTTGTATTTCAATTGGTCATCACTGAGTATGTAACAATGTCTCCTCTATTGAGGTTTGGCTAGTTTTGAATCTATTGAAATTCATCTCGCAATCAGCACCATCACTTGACAAGACAAAGTTTCGAAACAAAATAGCTACTTTGTAGTGATTTTATAACATACTTATGTTATAAAAATTATTCACTCTACTTTGTATTGGGCATTTTTTTTTTTTAAGAATAGGGTTTTTTGAATCTGAAATTTTA
Organism: Ascarosepion bandense; assembly: GCA_037127315.1. NCBI lineage: Eukaryota > Metazoa > Mollusca > Cephalopoda > Sepiida > Sepiidae > Ascarosepion > Ascarosepion bandense. Next base: position 401,370 of record JBBBDQ010001192.1, read on the forward strand.
TTCAATCCATACCAACATTATACTTGTTTGTTTGTTTGACAGTGTATCAACCCATCTTGGGTCATTTAACGTCGAATCGAATTATTAAAAATCGAACAAAAAGTTAAGAACAATTTCAAGAAGTTTGTATATTTAACAAATTAATATAACAGACTTATATATTTAGACAAATTCACACATTTAACACATTTTAAATACTTGTGTGTGTGTGTGTATATATATATATATATATATATATATATTGTGTATTTGGGCAACAATCTCTCTTTTATGCAGGTTTCATTAGAAATGACAGACAAGGTGTTAAATTTTTTATATAATTTTTCATGTGTTTTTAAGATTTTTTTTTTTTCGGAACTCGAATTATATAAGAATTGTCCAAAGGTTTTGTGCTTTTGGCTATATTTTTAGCCATTATCAACAATGAATTTTGTTTTACTTGTAAATAAACATGTGGAAAGTTATTGTAAATAGTGTCATCTGTATGTTAATTTCTGAACATGGTAAGTACATTGCTACCATGTTCATTATTGATAAGTATAGGATTTCTCTTTTTTATTAGTAATGCCTCCATTATATATATATATATTGTTTAATTACTTAGTTTTTGGTGATAATAAAATTAGATCAGTACACATTTGTATTAAAGTTTTCAATACAATTATATTGTAGAATTTTTGAATATTATTAATTTGTAAATGAGTTATTATGCAACCTAGGTTTCTACCATGTGGTGTCTTCAGGTGATTTGCAATTGCAAATGAATAATATATAAAATGTAATTGCAACTGAATAATATATATATATTTGTATATAATATTGAGCCTGTGCTTCAGTTTACTGACCATGAATATGACTTGATATCACTGCGGATATGGCTGCTTCCAAAACCATGGGTGTTATTGTTTACAGTAGTGCTGCTTTATTTATTCTGCCATCAAGTCTAACAACATGTCTTAAACTATAATATGAATATAAAGTGAGTTTCATTCCCAAACATGAATCATATATATATATATATATATATATATATATATATTTAGAGAATATCAATCTCTCTATAGATCAGCTTCTGTCAGCATCAGTACAAAGCTGTCAATTTCATTTCAGTCTATTCTCATTCATAAGCTCTTTTTTCAGTTTGCTGCTAGCAGTGTCTCTGTACAACATCTAATTAGACACTCTAAAGTTTTTACAATAAAATTAGTATTAACCAACTGGTGTTGGTAAAATTTTAGAAATATATTTATATGAACAACTAGCAGTATAGCCCGGCATTGCTCGAGTGTAATGAAAGCTTTAAAACTAATCCATGGTCCTGAAGCTCAGACTCTTTGGACGTTGGCACAAAGGACTAAAAAGCAATAGTTGTTTCCAGTTAAAGTGAAACTGTAGACTGAAAGAAAAATGAATGGATGTAAGTCAAATTTTGATTTCTGAGTATCGATATCAAATATATTTTTTCGTCATAAACTGAATTTTGAAGGCTGAATAAGTCCTCTGAGTAAATGGTATCATGGCTGAGACTAAGAACTACAATTATACCTACTTAGAGCCAAACACGAAGCAAAAATTAAAATAAAAGGGTTGAAAAATTCAGACATACAGGCAGATAAGCAGACACACACACACAAACATCTTGCCTTTTATATATATATATATATTATCAATTTTCTGCACTATTGTAAGAACTGCAACCTTGAAACTTCTGAATATTGTTTCTTATGTCTTGGTCTATGAGTGTATCAAATTTGATTAAACTCGAACCACTTCTTCTATAACCTGATTTTTTCAATTTTCGATATTTATTGGGGGTACCTCGACAAAACCTAGCTAAGAACACTCGCAGATGCTTATAGTACAACTGTGTAAATTTTCAAGAAAATTGGTTCAGCCGTTTCAGAGTCTATAGGTAACGGACACACACACACACACACAAAGTTCCATTTATAAATAAGTTTAGATTAGATTTAAATAGATTAGATATGTCATGATTTTAGCTTAGAATAACTATCCTTATTAAAAATATTGATAACTTTGTGGGCACAATATAAATTTTAGATCTGAAACATATTTGATTAAAGCAATATTCCATCCCTTTTATGTGCTACGTCCTTTCAGCATGTGGGTGATCATTGCATTCCACAACTGAATTGAGATTAATTTTTTTACCATCCCTATTTGTTCTTGTTCTGCCATTTTTTCATATAAACTCATCAAGTAGATTACTTGCTGTTTTCTCTTGATTATTTTATTTTCAACATGTCCTGTGAATATTAGATTCTCTAGCACCTTTTTTTCCTCAGTGTGTGTTCTAGAAATTTCAAATGTTTTTTTTTCTGATTGCCTATTTACTTTCAGTTTCATAATGTTACTGGATTGAATTGAAAGTTTTTCTTATTTTAGTGGATTATGAACTGGGTTGTAGCTGATACTAAAAAACACAGGGCACAGAGAAAATTGCCCGGATTTATTAGTTATTATTCATCAGTGTCATCTGTTTCCAGAAACTATAATTTTTGCAGATTTTTTTGGCTATTCCAATAAAAATTAGGCACAGAATGTGAACGAAAGCAGGAAATCGAGTTCGGACTTTCTGAGTATAACCTGTCTTTTCTCCCAAAATTAATAAATACACAAACAGATTTTTACTGCGTTCATTTGGATGTTTTCTTCATTTTTTCTTTCTTTCTTCGTGAATTGTTTAGTTTGATTTCTGACAAAGACATTTTTCCTTGCCTGGATTCCACTATGATTGCATGGATTGGCCCGGACCTGTGCCCGGTAGTCAGATACAGCCATGCTTATGAATATTCTATTCCTTAAATCATATTCTACTATATATATATATATATATATATATATATATATATATATATGTGTGTGTGTGTGTAAAATGGTGTTGAAAAGTAAATTTTAGTCAGTCAGATAAGTGTCATATGTGATAAACTTTGGGCGATCATGTCTTGAAAGAGACTTGACTAACTGAACAGAAGATTATCCCGCATTGCTTTCTGTGGTAGACTGGTTGCCAGCCAAGGCTATAGAACCCAATATGTCCTATGATTTAACCCATAACTGGAGGAAAGAGATGGATTAATACCTTTTCCAAGGGTATTTGTGCATAAATGAAATCAAGGAATTCAAACTCGGCTCCGAGTCAATATTCACTGCACCACAATGCACATCCCAGAAATAGACACTTATAGCACTGAGTATTCCCAAGTGATCACCCATCTAAGTATTGACCAGGCTCAATGTTGCTTAACTTTGGTGATCAAATGAGAAATGATGTATTCAACGTGATATGGCTGTAAACACACACACACACACATATATATGTATATATAATATTCTTCATCCACATACAAATCTGTTTTGTTGCATCACAACTTATCAGTGTGGCTAAACATCCACTTGCTTCTGGTCGGGATTGAAACTTGATCGATTTGGTGTCAGTCGGAGTCGCTAACCCCTAAGCCATTCACAAATATGAAAATGTTAGATTCCTCTAATGGCAGAGATGAATATTTTTAGTTTATCTCCAGTCACAAGTTTTCTGATTATCTCTGCTAGATTCATTGTATCAGTTTTCTTGTAGTTTTTGTTTCCCTTCAGACTCCCTCATTGCATACATGTTCTGTTGATGGTATTTTCAGTATTCATCAGTAAAACCATATCTTTGTCACTTCTTCATTTTTTTTTTTTTTTTTAATCACTTCACCCCAAGCAAGGCATTCCACTGCAACTATTGCACTTGGGGCTACATAGGGGAAGGTAAATAGAAAGAGTGGTTAGATATAGGAAATGTCAGAAGCGGGGGTGATAGATAGTTTGGAGGATGGGAAGAGTGTTTGAAAGAATGGAAGTGAGTTAGTGTGTTAGGAGGTGTCTGTTGACCTTACATTTAAACTCCTGGAGAATGTAGCCATCGGGGAAGCAGTCATGTGGAAGGGAATTCCACAGTCGGGAAGTGCGAGAAAAGAAACTGTTGGAGTAGATGTTGCGGTTGCATTTTATCGGTTTCACTGAAAAAGGGTGGGATCTAGTTGCTAATTTAGTATCTCGTGCAAATTCGAACCTAGGGGGCACCAGTGATCTAAGTTCTGTGAGGAGATTTCCAGAATTCAGTGCTATGTAGAAGATTAGATACTAGGTAGCAGTTCAAAACTCTTTTCCTTGTTTCTAAGACTAATTTCCTATCTTTTAATACTTTGCTTAATTTCTAAAAGGCAACTTTTATCATTCCTATGCCTCTTTAACTTTCTGTGCCACATTTTCTGTTATCAGTTAAAACACTAAACAAATAGCTACATTTCTGTACTTTCTTGAGTTTGAAGTTCTCAATATGTAGCTCACACTTTGGGCCGTCTCTTGCTAGCAGCCACATATTCTACCTTTTTGCAATTTATAGTTAGTCCTTCCTTCTTTTCTTCTTTATGAGTCTGAGCTCCAGGACCATGGATTAGTTTTAAAGCTTTCATTACACCCGAGCAATGTTGGGCTATACTGCTAGTAATATATATATATATATATATATAATGTTTTGTGAAGTCCCCATCGTTTATTCTTCAAGTTTTATATGCCATCAGAATGTTGACATTTACTTTTCCATTTCCTGTTTGACATTTTCTAACTTGCCAAATGGTACAGTGCTCCAGCATTCCATGTTCTGATGATGATTTTTTGTCTTTATTGTGAACCATTGCTGGATGATTGTCTGGTGACACCTGTCACTCTTTGCCAGTCAAGGACCTGGTTCTAAAGGAGCAGAGCTGCTTCAAACTACTTTATTTTTTCATTGTGTATTCTTACCACAATTGGGGTGGGATGCTGGGGTAGTTTCTCATCGCCTTCTTTACAGTGAATATAAATTAACCTGAATTAATTATTATTTTATGTTAATATGGACTCCTTGACTTTTGGGGATTTTCATAAGTATTCTATTTATTGATTTTATTAGCTTATCTACTGTTTCAATGTTAACATTACTTAAAGATAGAACTTTGTTTGAAAATTGTTTTCCATTCTAATATACATCTCTTAATAATCACAAATTTTTATATCTGGTGGGGTCATTTAGTGTTTTTGAAAATTTTGTTTTAGTAAATTAGAACAATAGAGAGCTAGTCAGATTGTGAAGAAGTGTTGTCTTGCATGAATATAGTCATTGATTCTATGAAGGACCCAACCATTAGGTTCATCCAATGCAGCTTTACAATTGTCACTAAAAATTACTGTTAAGAAATCAGTTTTCATGTATTTCCTTGTCTGATTTACACCTTTCTTTTCATGTTGTTTAATTAAAGGTGGCTCTTTGTTTGAACTCATATCTGTAGCCAAAGCTTTTAATAGTCAACATTTTTTTGTTTCCATTTGCATTCTTCAATTATTTTCTACTTGGTTAATCCACCTTTCTTGCTTTTCAAATCACTTTTCATGGAATTTTTAAAAGCAGTTCTTAAAGTACCAAAATTTTAAAGGTCTTTTTTAGATTGTTCTATAATCTCTGCAAAAAGCTGAACAGTTTATAACTCATTATTATAGCTTTCTTATGACCCATGTTAATCTTCGAATGCATGAAATTAAAAAAAAACCCTCAGTAACTAAACCATTCTTTTACAATATTGTGAAAAACTTTACTACTCCCCCTCATCTCCTGATTGTTCCATTTTTGACAGCATCTCCAATAATATTGACAAGGCCATTTCCTCCGATTCATTTGCCCATATATTTGTGTTTGGTGACTTTAACGCCCACCACACCAAGTGGCTGGAGAACTTCAATACAGATCTTGCTGGTGTCTATACCATGAATTTTTCAATCACTCAGTCCCTTATGCAGGTGGTGGAGTTCTTCCCCACATGTTTCTCTAGCAACCCTAATGGACACGACTCGCTACTAGATCTCTGCTTTATCTCCACCCCTGACTCTTGCAATGTTAAACAACTCTGCCCTCTCGGAAACTCTGACTATGCAGTAGTTTCTGTTAGCATCTCCTTCCAATACCACTCAACCCAACAATCTAAGACTAGCAGAATATCTTACTGTTACCAAAGGGCTGATTGGGACTAGTTCCTTGATTTCCTGTGTGATGTCCCTTGGAACAAAGTATTTAGCCTTCCCGTTGAAGACTCTTCAACTGACTTCAAGGCTTAGTGCTTCACCCACAGATTTTCTACCAACTCAACACTGGACTTGTCTGAAGTATCTGTACCCGACTTCCCACCTTGAACTAAGGCCCAACTGACTCACACACATATCTCCCTCAGTGGTCTCCAAAGTAGTTTCAAAACTTGACCCCCATAAAGCGAGTGATGGTGACGGAATACCAATCATTGTCCTAAAGAAATGTGCTCCTCTGTTCTCTCTAAACTCTATAACTACTGCCTTTCTGCTTCTTGCTTTCCTGCTTGCTGGAAATCCTCCTCTGGGGTTCCTATATATAAAAATACCAGAGAACCCTCTAACCCCACTAATTATCGCCCTATCAGCCTCCTACTGATCTGTGGCAAAGTATTCGAAGCCATCATCAATGCCGAGGTGGTATAACATCTCACAACCCAAAGATTCTTCTCTGACAAACAGTATAGTTTCCGCTTCTCCAGGTCTACTGCTGATATGATCATGACCATCACTGAGTATATACACCAGGCTCTTGACAAGAGCGGCAAAGCCTGAACTATTGCCCTAGACATCTCCAAAGCATTTGACAGAATTGGGCATGCTGGCCTTCTATGTAAGCTGCTGCGCTACAGTATAACTGAGCAATTGTTTGACCTAATCCAGTCATTCCTTTCAGATTGCACAATGAAGGTAGTATTGAATGGACATGCCTCCTAATACTATCATACGAACGTGGGTGTCCCTCAAGGCTCTATTCTAGGTCCCACGCTTTTCCTTATCTACATTAACGATCTCCCCAATATAATACGATTCCAAGTAGGCATATACACTGATCACACTACGCTTTACTCTCCTCTTGATCAAAAATCTGCTGAGGCTGACAAAGCAAACCTTGCTGCCGAGCTCGAAAAGGACCTCCAATCCGTGGTGGACTGGGGTAAGAAATGGCTTGTGAATTTCAATGCTTCCAAAATGAAGCTGCTATCTATTAACCACCACAAACAATCGCTCCTACCCACCATTAGTATGGATCAGTCTAGTCTCTTTGAAAGTAAAACACTGTGCCACCTCAGGTTAACTCTCACAACAGACCTCAAGTGGAATAACTACATAGAATCCATAGCTAAATCCGCTGCTAAGAAGGTCTGTTCTCTGTGCAGGGACAGGAAGTTTTTTTTTGCTGAAACAATCTTGCACATATACAAATCTACCATCCGCCCGTGCATTGAATACTGTCGCTATATCTGGTCAGTTGTTCCTGCTATCCACCTAGGGGTCCTTGACAAAATCCAACGGGAATCTGTAATGTGATCAATCCTTCTTGGCAGCTCAGATACAGTCACTTTCTCACCAGCGCAATGTGGCTTCCCTGTGTCTCTTCTACAAATACTTATACAGCTTCTGCTCAGATTAACTTAGCTCACTGGTACCCACCTTACATGAGCTTGCTTGAGCCACAAGATTAACAACTAGGTCCCACCCTTTTACTGTGAAACCAATAAATTGTAAATGCAAATTCTACTTCAGCAGCTTCTTCTCTTGCACTTCCGCCTGTGGAATTCGTTTCCATTTACTTGCTTTTCTGACAGCTACAATCTTCAAGAATTCAAATGTAAAGTCAATAGTCATCTCCTATCTCACTAACTTGCATCCTCTCTCTCATGCTCCTTTCTTTGTCCACTCTCATCAGTATTCTCATCCTTCTTCTACCCTCTTTCTGACATCCCCTGTAACCTGTCACTCTTTCTCATAATTTACCTCCTATGTAGCCCCCTGCTCAACAGTGGCAGCAAAATACCTTGCTTGGGGTGACACCATTATAAAAAAAAATTCTCATGCAACCAAATAAGTTTTTTTTTTTTTTTTAAAGAAATATTTATAAGCTGAAGTTCACATATTATATTAATCATATAAATATTAGTGTGAAAACTTTATCAATTTTGACATTATGCTGAAAGCTTTAATGTCAAACTCTTGATCTTGATAGCACAGATTCTCTGAGATTTACTATGGAATATTATCACCATTATAGCTGTTCTTTTACTATTTTTCCAGTTGTTTTTGATATGATCATGAATAGTTTTTATGTAGACGGATAGCTATTCATTTATTGAGATTTATATAGCACTATATTGTTTCATTTAGTTTAGTGAGCTGAATATATGTTCAATGTGTTTTGTTTTTGCTTGTTACTTAAAGCATTTAAGTAGTTGTTTTTGGATATATGGCAATAGTTATGTACATTTTCGTTATATTGTATCCAATGAACTTGCTGACCATATCTGTAAATATCTTTGTATGTGTCTGCATAATGATTCGCTCTCTCTCACTGTGTGTGTGTATATATATATATATATATATATATATCTGTGTGTGTGTTTTTATAGCTAGCATGTTTTTTGTGTCATCTTTCAGAACATACTAATTCACTTTTCAAAACTTCTCTGAAAGCAGATTTAAACAACTAAAACATCATGGAATGCATCTGTTAATATTTATTTTTCCCCAAATTTCTATTCTTTTGTTGTGTTGAAGTTTCCATTGTCGCTCATATTGGAATTGTTTTTAAATCTGTAAGCATTCTGTAACTGCTATCTAGTGAACAGCAAAAATCATTGGTCTGATTCTTGTGAAATGTGAATCCATGGAATATCTGTAAAACATCATCTTCAATGGTATCTGAAATTTGGATTTTCTTTCTTTTAGTTGAATTACAGATTTAGAATTTGGCTTTTGTATCAATATATGGAGTCAGTTAAAAAATAGGAATTGAAAAAATGTATGTAATATAGTTGATCTAAAATCTATACATCAGATTTAATAATATTTGTGCAGATAACTTTATACATACAACTAAATATTTTGTTTGAATTTATAAATTAAAATATATTTTACTACACATAAACACACACACATAAATATATATAACTTCAATACATAAATGATAATGGCTTTTCTTTTGAAATTGATATCAACAATTTTAGTTACTATTTACCTTAGAATTTTTTTCAGTATTTATCAGTAGACACACACACCTTAGTTGGCTGAAGTCTTTTTCATTTGTGATGAAATTGGCTATCCACTTATATGGCACTGAAACACTGAATATCACATTGCATTCCAGCAACATTTTTTTTCATTTTTGATGCTGTCTTTTGGCACCTTTTATTTCTTACTTAGTTTCTGAAAAAAATCTTTATTGGGTTAGGTTTGAATTTTTGTATATACTAAAAATCTTTTCAAACACACTGGTTGAACTTTAAAGCTCATTTTATCAATGCAAAAAGATTTCTAAATAAATGTATATTATTGATTGTTGCTTTTAGTGATAATTTGCATTGCAAGGCTTATGATCCTCACTTAATTCATGTGTGTAACTAAAGAGATACTGATGTCAGTTGAAACTTTGAAGTGAACGTGTTTGTCAATCAGAAGCTGGAAAATCACTTGCCTGAAATCAATAATTGATTAACAAGAAAAGATGCTTTGATGTTTATAGAAATATTAGATTAAAACTGGAGATTAAAAAGAAAAAAAAATAATTTAAATCACAAAGACCAAGGAAATGAGTGTCAGCAGCAATGTAAAAATCTTACAAAAGCAAAAGATAATACATATGGGATGATAATTGATGCCTGAAATAAAAGTGACATGGTTCTTTTAAGAAGTTATTGATAGATTACAATTTGGTGATTTTCATTTAGCTGGACAAATTAACGAATAAAACAAATCATTTGCATGCAAAAGGAATCCAGTTTTCTGTTACATTCTGAAATATTTACCTTTACTATTTGTTTTAAGGATTAAGACATCTTACATTGTCTTTTTTTTATATTAATTCAGAGAATTACTGAATGCTTCTAATTATATGACCAATTGAATTTTTTTCTGAGGTCTTTCAAGTTTGTCATGATAATTTGAAAAAACTTTTTAGACACTTTGAAATGTGCCAACAACACATCCAAAATTTAGACTAACAGCTTTACATTATATATTTGCAATCTTACACTAAGCATTTCAGTTGGGTAAATTTTTGGCATAAAAACAATAGAATTTATCATTTAAGAGCACACACACAAAATTAAACTGATAAAAACATTTTGATACTAATAAAACCAGAGAATATATATATATATATATATATATATATATATATATATATATAAATATGTATTTTTGCCAACCCTTCATATGAGAAAATCATTTGCAAAACAATTATTCTTAAACAAGAACAACAAAATATAATTATAAGAGAAGGGGATAAAGGAGAGAAGAAAACTGACTGGTGCATGATTGAAATATAAAGTTGTATTAATCAAAGTTTGGAAAATTCAATTTGAAATTAAAAATGAATAAAACCCATAAAGACACTTGAAAAAGATTTCAGGAAAGGATGAGGGAAATTAAATGTTCTTCCAATAGGATAATGGAACAAACAAGAGTCTTTTTGTCAGCAAAAGAGTAGGTTTTTTTCAGTTTGATATTGACTGCTTTGACAATCTTAGACTATATTTACAATATTTCAAACCAATTTTCTCAATATTGAGCAGAACAAGCAGGATTATAAATCAAGTATTGGCCAGTAGCAGAATCTAATGTCAATTATATCACACATGTTGAACAATGCAACTCACCCCATCATATATAGGCTGAAACAAGGCATAAACTGGTCCAACCTACATAACCAGCATCACACCAGCATTTGAAATAATACAGAACAGAACTACTCAAAAATGGCTGAACTTTTTCCTTCTTTTCAGAAGGATAAACACTTTTGGTAGGAAAAAAAACATCAGCACTTCAGTGGTCTAATGACACTCAGAAATGGGTTAAGTCAGTCACTGGATCTAACCAACACTTTTATCTACTGGGCCATGTGTCTTTGCAGTCATTAGTGTATGAAATGTTTTGGACTTACAAACCTAACCATTTTTTTTTTTTTAACCAGAGCTCATATTGCAATCTTGACTCAAAGAGTTGTGAGTTCAATACTTGACTACAGCAGTAGTGAACAAACACTTAGTTATCTCTTGTTAGCTCAACACTCTAAAACATCTGGAAGTGGCATAACTCATGGAATGAGAACAATATACCTCAATGATTGAAATAAAGGGTTTGGCTTAAAATTCCAATCACCAAAAGAAGTTTGGAGCATATAACTGCTGAAACATTGTGAATATGGCAATACAGATGAGGATAACAGTCTGAACAATGTAAATTAATTCTCTTTTAATTCATGGTCCTGACAAATGTCTTATTTACTTTAAATTTCTTGGATTAGAAAAAATGGTCAATCAAAGGTTGACTAAATTATCCTTTACATTTCTAAGTGTTATTCAAACTGGTGTTTATTTTTTTTTTATCAGGAGTGTTTGTCCTTTTCAGAAGGATAAGATTTACCCATTTTCAAATGCTTTTTGTATTGTGTAAGTGTGTCGTTCAAACTGGTTTATGCCTGGTTACAAAAATCAACCAGCATGTTTTAGTCTATATGATAATCTGAGCTGCATAGTTCAATATGTGTGTAACAATTGGTTTTAAATTCTGCCATTGGCCAATACTTGATTGATAATCCTGCATGTTCTGGTCAATATCAAGAGAACTGGCTTGAAATCTTGCATCAAGTATGGTCTGAGCACCTGCTTAAGTTTATTTAATCTGAGAAGACGACTATTTGTCAGCAAGAGAAGACTTTGTTCATCCCATTCTTCTTTTGGGAGAACATTAAATGTTCTCTCATTCATTCGCTTAAAATTGTTAAAGAATAATAATAGTTTTGCTAATAAAGTTTTTCTCTGATGAAGGTTTGGTTGAAAGGTTCCTAAGATATATCACTCAACTTTTATCAATATTAAGATGTTTATATTTGTTACATTTAAAGTGATAAAATTTTGTAGTATCAAGTCATTATTTAAATACATACAATTTTAGTTTATATTAGACCATGTGTTATGACAAAATATATTACACTATGCAACTCTCTCTTCCAATATAACATATCAGGTTGAACTAAACTGTTTGATAATTATTAAATATATTCAATGTTTGTCAAAGATTTCTTCATATCTTTCCCTGTAACTTATAGACTTGATATAAAAGATTTCTGACATTTTCATTTTATAGAATTATAAAAAGAAAAGCAAAGTTGATTTTCCTTGGTAAAATTTTTATTAATTGTATTTTTTGTAAATATTGCACTATAATATCTAGACGTATTGATAAGCCAAACATTATGGCCAGTGACAAAAATGCCATGTAACAAGTGTATGCCAGGGTCAGAGGTAAATTAGCATTTCAGATAACCTCGAGTACATCAATTTGCTGTGTTGAAAAGCAAAAAGGATTAAATGATTTTGATAAAGATTACATTTTTACAGCCAGAAGCATAGATTAGAGCAGTTCCAAAATTACATGGGCTGTGTGGTACTCATGTTCAGTTGTAGTCAGTGCCTCTTAGTAGTAAATTAAGGAAGTTGGAGGGAAAATCACTACTTACTGACAAAATTTATTGATGTAAGAAATGAATAGTCTTTTCAGCCAAGTATGAGCCAACAGACTGGCTACTGCAGCATAAGCTACAGGCTTTAATCAAAATGATGACATGCCTCAGAATGAATAGTACATTGATCTTTATTGTTCGTGAGGGCTGTATAGTTCCATGTCAGTCAGACTACCCATGCAAATCAACGTTCATTGCCCAAAACCTTTTCAATAGGCATACAAGCATTAGAACAGGCCACACACACACATATATAAATATAGTTACTTGGTTCAACAAGTCTTGTTTTCTTCTGAATAAGTTGAAAAGCAGTTTTTTTGCATGATGTCACCCAAGAAAATTGACAGCATTAAGAAAACCAGATATTCTGCTGATAAACACTGGGACATGTCCATTCATGTGGAAAATGGTTTTACTGCTTCCCACTACAACATTGAAAATCTGATACTGTAATTCTAATCTGATGGCAGTGGCATTTTTCAGTTAGACAATGTATCCTGCTACACTGCACAAGTTGTATGAAAATGGTTTCAGGAAAATGACTCCATTGTGTTGTCCTGGCTACCAAACTCTCCATATTTCAATAATATTCAAATCTCATGGAATGTGCTGGATCAACAAGTTTGTTTAGCAATCTCTTCAGCATGTAACTTGCATCAGTGAAAAATTTGCTGTTAGTATACTGAAACTAAATCTTGAAGGAAAACTTCACAGGCCTTGTAGACTCTATGCCTGATTTGATAAGTTTCTTTATATAAACTAGCACTTTATTAGGTGGTCATTATATCTTGGCTTGTTAATTATATATCACACACATACTTTCAGTATCACATATCTACAAACACGTACAAATGTCTACAAGTGGGTGGTAGAATATTCTTGACCTGATCAAATAACAAATATTTTCAAAGCGATTTCTGGTCAGGAGAACTTTTCAGCGCTCTCTTATATGAACATAAACAATAAAATAGTTTTATTACAAGTCATAAATATTTTTAATATTTGCATTGATAATATCTAAAGGTTTAAAAAAAATAATAATTGCATCATGGTAAAATCAACAAGGAATGATGTTGATGGAATGATTGTTGAAAATATATTAAAGAAAAACAAAAACCAAACTAAAATGTTTTGAACAAATTTCTCTGGCAATCTGAAAAAAAGTAATCTCTAAAGTAGAAGACTTCATGTACATTTATTATTTATCTTTTATATAACTTGCTTTATTTCTTTTATTCTTTGCAAATTTCAATAACATCTTTGTAGTTTTTTTTATTAGCTGATTACAAAGAAATGGCAGTATGCTTGTAAAATTTACATTACTACACAACTTGTTATAAGTACAAAGTTTTGTATTATTTTGGTTCAGAAAGTTGTCTTATACAATATAAATGAATAAGAATGAAGAAAATAATTGCAATGTTCAAAACATTAATTTAAAACGGTGCTCACTATAAAAACAGACCAATAAATATTTATTATTAATAATCATGTTAAAACATGTGCAAACTACTACAAAATTGTACCTTTTGTTCCAACATTGAAAGAACAGTGTCTCATCAGGTAGTTAATAATGATGGTAATAAATATTTTATTTTTAAATAATTTTTTAAAAACAACGCTTTCTTTTATTTTTGGAATTTTTTTTTTTTCAACAAATTGTATGTCTCACTACATAATATAAATGAGTTCGATCCTCATTGGATACCCCATACTTTTGGCCCTGTGCCACATCTAAGCTACTTAAAAAAATTACTTTTTCAAAATATGACCAAACATTATTTAATCCCATCTTTACCAAGCTGAGAATTTTCAAAACTCTTTTATATTACTCAAAATGTTTTGTATAATGTACCCATTGTTTTATTTTCATTGGAATGTTTCTAATGTCATTTGGTGTATATTTTAAATGAAAAATAATACATGTCAACTGATGTTTTGTTTTTAAATATTTTTTCTTTAAAAAAATCTTTCATGATTTAGAAGAGGACGAGTTCCCCAATGATCCTGTTGGTATGTTGGAGATAAATTGTAAAATGAACTATACCGTGTTGTGTTGAGCTTTTCACAAAAAACAGTCTATCACACATTTGATAGACTTTTTTTATTTTTTTATTTTTTTAACACTGCTTAAATTCTGGCTGCTTTGATTATTTTTCATTTCAAGGAGTAGTAACTACCAAATATAATTTTATATATTGAATATTGTAATCTCAGTTCACTTCATTGTATCTTGCAACATCGTGTAAACTGCCTGTCTGTTTCTCTTTCTCATGTATATACACTTGCCCGTATTTATGTAAAGCCTGAAGTTTTGAAGATCACATTCAGTTGACAATATTTTGTTATGATGCTCTTAATTCTATGTAGGTGTATACATCTACATACTGTTTATGCTAAAATAGTTTATACATTCTTGCTCAATATCACCTTAACTTTGGTGGTCAACTCTCTGTAATACCAGTGTATAGCATAATAGGTTTAGTTTAAACATTACATTCTGATATGACAGAAAATACAGTATTTGAAATATGATGCATTAATATTTCAAGTGAATTATATCCTCTGAAAAATACTGACAAGGTAAATTTTCATCTCAACTTAAAAAAAAACTGAGTTAATTCCCCTTAGATATTTACATATTAAACAGTTTTCTCTTTATTTGAATGTATCCAAAAGTTAATGAATATATAAAAAAAAAAAATAAAGGATCAATTTTAATTTATGTGTGCACATATGTCATTAGCATTAGCCTTTTGATTATAATGCCCAGGTTTGAATTTCACTGCAGTTGATGGCCAATGAGAACTTCTTGATATCAACTGGGGGAGAAGATTATAGCATACAACAAATGTGAAGTGCCTGAAAACCACATCATGTTGAACCAAGACTTGTGAGTAAAATAGGGTTGACAAAACGGCTTGGAATCAATTAACTGTTGTACTAACCCAGTCATTGTGATTAAGGGTTTGAAGAATACTGGGTTTGTTCAGATGATTGTGTTCTCTCTTTGCCAGGCACTGTAACTAATGTCTGCTCAGAATATACTTGTTGTATAAAATCCACAGGTTCGCTATCTGAATGCTGAAATGCAAATGAGCCTATAATAGATTAGCTAGCTATTCTAGCTGTCCAAAAAAAAATTAATTCTAATTTATTTGAGTTAATAAATAAAATATCTAAAAAAAAAGTAGTGAATATTTTGTATTTTAAAGGTAAATTCAACCCAATGTGTTTGAAGTAAATGGTATATCTTAGGTATGAGTTTGTTTCTTTTTGTCTGTTTATATTCTAAAAAATAAGCATCAATACAGTCACTAAGAGGGCTAGAGATAGAAATAAAAATTTGAACTCCCTAATAATTATAGTCAAATTTGAAATAGCATATACTACATATAATGACATCAATAAGGAAAAGATTATCCTAAAACTTCTACATATAATAGATGTCTATATTTACCCACAAATCCATCCACTGAAATAATTGCTGATAAAACCTTGCAATTAATGCCACCCCAAGCACATTTTAAAATACATAATTAATAAATCAGAAAATAAGAATAATAAATATAAATTCAAATGTCATATCTTGTTTTAAATAAAGGGATTGCTCCAGTATCAATACATTGAGGTATATATATATATATATATATATATATATATATATATAAATCAATATTTAAATTTTGTAACTGTCAGTTTTCAATAAGTACCTAACAATACATTGTGCATGAAACTTTAAGTTGTGCTACTGGTGAGGAAAATATATATTTTTGTTAGTTATTGCAGGATTCTACTTAGTTTCATAAGTGAGGCAATCAAACAGAAACTTGGAATTTTCTGTCCAAACAATCCTTTATTTAATGACTGGTGGGAAGGAGGCAGATAAAAAAAAAAAAAAAAAACTAACTTAAAGCATGGTAGTGTTTACGATTGTTATCCTTGTTCTATATTTTTTCCATAGGTACTTGGTTTTGAATTTTCATGAAATTCACTTATTTCGTTTATTTAATATTAGAATTACTTATATGTTGCCGTATTATAAGACTTTGCTAGAAGTGAAAGATTGATTTTTGTATTATATTTCTGGGTTTATATCATTATTTTCTTTTATTTACCAATAATACTTTGAGAAAGAGCTGTATTATTTTGATAGTTTTCATTATTCAAACTTAATTTGTGGTTATAATGTTTGCTTCCACTCTCTTTACATCAAACTAAAATAGTACTTTAATTTCTTACCATGTTTAATATTAGCTCTGTATACAGTATTCTTAATTAAACATTCACCATTTAAGGAAAATTTAGCAACTGCATCTTTTTCTTAATTTGTCATTTTTCTATTTATCCAACAGTTTTGTTTATTAGATGTCAACTTCTTCATATTCATTATGCAACTATAGTTTGCTTTAAATTTATTTCAGACATTCTCCAACACTGATGAAAATATTCAATAGAAAGATTTATTCACAGGTTTGAGGAGGAACCTTGTTACATTTGTTATTTTGCTGCCATATGGAGAGTTGAACCATAACACATTATGGCATCTCTTTTTATTTCTTGCATTAATTTTCTACATTCTATTTCACATTCACTTATGTTTACTGTTTTCCACAGAATTTAAATAATACATGAGTTGGTTGCCAACTTGTATCACACTAATTTTTATAAGTATGATCAGTGGATGGTTGGATTCACTGCTTATCTACTTTAAAGTGCTTACTAATTTTATTTGTGGCTTATTTTCTCCATATCTAAAATGGTTGATTATTTTTGACCTTGAATTTTTTAAATGCTTTTCTTGATTTATCTTTCATATTAGAATTAAACTGTTGTCTCTATTAGGTAAAGAGGAAAGATGTAATCTTTGCATTTTAGAAATATTTGCACTATTACACAATATGGGTGTTGTGGGAGACAAAAAGTTGTCTCCCCTTGACCAACCCTGTTAAAAAAAAAACTAAAAATAGATATTCATGAGAATAGGAAGGTGATCTGACGAGATACATCATTAGGCGGGAAAGTTAATCACCCTCTTTATTCCCAGACAAGTAGAGAGTCGTACATATTCCACCTCATGCAAATCATAAGATAAGTACTAAAATTTATATTTTATCTCAGATACAAGTTCATTGTAAACATTTTTCCCTCCAGTTATGGGTTAAATAATAGGACAAATTGGGTTCTATAGCATTGGCTGCCAACCAGTCTACTGCAGAAAGCAATGGCAACCTACTGCGGGATAATCTTCTGCCCAGTCAGTCATGTCTCTTTCGAGACATGACCACCCAAAGCATGTATCACGTGTGATACTTACTGAAACATGTAAAATTCAAGTTTTTTGATATAAATGCTTTTGTGGCTTATTGAACTTTTTCATATGTTTATGCTGTGAATTATTAGTTTTCTGAATAAAACCAGTAATATATAAATATAATTGGTGAGCAACATTGGTAATCCTAATATATTAAATAAAAGTGAACTAATGATGACAAGTTGAATAATTTTTCTCCTCCTTTCCTAGGAAAATGGTTTATTCCATTATATTCCATGTAGCCATTAAATGAAAAGGTTAAGACAGACAATTCCAATTTAGGCCTGATTTTATTTATCTTGCATATGAAACTTTCAGTAGTATTCTGCTGTAAGGAATGACAATTTTTTTCAGTAAATATCTTAGCTATTTTTTCTTTTACATCATTTTTACCCCCCCCCCTCACTCACCATGTGCTATGATTGATATTTTATGATTTATAAACCCTTTATTGGGTTATTTTATAATGAAGTGTGTTGAAACAGATTAGTTTGATTGGCCTTGTTAGTAGATAGCCCACTATAAGAGAAGTACAAAACAAGAAAATCAAATTGTATATAGAAACAACATATATATATCAATGAAGGTTTTTACAAATAAAAGTAATGTCTTTTGGTTGGTACAAGGTCATTAGAAATGTTCATAGTAGTAATTACTGAAAGAGTTTATGCGTATGTATGTGTGAGCATTTGTTTGTTAAGAATGCCTTTAAAGTGTTCTCTCAGTCTTTAGGGTACCGGTAGATTAAGTGGATTGGTGAACGATGAAGAAAATGAAGATGAGAGAGAAAAAGAGGCAATAACAATATGATTGCTTGACGTTTGTCAAGGGATGTTAATTATGCTTATATCTTCTCTACTGTGACCGTCTTCTTGTCTCGTTCTTTTATTTAATTTTCTGGGGCTCCAAACAGGTCATTTGGGAATTCACACCTGGATATAATGCTGGGCTTCTCATTGGATGACAAACAAACTTCACATCGGCTCATGAAAAGGGTCCATAAAAAGAATTTGATTCCATAGCCTAGAGGTAGAATCACTGACACCATTTCGGTCGGATTTCAATCCTGGGTTAAAAGCAATCGGAGTCTAACCGTACTGATGAGCTGTGATACAGTGAAACAGATCTGTCTGTGGATGACTATATATATATATATATTTCTTATTTTTAATAATTAAAGATTATTTGAATTTAAAAAAATCTTTTTTTTTTTTTTTTTTTTTTTCAAGTGTTTCCTAGTTTGCTGAAAAACATTTCACATCAAGGTGTGAAATTTCGCAAGTTTTGTGTGCAAAGTTTGTACATTCCAGAAGATTCTTTTTTTTTCTTATTTTTTATTCTTTGATTTTGTTAGAAAAAAAAATCAGTCAGATTTGAACTTTAAATTTGTTTTGTTCACTACAATTTAATGCAAAAACATTTTGGACTGTGAGATTAAATCATTTTGAATGATTACTGCACTAACAATTTTTTTGGAGATAACAATGATTGTTTTCCAGATACAAGTTTTACTATTTAATTCTTCTCTCTCCCAGCTGATGAGATTGATTCATACCCCCCCCCCCCCCCAAAGGGTATTTGTGTGTAAGTGAATGTAATAAATTCAACTGGAATTTGAACATGGCTCTTCATTTTCTTATTCCAAGCTGCTATTCATTACACCACCCATATATCCTCCACACCAAATATATAGATAAAATTAATATCGTTAATACAGAGCAAAACTTGTAAAATATTTCTGAACACAAGAGGTCTATAGTTAAATTAGTCCTAAAATTTCAATTTGATTAATGAAAAAGGTTTTTATAATATACCACTTTATCTAGCTAAGAAGATACGAGTTAAATATCTTAGCGAGTATAGAATTTAAGTTTTATTAATGCCTAAATTATATTTTTAATTATAATTATTCTCTACTTAAATTAAATTACCATCTTTTAAAACTATATTAACTTTTAAGCAGTTGGGTTACCATGGTAATTACTTTCTTAGATTTATTCAGTAATGAAATGTTAAGAATAAAATTAAAAAAAAATTTAACATTCAGCTCATTTTCCCCATATTTCTTTATATGTGCACGAGAGAAAAAGATTGGTTGCTGTTAGTAATATCACTAAACACCTTAATTATTGTAATGACAGCATAATTGCTTTTAATTGAGTGATTCATATTTTACTAGTTTTAACCTGTGAAAATTTCATGGTTTTCTTATTTTAATATTCTGATGAATCTTAATTCTTCAGTTGATGATTGAATAAGTGCATGACAAATTCTATGTTAATAAAATATCTGTAGAAATTCCCCTATTGGATCATTAAAGCTTTAACAAAATATTGCAATAACAATCATAAATATAAAGTTCTCACTCTTTTCATACAATTCCACCTTGCTTGCATTAATTCTCTATTATGTTTACAAATTACTTGTCTCTCTTCTGCTTGTGATAATTTGTCTTCTTCTCTGCCATTCTCTTCCTGCCTCCCTTTGTTGTCATTCTTTCATTACAATGATTTTCTCAGGAAATATAATGCATATGCAAAATACATTTTTCATTTCATCCATTACAGCAAAAGCATGACACTTATAGGTACCTAAGTAGATATAGTTACTGCATTATCATATAAAGACTATGACATGCTATGTTGTTCACAGCTAGAATTGAAGGACTGGCTGGATAAAATAAGTATTTTTCTTTGTTCTCTTCATTTTGATTCTCCTTCAACAAAGACTTGAAATTATCATTTAAAGCACAAAAACACTATAAGTACAACAATATTTTTATATAATAGATGATATATATTTTACCATAAATCTTTTTTTTGGTTTTATATTTCCTGTTCAACATTTTCTTCCATTTATGTTTCATCTGTTGTCTCTGTGTGTGCATTCATTCATATCTCTCTTTAAAGCATGACATATAAAGGTACTACAGTATTAATATATAGATGTGATGCAAAATGGAGAAGCTACTGGCTCAATTTTAATTTCAAATTATAAAGACATGTTGGAGAAGAGCCAGTAATGCCATCAATGTTTCTGGTCAGTATAACATGTTTACCTAGTTAAAGTGTACTTCTTGGATCCCCAGTAATATTGAAAAGTGTTGTAGAAAATTCAAACTACGCAAAGCCAAGGTCTTCACGTCTTATAGAATGCTATAAAGCCTACAGTTGTATAGTAAACAACACTTAAGCATACTTATTAGATTTCTTCAACAAAAGCTGCTTTTAAAGATGAACATTCTTCAAAACCTGACAACTAAGTTATAGAATAATTTCATACTAAAAGTCATTCATAATAGAAAATAGATTTTTATGTATTTAAATATTAAAAAAACTGTTTTGAAATTACTAATTAATTATGCTACTAATATAAAATAAAGTTTTTATATTAATAAAAATGAATTGTGATTTTTCAAAAAAAAAAAAAATTTGAGGAAATAAATTTTCTTAACTGGCTACAAATGCATGTTTTGTATTATTTGGCCTTTTGTACATTTTTGTTTTTTTTACAATATTGTTTATGAAAAGGAATTTTTGATTGACTGCAAAGCTTACAGATAAAAAAATTCCTCACTTGCTTTTTATATGTCACATTTTCATTTCTGAATATTGCATTTATTATTTCCTCATATTTCTGAGGATATAATATTGTGGGAGGTAAATTGAAAAAATATTTTATATATATATTTTATTTTTATTAACATGTTGTTGTTGGAGGTATTTAATGGTATGGGTCAAGCATTGGGTTCTAAAAAAGTTGCCATGAATTTCTTAACTTAATAAGAGCTTGAAGTGGTATGCAGACATATATAAAATTTCATTTAAGATAAATGCTTATTACTTTCATGCGATGTCATTGACTTATTTTTAATTTTTTTTAAAATTTTGGCATACATTTTAATTTTGTAGATTATGAAAGAAAAATCCTGAAAAATATAAAATGGGAACGTCTCTTTTTGTATTTTTTTTTTTTTTAATTTTTCCATAGAAATAGTTTCATATTAAAAATTTATATGCAATAAAATTCAATGCATCTTTCTAAGTGAAAGAAATATTAGACTTTATCAATATTCCTTTTTTCAGTTTGGATTTCACCTTTGGTTCATGCTGCCTTATTATATAATCTCTTAGTAAATGTCAAATATTAAAACGTTTGAGTCTTGCATTTATGATTTTCAGCCAAGAGGGAAATATTAAGTTGACTGAAATATCCTCTTGAAAAAGTAACTATTTTTCTTAAGACAAAAATTTTGAGGAAACACTTAAATAAATTTTGATTGTCACTTTACCTAAATTTGTATTCTCTTGTTATTTTTTTTTTCCTTTATAGCAAAGGCACCAAAGGAAGAAGATGTCCCTGTTACACCCACAGACGCTATCTTTCCTACATTACCTGATGTGAAATTATGTGCAGCCAATGCCATTGGTCGAGCAGCAAGAAACAGTAAAATTTTACAGTATTTCTTCCTCAATCTTTTTATAATTTTGTCTTCAATAAAAACAATTTGGGGAGAGTATTATGTGTAGTCTAAATAGATGAATTGGAAAGTATAACAAAATACAGTGATAACCCCATTAATAATTGAATACAGAGTGGGATAAAAAGAAGTAAAAATATGCCAATGATTAGTCCTGCCATACAAATAAATGGTATAAGCACAGATTTTAGAAGCATATTTCTTTCTCTGCAGGCCAGTAAATAAAATTTTTTTTTTAAAGAAAAATAAATAGCTGTAATATCAATGAAGGTATTGATCATATTTGTAACCATTAAAAGAATGAAAGGTTTAAGAATTTCGGACAAGTGAAACCACCTGTTAAAGTCAAGGGGAGTACTGAGAGTTTATATCAAAAGATCAAGTAATATTAAGATTAAACAAGAGTGTACAACGGTTTTTTCATTACAAAGTCTACCACATAAAGATTGGTAGAAAATTGCCAATCTCTATAGTGAACTCTTTTGATAAACAATGATTTCAATAGTATTTAACTTGATTAATAAAATTCCATAATTATTCAATGGTTAATAAAATGTTATTTGTTTAGTTCAATATTGAACATGAATCAGAAAATGCAGAGTGACAGTTTTGTATATTTTATAAATAACATTTTCTTGCCAAATTTTTCAATGTGAGTTTTTTTTTATAACCCCAGTAAACTAGTAATAGCATAAGACATCTTTCTTTCATTTCAGAGGAGAGTCGAAAAATGTTACATGAACAAGAGACTGAAAAGATGTTAATCATTTTATTGAGCAATGATAATCCGGCAGTTCAAGCAGCTGCTGCCCGGTCTCTTGCTGTAATGTGTGAGAATGTCAGTAGTAGAGTGTCAGTCTTGGAATGGGGTAAGTGATACCTTCTCTGTCTGTCAAATTGTTTTATGTGAATATGTGATAAGAAAAAGAAAAAAAAAAGCCAACATTTTCTCATTCCTAAAAATAAACAGACAATAAAAGTTGCCAGGCAAACAAAGCCATAGTTCAACCAATCAATCAGAAAGCTTTCACAACTAGGATATAAGGCTATGAGCCAATGATAAGTGAACCACCATTTCAAAGTGAATCTAGAGTGTCTGGAAAATCAACCAAAATCAGTCTATTAATTTATCAACTGATTTTCTATTTTGATTGATTTGTCTATTCTCTGATGCTGTGATCATTGTAACATACCCAGAGACAAAATACATTTACATGGCTAAATCATGCTGGATAAATCTAAAACAAACTTACTATTCATTCACCACATGGTCAAGTGGTGGCTACTACATTTGGATACAAATTTATCCAATCAAATAGCAGTTGTAGTAAATTGTTGCATATTCTTATTTTTGTTCTTTTTTTTTTCTTCTGGAACAAATTTTTAATAAATAGATAAAAAAAAAAACGATTTATAATTGAAGCAACTAAAACAATTATGATTATTAGTTAGCCATCTCCAGAAATTACAACAATACAAAATAAAAATATGACATCATACATGCAAACTAAATCCCAAGTAGGTATCTACGCAGCTGACATTACCATTTACTCCCGCATCAGTAAGAAATCTAGTGAGGCGGACAAACATAACCTCACTGCTGATCTTGAGAAGGACCTCCGCTCAGTGGTGGACTGAGGTAAGAAGTGGCTTGTAAATTTCAACACTTCTAAAATGAAACTCCTATCTGTCAACTATCACAATCTTTCCTGCCACCCATGAACATGGACCAAGCAAGTCTCACTGAAAGCAGTACACTGCGCCTCCTCAGCCTTCTAAGTTCAGTTATATTGAATCAATAGCTAAATCCACTGCTAAGAAGGTTGGGTCACTGTGTTGGGCCAGGATATTTTTCCCCGCCTGAATTCATTTTGCACATATACAAATCAACTATCTGCCCATGCATGGAATACTGTTGTCATATCTGGTCAGGCACCCCTGCTGTTCATCTCAGTGTTCTCGACAGGCTCCTAAGGTAAATCTGTGATGTGGTTGGTCCCAACCTGGCAGCTCGACTCCAACCACTTTCTCATTGTTGAGATGTGGCTTCCCTCTGTCTCTTCTATAAATATTTTCATGGCTTCTGCTCTGATGAACTTGGGTCACTGGTGCCTCCTCCAGAAGAATTGACTTGGGTAACAAGGTCTCACCCTTTTACAGTTAAATCAAAGAAATGCAGGTGACAATTTTGTTCCAGCTGCTTCTTTTCTCATGCTTCTCTCCTGATTGCATTTAAATTCCTGGACTTTATAGCCAAGTCAATTCCCATATCTTATCTACTTAACTCCAGCCCTTTCTACATCATCCTGTGTATTGTGTTCTTTTCCTTTACCTTGCAATTGTCTTCACATCCTTCTCTTGTCCTTTCTCTTTCATCCTCTCTAGTGTCTTTGTCTTTTGTCTTCACTCTCCTCCTGTCTAAATACTTTTTTTTCTTCTTTTTTTTTTATAAGCGTTTCACCCCGAGCAAGGCATGTCACTGCCACTACTGTGCAGGGGGCTACGTAGAGTGGAGAAAGGCTGGTTAAATATAGGAAATAACAGAGGGTGGGTGATAGGCGGGTGAGGATACCGAGAATGAGGGTTGGGTAGATGAGAGTGTTGTGAGAATAGTTGGGAGTTAGTGTGATAGGAGGTGTCTATTGACCCTACATTTAAACGCCTGGAGATTGTAACTGTTGGGAAAGCAGACTTGTGGAAGAGAGTTCCACAGGCGGGAAGCGCGAGAAAAGAAGCTGTTGGAGTAGAATTTATGGTTACATCTTATTTGTTTAACTGTCAACTCTTATGTAACCTCCTGCATATTAGTGGTGTTAACGCCTTGCTTGGGGTGAAATAAAAAAAAAAAATTGTGTAATGGCATGAGCCAGAAAATTACCCCATAATATAAAACAGCTAACAGATGAAAAAAAAATCAACATCACAAAATTTCTACTCAATCAGGCCAGAGAAAAAATCATTAAACTTTGAGGAGAATGAAATGAAAACCAAAATGCATATCATCAAAATATTTCATTGAAGCCTTGCTATTGATTAGAAATTAAACAATTCTTTTTCTTCTCAGTTTGAATTGGAGAGTATGAGATGTTCTTTCCAAACTAGTCTGGTATTTGTCTCTTTAAAAATAAATTCTTGTGCATCTAATGACCTCGTTTTGAATAAAAACACTATTTAAAGATTATCTTTGTGTTATTTGCTTTCACCTCACTAATGTTATTCTATCACAGTGTCTGTTATTCAGCAAGCCTTGCTTGGGAGTTTGATTGTCACTTAGGGATCTTAGAAATAAACACTTCCAATAGGTAGCCCATGTCAGTAAAAGATAAAATATTATTATTATCAGGAAATTAACCTATGGTTGTTATGTTTTGTGGATGCATATGAGAGAGAATGTAATTATATATGTAATTGTGCAAATGTCCTATTTTCTCTCTGGGTATGTTATGATCCATGTAGTATCAGAGAATGGACAAAATTAATTTATTGACGGATTTTGATTGATTTTCCATTTGTTTACATACACATTTATAGATCCATTTTGAAAAGGCTTCTCATTGGCTTATGGCTTTATATTCTGGTTGTGAAAGCTTTCTGATTGGTTAGTCAATCTATGAATTTGTTTTGCCTGGTAATTTTTATTTGCTACATATTTTTTTAGAAAGGATAAAATTTTTATTTATGTCTCTAACCTCAGCATAAATACCAGGAAGTGTGATAACAGTTTTTCAGAAAATTACATTTAAGTCCCCTGCTTATTGAAAAAGGTTTTATAAAATTCATCCAACAATTACGCTTATTGTTTGGTAAATGAATTCCAAAGGTTTTCTGTATGGTAACATCTAATTACTATTATTGCAGCTTTGTGCAAATTGGGTAAAATTTAAAAAGTTAGTGACTAAATCATTAAGTGGCACAACTGTATACTCTTCTCTCATAGCTGAGATAATTGTGTAGGAGTTCAGGTAGAAACTATCATTTTGAAGGCAAGAACATCAAGAACTGATCTAACTTCCATTTCAGTGCAGAATGGAAGTTACACTTTGTGAATGGTTTCATTTTTGTCTTGAGCTGATTGCTGCATATACTGTGTACAATTTGTATTCTTGTTTCAACATAACTAACAAGATTGGAACATTTTAAAAATTTAGCAACTTGACAGATTTACCATGCATTTAAAACAAATGTACCTATTTATTGTTGAAGGTTTTTAATTTTTTTTCTGTGCCATTCAGAGGGTTTCCCTGCACTTATTCGCCTGTTGCATTCTGACAATGGAGAAACATTAGAAGCTGCAACTTTGGCTCTTCAGTACCTGACCACCTCAAATTCTTCAAATTGCCTGTAAGTAACAATGAGCACAATTTTCTTAATTTCTGAAATAAAGCATTATAATTACATATTTGATGACATGTCAGATCCCTCTCCCTTTTCAGACATAATATTACAGGTGATGTACAAGGGATGATAGTGTCTGGATAAAAATTAACAGATACATCCAGTTCACAAGTTCAACCAGGGAGGTATTTTCAGCCATTTTTGGGAATAAAAAGGGGCTTTGTATGTCATCAAATACATTAAATTTATCAACTGGTGTCATTACCTTTTGTTGTCCTTTAATTCTAATATTTAATTCCTTGTACTTTTTTTTTTTGTGGGGATTAGATCATACTGTTCTATACTACAAACTTACTTGGGGTGCAACTTGAGCTAGAATTAAAGACCTATTCCCACACGTTTGAGCTTCAGGATATAATTGTACAATTAACTATGCTTTTAATCTTGAATCTACCCACTATACAAATTAAAAAACCCAAATTTTAGAGTGGAGTCCTTAGGGCTGAAAGATCATCTTTAACTTTTTACAGTATATTTGCTTTTGGGTGTATTATTATCATATACATTTGTGAATTAATGATCCACCTTAAAATTCTAGAACAGAAATAAACCTGAAATGAAGTAACTATTGTTATGCTGACTCAGTTTGTCATAAATATTCTTTTTATGATTAGAAGAGTACCAAAACAAAATTGATTTTAACCTTGTTGCTAAACCACAAATTTTATGTTTTCATACTCCTCGTTTATAATATCAAAAAATATCAAATTAAATTTATTGAATTTAGTTATGTAAGATAATACATTAATTTATCATTGATTTTGTAGTATAAAAATAATGCATTTTCTATTTTATGCCTTTAATGATAAACTAAAATTTTGCATACTTTTAAAAATAACTTTGAGCAAAAAGAAATAACTAAAAAAGATAAAATTTTATAATCAATATATTTGTTATGAATAACAATATCAGAGAAAATTATAGCAATGTGACAAATGATGACATTTTAAATAAATGTCTTTGGAAGAAAAGTCTGTTTTAAGCAAGCCTTTTTTGAAAGAGTATTAAAATTAACTCTATTGAGTCTTTGTAAGAAGGAGTGGAAAAAATCATATTTTTTTGTATAAAAAAAAATTATGCATTTTCAGTTAAAGTATACTGCTTTATCATATAGATTTCTTTTTAGGAATCAAATTTCATAGATCAAGATCCTTAAATTATATTTTTAGTGAATTTAGCAGAAAATATTTTTTGCAGTAAGCAAAATATGGCAGTTTAAAAAGAAATAAGTTAACTAATACTTATTCTTACTGGAATTAAATAAGTTCAAATTATTTCAAATGTAAAATTTCTTATGCTGACTGCACAGCAAACTATCACAAACCCAAAATGTATAACAGGCAACCAGTCTTGATTCATAGTTGCACCATGAATATGCCTGTAGTATAGTGCAGCATGAATAAAATCAATGAATATGAAGATACTCACCTGAATCATTCACAAAATGGTGACAGTTCAGAATTTAAGAAACAGTTTAAAAATATTCATGAAACAATAAACACCATTTCTCTGAAATATACATAATGCAAGTTTTTGTTAAGTAATTAATTACAAATATATATATATATATATATATATATATATATATATATATAATTGTGTGTGTGTGTGGAGGATCTTTAATTCTCATGCTCTATTTCTTTCCAAAAGCAATTTGCAAATATTATTTTGTCTCATTTTTCAGCAATTGATAAAAGCAATACTACATTTATGTTGGAAAATCAGTTAAGTGTCATACATGATACACGCTTTGGGTGATCATGTCTCTTTCGAGACATGACTGACTGGGCAGAAGATTATTTCACAGTACGTTGCCATTGCTTTCTGTGGTAGACTGATTGCTGACCAAGGCTATGGAATCCAATCTGCCCTATTATTTAACCCATAACAGGAGGGAAGAGACAGATTAATACCTTTCCCAAGGGTATTTGTGCATAAGTGAATGCAAGGAATTCAACTGGAATTTGAATTCAGCTCCTCAATTTGTCATTCAGAGTTGAGTTTGTTATGAGTTAAGTTGTAACAAAAGAAAAAAAATGATTGACCAAAACTCAGAGCTAAATCACAGATAAATATTTAATTAAAAAAAAAACACCAAATATTTACACATATACAATTTTTTGTTGCATTCAAAAGAAGAAATGGTTTACTACTGGCAAGTGTTACGAGGAGAGAGGAGACATTGTGGTAAGGTGTCGAGTATCTTTACTCAGTTAAGCTAGCAAAGTAGTTTAAATGCTATACTTTTTGGAAATCCTCAAATGTGTATATAAAGAATGATTTCCAGTATGCTCAATGAAAGAGTCAAAAATATCTATTTACTCATTTAGTTCCATGAGGTTCTCTTTCAGGTTTTAGTTGGTTGGCAACTTTTCTTAGAGATTCTTTCGGCTGGATGCACAGATCCATGAATTGGGCTGGAGTTGATAATGTCAGCAAATCCTGTTAACAACTAACTACTCTCTTCCCAAAATCTATTTTTATAGGGGCTAACACCTAATTTGCATATTTCTCAAAATCTCTCAAATTTAGTAGAATTTTCTCGAACATTCTAGCATCTTCCAAACGTTTTATTTCTAATTTCCTTATTTTTACGACTACTTCATGAATTAAAACTTTTTTGTAATAACAAGTAGAACTCAATAAAAAATCACTTACTATAACTTTTTATACATTATTAATATTATTTTTATATATAAATGCATCCTCGTATCAATATCCACTGCACCACAATGCACATCCACAGATACATCTTTTTAAACATACACCCTTGTGCAAATTAATTGAAACAGCTGCTTTAGTTTCTTTTCTTTCACCATACGGTCAGTTTTAGATCTACTGATGTGACAGGGTGTAATCGATTTCTATTTTTTCTTCAGATTAGGTCATTTGCAGTGGTGGGCAGTAACATGAATCCATTTTTGGGGGTATATGATGAAATTTGTTTGGCCTTGAAAAATATTGTCATCCATGATTGCCTCAGAATTTTATCACACCCAGACACTATTGTCTCGACTGTTGGATAGCTGTCCTATGGTCATTGTCGGCAATGAATGTACTCCAAGGAAGTACACAAAAATTGTAATGCTGCATGAACGCATCTTACAGAGAGATTGCAGATATTGTGTTGGTGTCAGCCTTTTAACTGTCAGTCATGTCATCAAGGTTAAAAAAAAACAAACTGGATCCATCAGTGTAAAATGTAAAGAAAAATGTGGTCGGGAGGAAAACAATGCCAAGAGAATATGTATACATGATCAGGAAAAAAGGGAAAGATCCTAGGAAGACATTTGTCTTGTTTCAGTTAATTTGCACAAGGGTGTACTATATATTTCTTAATAGTTTCATATTTAGTGGGGACATATATTTGTATAGACATCCCTTATTTGTTTTTGTTAATCTAAAATTAATATCTGCTGGCCTTGTGATCAAAAATTTTATGAAAGAAAATGGACCTTCAGACAAGAATTGAACCTGTATTACCTTTGCTTTTTTTTTCCTGAGATTACACATTCAAGTTGGGCAAGAGGAGCAATTAAAGCAAATCAAAACTTAAATCTTAGCTAACTTTACAGTTCAGGTAAAAAAATAAAAATAAACAATGTATTTTTTAATCCAACATTATTTGTTATTACTATACACCTAGCTTGACGTTGGTTTTACAGATTAAAACACATTGTCTTTGATAAGACTTCATGTTTAAAAACAAAATGAGAATGTCTACTGAAGTATATGTACCTACTAAATATACTGAAAGTGATGAGAAATAATGTCAAATTTCATTAAAATGCTTTAAAAAAAAAGAAGAAAGTGTGTGTTCATACATAGTTACCAAAGTACGAATACACTGACTGAAATTCACAATTTTTGACACAAAACTTGCATTGTAGTAGAAGTAAATCATAGTTGATCTGTTTATAAACCAGAGAACTTGCCAATCCATTGTCTAGCTATAAAGTGTACAAGATTGCTGAAGGAATGTGTAAACTGAGCAAAGATTGATGTTAGTGTAGTGTGATTTTCTTTGCCCAACCAAGAAAGAATTGGTAAGCATCTTTTGTATATAAATATTAAATAACCTATCTTATGTAAGTACCGACCATGATATAGTCAGTATGGCGCATGTTGCTAGGAATGAACTGAGATGTTGGTATATTTGTTAGTCTGCTAATTTATTTGAAAGAAAAAAAGAATCCATAGTTTTCTTTGTAGATTGTCAATCTACAGACTTCTTCAGGTGTCCTAACTTTATAATAAACAAAGCAACAGTGTAAGAACGCAGAGAAAACTCCTTACCCCAAAAATGACTGTGTCCTTTGTGTGGTCGGCTGGAGGAGTGGGATAAAGAACAAATCTTCTATGTTTCGATTACTTTATTGACAGACTTCATTTCATGCAAATGATTTGTCCTCTGCCACGGCCTTGATCGATGAAATAATTTGTCACCTTCATAAAAGAATTTGCTTTTTATTTGAAGGTAGTGTTATGTCTGGTATATTTTGCAGTTTCCGTACTAGATACGTGGTACACTGTTATGCATGATGTAATGGAGTCCCAAACAGTTTAGCAAGTCAGCTCATTTGCATAGAATACCACACTCTTCCTGAATTGAAATGGTTGTTTACCCTTGTTTTTCCTTTCGCTACATCTAACTACTCTTGATTTATATAGTTCTTGCTTTTGCTCCTCTCTTCTACTTTTTATTGGTGACTTTGGTCTTTCTTCATCCTCTTCTTTGTTAGTTATTTCTTTCCCATTTATGTTCATTTCTTGTTCGTCCTCATCACTAGTTTTTTTTGTCTCTTCTTGCTTCTGTTCTCTGCTCTGCCTCCTCATTGTAGTTACCTCCCTCCCCCTGACTTTAATTTCAAATGTGCCATGAAAGGTACCCAACATCTATTATTTTTCTGTCAAATAGTTTTCACTTTAAACCACTTTCTTTTAACTTCAGCCAACCTAGCTTGATCCAAAACAAATTTCTTGGAATAACCTGGTCACCATACATTTAGCATACAAATTTAGACAGGTTGTGAGATAATCCTATAGCTCGCTACCTGTCTCAACTTGCATGCTAAACTTATGGTCATTTATTTTCTTGTTCTTTCTACCATTCTTTTGTGTATTTACCACAAATACACTGGCTTTCTGCTGTTCTTTGAGGGGTGGGGTGGTTATTACTCACATTTTTTCTATATGTTTTTTTACTTTTGCAAATGGTCTTAAAATGCTTAATTTTGCCACATTTAAGACACTGTTTCCCCAGCATTGAACACTTGAATTTATTGTTTTCATGCACTTCACTTTGGCTTTGGATACATTAAACTTGTATGACTAACTCTTCTCTTGGCTGGTTGAAATCTATGATTTTCTCCAGCTGATGTAAATAGTCTACACTTAATTCTAAGTTCATATGACTGCTTTGCATGTATTCCAGTACTTTTCATTTATGCTGTGGTTCATTAAGTCCTTTAATTGTTTGTAATAGAATCAGCTTGTCTTCAATTGTCATGTCTTGAGTCTCTAGTTTCTCAAATTCACAGTGCTTTGCCGGTCTCTTGAGTCTGTACATACTGCATAATAGATTTCTTTGGCTGCTGCTTATAAAAGTTTTGTCCTTTCAGCGATGACCAGTCTTCTTTTTGGTCTGATGTTTCTTTTTATTATGCTGCAACTTCTATTCTAATTCCTGTTGGTAAACCATTGTGAAGATGTTCTTTAATGCCTCACACCCTACAGAAGCCATAAACAAGTCCATTATTTGGTTCTGTCTGCCTTTCATTCTTGAGTCTTTGAGATTATGAACTCTTGCAGTAGCCACAAAGGCTCTTATCCAAATCTTGACATATTCAAGATTGTCCATAGGATCTAAGCATCCTATCAGTGATGCCATTTTTTATGTCTGATATATCTCAGTTTCAGTACTTGATACATAGTACACTGTTATGTGTGACATAATGGAGTCCCAAACAGTTAGTGGCTTAGCACTTAAATACAATTCAGCACATTGGCATAGGATATCCTTGGTAGTTTTGAAATTGTGTATTTTTGAGTGTTGGTAGAGTAAGTTGGCTGTGTGCTATCCAGTTAGGTCAAATGTTTTTGCTTCAATGAGTTAAATCATTCAAATAATTGTTAGAGATAGAGCATAAGTTAACAACTGAAAATAAAATTCTATGCAATGGAGAGGTGGTAGTAGTTCTGCAGACATTAAAGTCAGACATGTTGAGAAGAGTACATGACGATGTACATTGTGGCGTCATGGCAACATGCAGAAAATTATAATTATAAGCAAGGTGGCCAGGTTATGCAAAGGATATTGAAGAATTTATTATTAAATCATTATTATTAAAATGCAATGAAATTAGAAAATTCAGGTAAAAAGAGCTTTATTCATGGCCTAAAAAGGCCTATCATCCAAATAATTGTTAGAGATTTCTGGGATGAGGAGTTTATTAATAACAAAGATGAGGACATTAATTTGACTGGAAATAATGTAAATAACTGTTGGAGCAATTAATCTGTCTAATAATTGGTAGCTTTTTAACACCAACTTTCATTAAAACTAATGCGTTACTTCTGACTTCTTTTTTTTTCTTTTCAGAGAAGTGTTGAAGCTGCATGGAATTTCTCCTCTCATTCACGTACTGAATGACACTAACGATGGAGCTGTCTCGAATGCTGCAGCTGTACTTACTAATTTGGCACAGAATGAGGTTATACGAAAAGAAGTCTGGCAGAAAGGTGTCATCAAAGCACTGGTTAAAGCACTCAAATCTACGTAAGAACATTTTTCTTATTGATTTTTTTTATGGTGACACTTTCAATATTTGTCAAATGATCAAGCACTGGCTTCTCTTATGCAGCTGCTACTCTTTGTTGACGTTTATCTCTTATTTGAGAGACGATTGAAATAGAGAGAAATATAACTATACACCAGAATGTAAGGCCTGTTTATTTGTGTCTCTTATTTTAATAGCGTATTTTTAGATAACGAACAGATCCTTAAATGCATTGGAATTTAGGAACAGAAGAATAATTAGTAGACTTATGTAATTGAATTGTATAAAAATTTTTCATCCTAAAAGAATGTTCAATGAATTCATAGGTAGTGAACCTACATGTGAGAATATAGTGATACATGCTTTGGGTAATCATGTCTCGAAAGAGACATGACTGACTGGGCAGAACATTGCTTTCTGTGAACCAGAGGGTATTTGGTCAAAATGTTGCATCTATTATAACACCTATATTAACCAAGATGAGAACAAAAGTTTGAAATAATTCCAAGATTATTGGCTTATCAACTGTTTGCATGCTATTTAAAGTAAGAAAATATTTTTAGATTGCAAGAATATTTTTAGAGATAATAATGATTTACTGATACAAGTCCTGCTAATTAACCCATAAGTGGGGGGAGGAGGTGATGGATTCACACCTTCTCCAAGGGTATTGGCATGCAAGTGAATATAATGGATCAAATTGGAACTCAACTCCTAGTTTTCCATTTCTGAGCCATTATCCATTGCAACACATGCACATCCAAGCTTGCAGCACTTGATATTTTTTAGTGAGTACCTATCTAGGTATTGACAAGGTTCAAATTGCTTAACTTCGGTGATCATACAAGAACCTGTGTTTTAATGCTTACTCAAGTAGCAAAATGGATAGAATAAGGCAGGTGGCTGTCTTTTACTATACTCTCATCAGATATCACCTTGCATTTGCCAGAAATTACCAAAAGAGAAGTAGAAAATACAGTAAAAATTTAAGGTTTACATTATACAATCTAAAGCAACCAGCTCTGTTTATTTGAACTGAGCATCTGTGCTGTTCCTCCCACTTTAAAAATTTACCTTGTGTCATAACTCACTCTAGAGAGAGATTGAGTAAACATTCCTGCTGGGACATACAAGTCAACCTTTTGTTTATTTGGTGATGTTGGTAATGTCGATACTGTCTAGGAGAAGAAAATTTCAACAGAAAACCAACAACCTAGGGAACAGGAACTTGTTACGAATGCTTCTCCCACTTGCCTTGAGTCATGCAAGTAAATTTTTGTTTTAATCAGTGATGTTAATTGTGGTGGAGACTTACCTCGCTGAAGCAAGAGAAGGCGGTTTGTCTGCACATGTGTTCGTAGACGTAATAGAACTGCAAGGCGAGCTCATGCAGGACAGTTTTTGGAATGATACGGCACATGTGTCATGGGTGAAAGCGAGGCTTTTCAAGAGGTAGAAATTACGAGACCAAAAACACATAAAAAGAGCCAACTTCTGTTTCGGAGGCACTTCGCCGTTGGGGACTTGAGAAGGTTACACCAGTGTTCGGGAAACAGTTTGCTTATGGTACGCAGGAAATAGTCCCTAGTAAAGCAGTGTTCTGGGTTCTATGATGGCAGTCATGCAAGAGTACAAGCAGAAGGTCTGGCCGGTACTCGACTACCGAGAATTGAACGGATTTGTAGAAGCTTTTACTGCCGATGCCGAAGTGTGCGCGCAAAAACTCAGAGAATGGCGACAACAAGGAGTTGATGTGTCGCTTTTAGATCTGCGACATGCCTACTTACAAATTCACATTGACAAGGAGCTGTGGCCATTCCAAACGGTCATTTTCAAGGGCAAGCGGTTCCGCCTTACACAATTGGGTTTTGACCTAAATGTGGCACCGCTCATCATGAAATCTGTTGTTGACGCTATAATGTCCCAAGATTGTGTGATCAAAAGTGCCACATCGGCGACATTTTTATCAATGAGAGCCTGGTTTCTGCAGTGCGCATTCGACATCACTTTTCAGATTACGGCCTAGTCTGTAAAGACCGCAAATGGCTAGGAGACGGAACTAGGTTCCTCGGTCTGCAGGTGTGGGGAGAGAACGGTACTCTCTGATGGAAGCGGGGTGGACAGATCCCGGAAATTCCCGACATGGTAACTCGTCGACGTGTGTTTTCCATTTGTGGGAAACTCGTTGGCCACTTTCCCGTGTGTGACTGGCTGAGGGTGGCGACTGCGTTCATCAAGCGCCAAGCAAGTGCAGTGACCAAGAGATGGGACGATGAAATCAGTAATGCCAATTTGTGTCATATGCTGGAAGAGACGGTGACCAGAGTGTGTGAAATGGGCCCTGTTGGAGGAGACTGGTGCATGAATAGCAGCGAGATGAAGGTCTGGGTGGATACAAGTTCTGTGGCCAGATGGGTGGCGTTAGAGGCGAATGGAAGCATCGTCGAGGATGCTTGTTGGTTGTGCCCGACTAATGATGCCAGGCATATCAATCTGGCTGAACTAGATGCAGCAGTCAAAGGCATCAACCTGGCCCTTCAATGGCCGGCCACAGTGTTGCATCTGGTCACTGATTCAGCATGCGTACATCGGTGAATATCCGACACCTTGACTGGGAAGGCATGTGTGAACACGAAGGCAGCTGGTGAAATGCTAGTGAGATGGCACTTGTGAACACTGTGCGCATTAGCGGAAAAATATGGATTGACCATGGATGTCACACTGGTGAAATCCTGTCAAAACTGCACAGATTGCCTCACCAGAGTGCTACACAAGTGGTTTGATCTACACAAGGAGGGAAAAGAGCCAGTCCCGGAAAGTTGCGCTGCAATGAGGAGCCGACTGAATAAAAGTCAGGTGGCTGACGTCCACCAAGAAAGTGGACATGCGGGTGTGAAACGAACACTGTACTTCACCAGACTTATTGACCCACTAGTGTCGAAAGAAATCGTGCGATCGGTTGTCAAAGCCTGCGAAACCTGCCAGTCAATAGATCCAGCGCCAGTTCATTGGAAAAAAGGAAAATTGAGCGTGGAAAACAACTGGAGTAGAATAGCAATGGACATAACCCATTACAATGGCGAGCATTTTCTAATGCTCATTGATTGCAGTCCCTCCAGGTTTGCAATTTGGCAGACATTGCGTCAGCAAGATGCACATAGTGTTATTCACCAGTTGAAGATAATTTTCTTTGAACGGGGCCCACCAACTGAAATATTAACTGACAATGACCCTGACTTCACTTGCAGACACTTCAAGGAGTTTGCGAACAGCTGGGATGTGCAATTGAGGTTCCGGTGCGCATATAACCGGCTGGTAATGGAATTGTAGAACGCAGCCACAGAAGCATTAAGATCATCGCAGCAAGGAAAGGTTGTTCTGCGTTGGAGGCCGTTTATTGGTATAATGTCACGCCAAAGGACGATGTCTCACCTTCCACGGCAC
Source organism: Ascarosepion bandense (assembly GCA_037127315.1). NCBI lineage: Eukaryota > Metazoa > Mollusca > Cephalopoda > Sepiida > Sepiidae > Ascarosepion > Ascarosepion bandense. The sequence goes on from JBBBDQ010001192.1 coordinate 438,407, forward strand.
TGGCTGATGTGCTGCATAATTACCACGTCAGAGTAAAAGGCATTGAAGCCAAACCCCCACCAGAACCACAGATTATCGGAGGGGGTTATGAAGAAGGTGACGTTGTCTGGGTTAAAACTCCGCACGGCAAATGCACAACCAAGTTCAGGACCGGGCGGGTAACTGAAATTGTCAGCCCGCAGACAGTGCGAATTGATGGGGTACCACGCTATGTCAAAGACCTGTGGCCATTTTCAGGATCATATGCATCGTCGGGCGATGAAACCGATACAGAAGAGAGTGAATGGCTTATTTACTTGGGGTCAGGTCAACCAAGTGATGGCTCCGATAGTCCACTAACAGCGGACGCTAACGTGCATAACGAAACCTCAGATGACAGCTTGTCTGAGGACGAACCTTGTGTTGCACCCCTCCGAAGGAGCACCCGCCAAAAGAGACCCGCTCCCGAATGCACTTTTTGTGATGATGAGATCAGGGGAGAGTGTGGTGGAGACATATCTCGCCAAAGCAAGAGAAGGCGGTTTGTCTGCACGTGCGTGCGTAGACGTAATGGAACCGCGATGCGAGCTCATGCAGGGCAGTTTTTGGAATGATACGGCGCATGCGTCATTGGTGCAACCAAGGCTTTTCAAGAGGTAGAAATTACGAGACCAAAAACACATAAAAAGAGCCAACTTCTGTTTCGGAGGCACTTCGCCGTTGGAGACTCGAGAAGGTTACACCGGTGTTCGGGAGACAGCGTTCTGCTTACGGTATGCAGGAAACGGAGTCCCTAGTAAAGCAGTGTTCCGGGTTTTACAAGAAGCAGCTGGGAGAACAGATCCAAGTGGTCATTAATTTGTCTACGAACTACAGTCCGAGAAGACACAAATACCCACATTAATAATGACAGTTTGCAGATTTAAGAACTTTCTGTGACACTGATTCCATAGAGAAGTGACAATGCTGTAAAACCAACAAGCCTTCTAGTTGCTAATCCTCTTGAGAACTTCCAACAGATTTAGAATTCCTTCCGTAATTTTTACCCAAAAAGAAGTACTGAGGTATCAATTTATAGAAAACATATTTGTGTTAATTTCTGTTGTTTATTTGGACCAGCATGGATAAACCAAACTTCTGCTTGGTTATGGCTGATTCACTCACTACAATTATAGATTACTTGGATGTAAAGAAATACTAACTTGGAATCAATAAATGAATTATGGTTTTATGGTATGCAAGAAGATGATGAATGATATCTTGTCGTCACTTGATATCTATGCTGATTTTATTCACACCGAAGAGACAAACAAAATAACATTAATGTTTAATGCATATTCATGCTTGAAAAATGTATTTATTGAGCTATTATAAATTTCTATGAAAATAACTTTTTTCATATTTTTTAAAAAGTATTTACTGTCATACATTTAAATATTATTCTTACCTGAGTAAACTTGAAATTTCTGAAGAGAGAAAAAAAATTCACAAATTTATACATGAAAAAGATTTAAAATAACATCAACAAAATTTCTTTTTATTACACACATATATTTTATTTGTTCTTTATATGCTATTCTTAAATACAGATTTTAGAAAAGAAACTTAATCAAATATAAATATTTTTACAGTTACTTTCAGTTAATTTTTCTGTGTTAATGCAAGATACAAAGCCATATTGAAATTTATTGTAAATACTTTTTTGATGAGTTTTTATTCATTGCAGGACAAATGAAACCATACAGAGTAATATTGCATTAGCTCTGGCAAATTATGTTTGTAATCCATCATCACGAGAAATGGTTTGTATGAAACATTTTTGAAAATAAGGAATTTGTTGTAGTGTATTTTTAAGAAAGTTTTTTTTAAAGATGCTATGATAAATATAAAATAAAATTTTTAGTCAAGATACATTTGTGATTGTGTGTGTTTATCTACAAAAAACTGAATCACTTTACATATCTTTGCAAAAAAGAAAGCTCCTGCATTTTGAGATGAATTTAGAGAAGTAGAAAAATCCTTTCAGAGGAATATGACTTTGATGGTTTGGATGTTAAAAACAAATAAAAAAGGACTATTTCTCAAAGATATATTTACTGCTAATACTTAGGGCTAGGTTAAAGTAAATTGATACTGTCAGCACAACATAACATTTACATAGTTAAAATATCTATATTTTTATGTTGGAAACAGAAAATGAGTTCCTGAATTTCTTGTTCATTGTTGGTAATGGTAATATTAGTTGCTTTCTGATAAGAAAACAGTATTCATTGGCCAATGCTTGGGGTGAAATGCTTATAAAAGACAAAACATAATTACATACATTTGAACAGTTAAATTATAAATGCAATTGAAGAAAAGATATAAAGAAATTGACTTTTCTAAAGAAAAAGCATTAACAATTTTTTATTTTTTGTCTTGGACAGCTGCGCCAGGTGGATGGCATAGAGCCTTTGGTTCAACTCTTGAAATCAGGAACAAGCGAGGTTGTTCGAAATGCATCATGGGCCATATTTGTGTGCGCAGCTGATGAGGCCACAGCTGAGAGAATTTGTATTTATGGGTAAGTTACATCATCAACTATTCTGTTCTGATTAAAAGGGATAAAAAAGAATTATAACTGAAAATCATTGTCCACAAACACATCAGGTAAATGTAATGGTTTTGTGTTAGTCTGAAAATAAAAAAAAACCCTGACTGATTTGAAATGTGTACTTGAGTGACAATTATTGTAAAGTCACATGGCTTTATAAAATTTTCACTTGTAGCCTGAAGAATCTGAGAAACTATTCATTTAGGCATTTAACAAATTAACTAATTTCTGACTTGCTATGAACTTAACATGTTGGCAGATCCAAAAACTACTGATATGCTAAATTATTGAATCGTGGACTGAGCATGCAAGCAACGATGAGGTATTGGAAAGAATGGCAACAAAGAGAAAATTAATATTGAGCATCAGGAAGAGACAACTGAAGTTCCTGGGACACGCAGTGAGGAAGGAGGACATGGAGAACCTGATACTGACAGGCCAAATAGAAGGTAAAAGAGGCAGCGGATAACATATTTGCAGGGTCTGATCAGGTGGATGACGGAACTGGGGTTGTGAGGTGTAACAGAAGCAAACATACTAAGAGCCACAAGAGATAGGGAGACATGGAGAACCATGATCGCCTACGTCCTGAAGGGACAGGACACATAGAAGAATAAGAATTTAAATGGCCACCTGGCTAATTATACATATAACCTATTATAAGAAAAGCATCCTTGTTATTTTACAGATGATTTTGATATTTCACATCTTTGTATTTTTAATGCAACATTTTGACCATCCTTTTTTTTGTTAGCAGTTTTCAAGTGTATGCTTTTAGTCTCATCTAGAAGTGTTTTTACCCTTTTGTAAATTTTTTTGTTGCTTGGATCTTTGGATTGTTCTAATTGGAAAAACAATGAAAGTACTAAAAAAACAAAAACATGTTAGCCTGAAGAAGTGTGACTTTTAATCTTCCATCAGTTCTGAGCTGAAATGATCAATCTTTTTATTGGGTGAAGTGAAAAATTAGTCATGCCACATATACCCACTGTCTTATCTCTGCCAATATAGCACCTAGCAAAAAATATATGCAATACATGGCTCTTCCATTTTTGGTAACACAGGTTGCTATTCAGTTCTTTGTATACTTCAGCCTTTTTGCAATGTGCAACAGAGATAAAAATATTTGTCTAAATAATCTATAGTTATAGAGTTCATAAATTATACTATTTCAAATAAACTAAATGACAACTTGATTGTTGAATTAAAATGTAATCAATTATTTTCCCAGTTAAGTGTGGTATCATAGTAAGCTAAATGACAACTATATCTGGCTTGAGAGTTTTATAATTACTGACTTGCAGATCATTGTTAGTTGTGTAGTCAATATCATCAAAGTAGAGAGTTAAACAGTTTAAACACAGCTGTCTATAATAATTGACCACTAAGCTAAGCTGACAGATTTAAAAAGAAAAATCAAACAGAACTGATTGGTCAATTGAGCAAAGTTTTAAAGGAAGATACAATGCTAGTATGTGCGTTGTGGTGCATTGGATATCGGCTCGGAATGAGAAATCGGGGAGCCGAGTTTGAATTCATTGCCTTCACTTACACACAAATACCCTTAGGAAAGGTATTAATCCACCCATTCCTTCCAGTTATGGGTTAAATAACAGAACAGATGGGGTTCTATAGCCTTGGTCGGCAACCAGTCTACCGCAGAAAGCAATGGCAACCTACTGCGGGATAATCTTCTGCCCAGTCAGTCATGTCTCTTTCGAGACATGATCGCCCAAGCGTGTGTCATGTATGGCACTTAACTGACTGACTGACAATGCTAACAAATTACATGACTGTATTTTTATATTCTGAGTTTGTAAATATACTGGGTACGGTTGATAAATTTGTGTCAGAAATAACACCGACATCTCATTTTAACCGATGTTTTTATGTAATTTTGGCAAACATATCTGGAAATATTAAAGAGTAAGTTTATTCAATATAATCACCAATGGTTTCATCACAGCCTCCTGCAACTCTTCTGGACATGCCTTATTTAAGTTGGTGAATGCTACCATAATCTTTGCCTTCAGTTCATCTTTGCTGTTAGAAGTTTTTTTTGCTCAACTGTGCCCCACACATAATAAAAGGCCAGATGTAAGAGGTAATATGGCTGCAAAAATTGTCTAACAGCCGTGACTATGTTCTCCTGCTTGTGTGGGTATGATACAAAGTCCTGTTGTCAGACATAAGGTCTTCCAGCAGCCACCCACTTGACCTAGATTAGCAGGCACTTGATATGTTGAGTTTGAGGCCCTGTGGGGAAAATGAATGTCGGCATAATGGCACCATCACTAATGATCACTTCAAATACATTCGTAATCACCATTAGACTCATCCAACTCTTTCTGAATCCTCTGTACTGTTCTCAGATTGATACCTGAACACTGTGAAATATTCATATGGGCCCTTCTGGTATAATTACCAAGCAGTACTGAATATTGTTTACAAATTTCTGGTGGAGTGAATAGTGTCATGGTCCTCTTTTTCTTACAGACAGTGCCCAACTGACCTTACTATACTGTGCAAGCATGAAATTAAAAATATAAAATGGCAACAATGTACCCATTGCACCCTGTATATTCCTAATCAGAGATTTGTTAAATTTATTTTTTTATAGATTTTATTTTTTATAGTGTTTTGAGAATTGAGCAAAATTGTATTTTATGGAACATTAACTTGTCCCTTGTTTATAGAAATCAATTTACTAGAAGAAAAAAAAACTAATATGTTACATTTTTTAGAATTGCTTATTCTTAAAATTAAATTATTTTGTTTTTTGTAGAGGCTTAAAAATTCTCCAAGAAATTCACTCTTCATTAACACGGCGCAATCAATTTACTGATGCAGCCCTGGAGCGACTCCTTGACAACAACTTATCAGCAAAATTCTCTCTCACTGGATATCTTGGTAAAGGGTTCAATATTTGTGCACTACTCAAATTTGTACATAATTTATGATTTTGTCTTATTAATTGAAATGCAAACATTACCCAGCTTTAAAAGAATTTAAATTATCAAGTCTTTAACCTGAATACTTAAAGAAATTGAAACCTTTCTGGATGTAATATTTCATGTATTCATTATGATTATTATTTAAAAAGGAATTTATGTTGTTCAGTTGCTGATACATAAATTAAGGAAATTTGTCTGAATTAAAATAAGTTTAATTAAAGTTTGGCTGACTGATTAAAATTTAGGCCTGGATTAAATACTTAATAACCCTCCTTCAGACTGCCTGTCTTTAGAAAACCAGAGAAAACAAAATAATTTTCTATAAAATATGGTTTTAATTCCAATTCATGAGAAAAATGTAACATCTTGTTAGAAACTGTTAGCAAAATCTCATCACATTTCTGATTAGCTATAGGATTAAGCCTTGGATTTTATAATTTCCAGTTTACTGTTGAACAAAAATTTTTATCATCAGCTGTCTTGATATTTGAGAGAGAAAAAAAATCTTCCATTTTGTAGTTATTTGCCGAAATGATAAGGTAAATGAAACTGAATGCTAATTTCCAAAATCTAGTTACACTAATCATAAATGCAACTTGTATTTACTGGCAAAAATAGTTTTATATGTGAAAGAATTATTCATTTTTGAGAAGGAACATTAGTTATCCATTTTTCAAGTCAAATTCATTAAACTCAAAATTTGTTGGTATTTTTAAATTCTATTATTTTGGAAATAATCGATAAGATTAATATATCATGATATTTTTTTTGTCAGCTGTTTTGAGCCTTGTGCAAAAAATGACGGGATGGATTTGAAAAAACAGACTTTGTTTGACACATGCTTAAGCCCAAGTACTTGTATTTTCTACACAAAGTGAATGAAGTGGCATTTATTAATATGAATGAAACAAAGTATGTACTGGATGTTAAGACAAATGTATATGACACAGTAGATGTTCCAGTGTCAGATTGTATAATAAAGTTGAATATTTCAGAAAGATACTTTGAGCAATGTTTGTCTTTGAGCTTCTCACTTGAAAATTCAAAACAAAAGATGGAAATTCTTGTAAGTAGGTGTAGATTACTGTACGAATTGTAAACGAAAATTCTTATTGTGTGGGATAACATTCTTGTTCATTTGCAGCTGGAACTATATTTGATTCAGTAATGATTTCACTGTCTGATTTGTGTTATAACTTTATTTGCCAAGGTTGAATTGCTGCTATGTCAGCAAGAAATCCTGAAAAGCCAGATATTAATGAAACCATTAAGAGCTTTTAACTTCACACTAAAAGACTTGATTTACATGGGAAAGGTGTTTGAGTAATCTTATAAGTCTTTTCACAGCCAATCTTTTTTGCTCCCAGTAGAGATTATGAGATTTACTAGAATTTATTGTCACTTGACATAATCTTAACATAAGTTAAATGGATGGCAAACTCGAAAGAAACTAATAATGGAAAGAAAGAAGAAAGGACTAAATATGTATGAAGTCAGAATGCATGATTGCAATCAGATAGATTACACAAGGTATTTGGGATGTCAAAAATCATACAGATACTTAAATGTATTCATCTAAATTGCATAATAAGAATGCATGTAGGCAGATATTTTCCAAAAACTAAGCAAGGTATTAAGACAGAAAAAAATATTGTTAGAAACAAAGAAAACAGTAATGAACTGCTATGTAAGCTCTAATATCTTATGTGGTAGTGAATAATAGGCAATTTCTGCACAGATGAAGAAGCAATAAATATTATTCATGAACATCAACAAAACATCCAGTGATCTGATCCCATTTTTAATATGGACAAAGTTACAAGCAAGCATTTCATGTGTCAGAGTAATTCAGTCATTTCATTCAACTATAATTTACATTTAATAATGGTTTGTAACAGTTGGTGTTGTAAAGATATGAGAAAGAAATGTTTTATGGGCTAGAGATGTATTACTGAATTGTTTCAGGTTTAGAGAATTTAACATACAAGGGACATATTCAAAGCAAGAATAACAGTAGCCTACAATATAAGTTTACATGTGGTAGTAGTAATGGGTAAAAAATTACTGAGTAACAAATAATTTTCCACATCCTGAAAGAACCTGTCCTATAAAAACTACTACTTTGACCACATGTTGTACACCATTCATATTTATATGGTATGCTAATCTCAGTAAAATATTTAAATGTAAAGATGTTCTATTGTGTTTAATGACAATTAAACATTGTTCTTGATGACTGATTTCTTTATTGTAATTTAACTTGGAATAAATTTTTTTTCTAATTGTTTATTCACTGTCCAGGGCATTAGACATTTTTCTCGATATTCTAATGGATTAATTGGTATGGAATCTATTTTGAGTTTGCCAAAATTGATAGGGTGTAGACTTGGACTAGCAGCGGACACCTTAATGTTCAAGATAGCAATACACTGACTTGTTGATTAACACTTTGGCCACTGTCAACAAACTTATACATCTTTATAAATCTTATATTACCTGCTGTTTATATTATATATATATATATATATATATATATATATATATATATATATATATATATATATGTATATACACATACACACACACAAGAGAGAAACTGACATTAATGGAAAACTACCTCTGAGAATTTATGCCCAGTAGCACCATGATTAATTCTGATTCTTATGTTAAGGCATTGTCAAAAATCAGAGCAAGTCTTCTTTGAGCTCGGTCACATTTGAAGATGAGTGATGTGCTTTTTTGCAACATGACAATGCAACAGCCCACAGAAACTCAAAGATTAGAAACAATCACATTACAGTCTCCACCTGGCACCTTACATGTGCTGGGGGTTCATCAAGATAACTCTCAAAGAACAGCAGTTCTCTAAAAACGATTAGATGAGAAAGCAGCCAGCAGTAATCTTTGAGGTAGACATTCCATCATTCAAAAGTGCAATATGGTGATTGAGAAGTTAGAAAAATAGTTCAGAATTTAAAATCTATTTCTAAACCTATGTTCCTACTATTAAATATGCAGTGATTTTTTTTTTATGAACAGGCATTACTTTTTAAAGTGAAAAAGGTAGAAAAATTTGAGTTTTTAAAATTTATAACTTCTTCAGAAGAAGTCTGATGAAACATATTCAAGATATTTTTATATAGAATTGCAGGAAATTACAAAGTATTTCTGTGAAGTAAACGTTTTTTTTTTTTTTGGTTTTACATGCTTGACTTGACCCTATATTAGATGACATGACGTATTCATAACTAAACACAAAAGTTTACATTCTTATCATTATACTAACTTAATTTTATGTTTGGCATTGTTATATATACTATGAATAAGTCTAGATATAAAGATATTTAACCTTTGTTGAAAACTGTACAGTGTCACTGTGATCAAAGCCACCATGTGTAACAATATTATTCTACTATGTTCAAGTCTTATATCCAAGCCTTTTCTATTTAGATGGTTCCTGGGATGGTCATTTCAGCCATTTTACATTTGTCTGCACCTCATAAGAATTAAGTTAAATTGCGCATTATTTTCATCCCATGACATTTAGATATTTATGAAATTTGAGTTTGGTATACTGCCACCCAGAAGAGGAAGAAGTTATGTTTCACCAGTTGACCTGCCTCAAAAATTAGCATTTGAAAATTTTTTTTTAATTTTTTTTATCTGGATTCAAACATTAACTAGTCAAAATTATGAATTTTTTTTTTTTTTAAATAATTAAGCAAACTTTTGTTTAGTAGTAAACACATATACATACATACACAAACACTTTACACATTTCATAAGAAAAAAAAAGGTTTCAAATGTTTCTTCTTATGCCTACTTGAAAATGTTTTTGTGATGGTCAATAATGTTCTGTAAAATAATTTCTATTTCTTCAGGTCCAACCAACATAATTAATGATGGTTTTTTTGATGCTGGTCCTCTAAAGCCTAATTCTGAATTTAAATCCTTGGAATATTTTTGCCTACAGCAACTGAAAGACCGAAAACCTATCATCATGGTTAATGCCAAGCCTTTGTAAGTTATTTTGGAAGTGCATTAATTTGCTAAGAATATTGGGTTAAATATTAGGGACTCTGCATACAGAATTGGTTTATTTACTTTATAAATATCAATCAAATTGATTTAAATCTTTAGTAATTCATGCTTGACAAGAAAGCAGGAAGCCAAAAGTGACCCACAGTTGTGAAGTATGAAAGAGAAAAAAAAACAAACTAACTTGTCATTATATCTAGATAACTCAACAATAAAACAATGAAACCTATCAAGTACTATGCTTACATTTATTACATCGAAATGACAAAAAGAAAAGTTCACTTGAACAATTACCATGAAAATATTCATAGAAAAGTAACAGGGAAGATACATTATGGCAGTGAGAAAAGTGAATGAAACTAAGATACTAGGTCAAGATCAATAACATTAAAAATTTTTCTTTAAATTTTATTGAAAATCTTGAAATATATAGCAGGTGCACCATACAAAAATGTGCAAGGTGGATTTTGGCACTAAGAATTGTAGCATGACTGGGAACTGACTTCCTAACAGAAGACACAGGAGTTAATTCAATGTAATTGTTTCACTTCATGGTAGTGGAAAATGTGAAATGAAGAAGGTGCACTGAGTTGCTCCCCTGGAGGTTGGTATCAGTTATGGTAATGGATGGGAAAACAGTTTTTTTAATTTTGGCAGTATTCAAATTTTCAAGTCATTTATTGCTCCAGTTGTGGAGGTCATTTTTTAAATCAGCTGCCAATTTATTGAGTTTATCAAATTTTTTATTAAGATAGTTTAAGTATGTGATAACACAACTAAATTAAAATCCTAGAGTGGTTTGAGGGTTGATTTTAAAAAAAAGAAAAAAAATTTTTGTTTTTACTTCAATTTTATATATATTTTTTTTTATGTTGGAGGTCACTTACAAAAAAAAATATCTTTCTATTGAAGAACACCACCAAAGATAACTGAAGAATATGAACCCAAACAAGAAGATTCAAGAGCAAGTTCAAGAAATGCCAAAACTAAAATGTTAGTAAGCATATTTTTTATGTAAAGGTTTATTTTTGTAGTGTCAAAGTTGACATTTTTTTATCCTGGTTCTTCCCATTGACATTTGCTTATGTCATCCATGTTGATATTTTCTGACTAATTATTATCTCAATGAACTGTGAAGACAGCTTTTATTTTGGCAATAGCAAACTTTTGGAAAATTTGAAAGATGAAATTTGTTTTAAAACCATTTTTTCAACACCTAGAGAAGCTATGAAACATATGCAACTTATTTTTTGGTTCTTTGCAAAAGCTTAAAACTAATGTGGATTTACTCATGAATTTTCAAAGTGAATTTGTTTCTATTTTCCTTTCTAGTTTATTATTTATGAACCCCAAACAAAAACAATTAATATTTAAATCAGTTTGAATCTTAAATCATAAAAGCAACTATTTGCTTTTCCTGTCATCTATGAGTTTTGCAAAAACAGGAATATCTTAATGAGAGATATGAGAGAGAGAAAAAAATAAGTGTTGTTTCAGTGGGTAACATATTCCTGACATGTATTGACTGTATGTGGTACAATTATGGAACATTCACAGATATATGTTAGTATATAGACCTTTTTCTGCTGTTTTTTTTTATGAAAAACCTAATTTACCAGATATTATTAAAACAAATAAAAAATGCAATATAAAAAATATAACTTTACTTTTTAATCGAAAGTGAACATTTTTGAGTTTATTCAAATTTATGTAAAAAAACAAAAAAACAAAACTGCCAACACTGCTTAATGATTCAAAAGCATTTTTAATTAGCTAATTAGTTCTTGCTAGAAATAATACAATAATGGCTCAAACTATAAAAAAAACCAAGATATTTTTTGCTTTGTAAAAATCCACTTTCATTCTCAGACTCATGAAATACTAATCAATTAGACTTTTCTTGTTAATTCAGTATTGATTTCTTATTTGTTTTCCACAATTCTATTTTTGAATACTAATGTCCTGAATTATTGATCTTTGTATTTCGGAAATTTATCTGTTTCTCTTAAAGAAGACAGTTATATAGATATGAAGTATGGCATTTAACAGAATTCAAATGATTTCAGCATAAGTTTTATGTCCTTTACAGAAATCGCGGTCGACAAAAGGATCGTTCTGAAAAAGGTAGAGGTGGTGAAGAAGAAGAAATCCAGAACCAGACTCACTCAGAACAAATGGATGGTGATGAAGGAGAAAATGAGAAAGAAGAGAAACCTTTCTTGCCACCTGATGATTCAAATCTATTTGAATACATCAAAGAGGCCCAGTTATGCGTCCATCGTTCCTTATCTGTCAGAGATCAAGTTTCAGCTTTAGCTTTGTGAGTATATCTAAACTTACTTATAAATGTGTGTGTGTGTGTGTCTGTTACCTATAGACTCCAAAACGGCTGAACCGATTTTTTGAAAATTTACACAGTTGTACTATAAGTCTCTGCGAGTGTTCTTAGCTAGGTTTTGTGTCGAAGTACCCTCAATAAAAATCGGTAATTGAAAAAAATTGGGTTATAGAAGGAGTGGTCCGATTTTAATCAAATTTGATTGACTCATAGACAAAGACATAAGAAACGATATTCAGAAGTTTCAAGGTTGCAGTTTTTACAATAGTGCAGAAAATTGATTATATATATATATATATATATAAAAGGCAAGGTTTTTGTGTGTCTGTTTATCTGCCTGTATATCTATTTTTTCAGCCCTTTTATTTTAGTTTTTGCTTTGGGTTTGGCTCTAAGTAGGCATAATTGTAGTTCTTAGTCTCAGCCATCATTCCATTTATTCAGAGGACTTATTTAGCTTTCAAAATTCAGTTTATGATGAAAAAAGCTTATTTGATATTGATACCAGGAAATCAAAATTTGACTTACATCCATTCATTTTTCTTTCAGTCTACAGTTTCGTTTTAACTGGAAACAACTATTGCTTTTTAGTCTTTCGTGCCAACGTCCAAAGAGTCTGAGCTCCAGGACCATGGATTAGTGTTAAAGCTTTCATTACACCCGAGCAATGCCGGGCTATACTGCTAGTATATATATATATATATATATATATATATATATATATATATATATATGTATGTATGATCTTTATGTAGTGCTAACTTAAGAAAAAGGAATAACTAGATTATGTACTTATCTGTAATGACTCATGGTGGAAATAATTGACCACTAGTAGTCGCAGACCTTATGCTTTGTTGTAAGAAAATTCTGTATTTATTAATACATCACATCACAGGATATGGGAATTATAATGTTCATTATTGACAGATAAAGTATGTGTATAAAGTTTATACCCAATGTTATGATAAATCCCAAAGATTAACAAAATGGTTTTAACAACCAGCATAAAAATAAATGTTCAAACAAATAAACTAAATAGTCTATATCATTAGCAGGGATAAACTACCTGAATTTCTGGTCATTATTAAATTTATTTTTTGTTTGTAACATACAAACGTCTATTTGTTATTTAATGCTAGAAGCTAAATATTCTGAATGCAATTGTATTCCTTCAACTACAGATAAAAATGACTAACAACACATTTTTTTGAAAACAAAAATGTATTGCAGGTATTTTTACTATGAAAATGCATTTTTATACTTTCATAGTATTTTGTTTGAATGTTCGCTATTTGCCCATAGATAGGATACTAAGAGGTGCTACCACCTCTAGTCAGAGTTGACCTGGAAACATCAATAAAGAAGTGGTTTCACACTTTTCAAAACCTCCAGTCTCCTTATCAGTGGCCTTGCTGTTGGATGTAGTTTATCATCATACCCAGGACTGATTATATATAATTTATTTGTCCCAGACACAAAAAAGGTACATCTCTCTCTCTCTACGCACCTGGCTTAATATTGCTGCAGCAGAATTTTTCAGGATTCATTGTAAAATTTACAATGTTGGCAGAAGGCCAAATTTTTTTGGAGAGGAGAGAATGCTGAGGTTGGTCATCATTATCCTAATCTAATACACAACTCAACACCCTTTACAAATTTTCCCACTCACCATAAAAAAACCCAGCCATTGTCAAGCAATCCACCATATACAAAATTACTACATACTTTCATGGAACATAAAGAAAAAAGAATCACCCCATGAATTTTGAAAATTCATAATATGCATACAAAAATATATAAAAATCTGTAGATGATATGCAATTGAAGGGGAGTGGACATGAAACCAAAATACAAACAAAAATTTCAAAATAATACAGATAAACTGATGTTAGACCTGTCAAATCCACAAAATTAAGAGGCAGCTGTATTCTATTTTATGGAGAAATAAATATTCTTACCCAGTCAAAATGAAACAACGGGATTCCAAAAAACTGGGGGAGGTTGGCAACATGGATCATAAAAGAAGGAGCTTGGAACAGGCTGGGAACCACACATACTCACATTAATGAGATACACAAATGGAGACTATCCTAACCAGGGAAGGGTTCCACAGGAAACCATCCTGATGTGACATGGAAATCTAACAGAAAATCAAAGCTAGCCGCTTTCACATGAACCAGAATCACCGCAGTCCTCCATGTTTCATTAAAATCTGTCAAAAGCAATCAGTTTCTATCAGTTCTAATCTTCATTTTGAGCTGATGCTCAAAATATTGGATCAGATCCTGATGAGAAAGGCGCTGACCTCACAAGACTTCTTCTATTCACATTGTCTAAATCACCATTCGGGTTGTGGCCAGTAGCAACAGAAACAATATCCGTCTCACTCCGAAGTATGGGGACAATACATTATCATATCACAATCAATGAGTGCAAGCTTTTCGGGAGTTATATGAGCCGTCAATTCACTGACCTGCTCTCAGAGGTCGAGCCCAGGGACAATGGTAGAAAGCATGCAAAGCCCTTTCTTTTAAACCAAGGTTGCAGCATTCACAATCTGTCAAATTTTGCCAAGCCCTATATGAAGGTGTTGTCATTGAGAGGTAGCTCGCTCTGAGCCAGTCACTAGATAAGCAAAAATTCAGGGTTGTTTAAGTAATTTGCCACTGGCAACCAAAACAAGTGAAAATTGTCCGCCAACAAGTTGAGCATGTCACATCGTGTATCCTTTGTGACACCCTCCACTAATCAATGATAGAAGACTCTCCTAGGCCAAGATATGTTAATGGATCAAGAAATGGCACTTGAGGAGAAAACTCGATTGATTCTGAGGCTTATGACGGTGCTCACGCCTTGAGATGGGTGTGAGATAAGACCAGGGAATGTGTCCCTCACAGTCCCTACCAACACCAAGTCTCCGATCAATGTGCGGTGTAGGAAAGTCAGCCTTGAAGTGACCTTGAGACTTGTCAAGTGCAGTATTCCTAGCCCCCCCCATAGCACAGACTTCTCTATCAATGCGATGCTTGAATCCCCCCCCCACCCCAAGACAGAGGATAGCAAACAATCGATTGCCTTCTTATGCACCTTACAGACAGGAAGTACAAACAAGCAGTAAAGAACAATAGAAAAGACTTAAATGGCTGGTAGACTTGTCGTAGATAATCTTGGTCCTCGTGACCTTTTTGTACCATCTCGATGTCACTCCGGCATGACATGAAACTAAATATGCCATTGGCATATGCGGAAACCTCACCAGTAATTTCATGTAGGGCTGGACTGCATGCCCTGTCCCCCAGCCTGCAAAAGAGAGGCTCCGTAAAGTAGGGGCAACAGTGAACAACCCTGACAGACTGATCAAGACATCACAAATGCACGCAACAGCTTCCCATTCACCTGTACCACTGCAGGAGGCTAATCTAGTGGCAGAAGGCAGGTGCAAATTTGGTGGCCTGCAGGACAGCAGCCAAGTAGCAATGGTCAACCCTATCAAATTCCTTAACCTGATCCAAATTTATTAGTGATGCCTCTTCATTGTCTTTTACACTCTCTAGGATCATGTCAATCAGATGCAGGTTCTGAATTGTTTGGCCCTTTCAGCACTAGTCTGCTCAGGTCCCAACAAAATCTCGGCAACTGCATGCAAACAATTTGTCAGGATCTTGGCCATAATCTTTAACTCTGTTTTTAGCAGAGTTATGAGCCTGTAGTCTTCTAAATCCCACCCAACATCCTTGCCCTTTCTCCACAGCATCACCACACTCCTGGAGATCTGGTTGGAGATGGACCCCTGCCAAAACCAGTTCTTGAACATGACAGTTAAAATCAGGACAAAGATATACAACAGCCTCAAGTACAATTATAGGGACTGTTCCTGCACATAATTGTGCCATTTTTTTTTTTTTTTTTTTTTTTTTTTTTAATTTGAGTATTCCAATGCAGGCCATGATAATTTTAGGAAATTTTTCGTTTACAATTGCCAAATGGTCCCAGCCTTTGAGGTTACCCTTGGTATTCCAGATAAGTGTAATTACACAGGGGGCATGAGAAATGTTTTTGCGGATCCTTTGTAGATTTGCCATCTACAGAGGTAAATTTAAACAGGCTCCTGTGCTGTATTGAGTGGTCCTTTTCAGCTGCCTTCCTGTCGACTTGACAGATAGCCTCCACCCCTTGGGGAAAGACTCTTCTTGGGAGGGGTCAGAGAGATGATTGAAGATGTGAGTGGCATAAGTGTAGGGAAATGGGAAGGTGAAATTTTTGGTGGGGAGTTGTGAAGGCTTTTCACCTTGCACAGTGGTGTTCTTTGGGGCAAAGTCAAGACGGATGCTGATCTTGGTAATTTCTCCACCTTACTCTGTCCAGACATTTTTCTGTTTTTGAGCATTTTTCTTTCTCGTCCTCCTCCACCCTCCCTCTCTTTAACAAAGAAGACTGAGGTGCAAGCATCTCCTCAATATCCATCCTTTGTTGCCATTTTTGTTGTATGTTCTGTGGAAATTGCTGCCACTGTTCATCTAGTTCATGTTTTTCCCCCCCTCCAGCTTTTTTTTTTTTTTTTTTTTTAAATCGGCCCATCCTTTGGTGCTTGCTGCCATTGCTTCTTTTGTTGGGATGATTGTTTTGCACACTTTTTTTTTTTTTTCAATCCAACTGTGGAGGTGGGCTTTTTGTTTTAGAGTTCTTCTGCCCAGCCACCTGCCACTTGTCATTTTGCTTAGCTTCCTTCGCCTCTGTTGCTTCTTTGTTTGATACTGCCTCCATTGTTGGTGCTGCTGGTTTTTTTTATTTTCTTGGGCACATCTTTGCTAAATGGCCTGACACCCAACAGAGCCAACAGTAAGGCCTTCTTCCCTCTACAACAACATGGATTGATCTAATCCTGCAGATCAAAACATTGGGCAATTCGTTTAACTTTTTACAGGACAATGTTGCTTACAGAGTGACATCTCCCATAGTGAAGCTGGCCTTGCTTGTGACTGCCACCACTTCTGCCCCCTGGCCATACTGGGTGAAAAATGCTCCCAGATGTTATTCAGTGATGTTCATGGGTATCTCATGCAATGTATTGTGAGTCTTTTGGGTGTCCAATTAGTGTTTAGAGGTGAAGCGCTTTTGTTGCTAATATGGCTCCTGTAAACTGTTTCGCCTCTTCTTCTGATGACAACAGGATGTCCTACATGGCATGGCTTCTCCTGGCAATCATCTTTGCACCCATTTTTAGGCTTTTTACACCTTCTTCTAATGATTCCCTGCTGACACCATTCCTTCCTTCTTTTTGCAACTTTTAATGCTTTCGGGATTGTTAAAAGTTAATTCCCGGAAATGTACTCTTGGTACTTGTCCTTAATTGAAGGGCCTTCATCATCCTTGTTGGTGTTGTCACTTCTGACTGCCTATCAAGATATTTTTTTCTTTTTCGATATCACTTGTGAAGAACTGAAAAAAGAAATTTCAACTCGTGTCCAGAAGCCAGACAAAACAAAAAACAAAAAAAAACCAGCAAACTGTAGCTTAATACAAACCTCTGACATACAAAAACACAGACTCAACACACAAATTTTACCTGCATGCACATTTCTTCTCAGGATGAAAATTCTTACTCATTTTTTAAACATTGATAATTTGCTTATGCAAAACAGTGACCTTATACGTAAACGAATTCTTGTCACTGGCCAGCAAATAAAATATATAAAAAAAAAACAAAAACAAAAACAAGATTCTCTTTTGCAAATAATCTGCTCTGGTTTCAAACCCAAGTCTCTCCTCAATGGACAACACATAGCACAACCCTTACTCTCTTTATGGATTTGCATGATGGCTGCCATAGAATCCATAAAAACATATCTCATTAGAAGACAGACTAAGATTGGTTAAGTATAGTAGAATCTGAGGAGATTTGCTTGGTAGGTAGACCTTTTTGGTGGTAGGGATCTCTTATCTACCCTAATGTGAAATTACAATTAATGTATTCTAGGCCCTATCAATAGGGGAGGTTTTATTTGTTCATTTTATATATCTGTCTGATTCAGCACAAAAAATGTTATAGAAAAAGAAACAGCCTATTATTATGATTTCTTTTTACATGTTCACACACTAAGTCATATGCAAATTGTGGCATCTTATTTCCTACATAGTCTTTGTTGTGTTGCTGCATGAAATCTCTTACATGAACAAAAGTTTTAAATTTTTTTCAATAACTCCTAGCTGTTTTCTCATACATTACATGATCTGAAGCCGAACAGTCAATCAATACATAAAGACTATTATGATATAAAATTGCACATACAATGAAAGTATGTGCAATTTCATACTAGCAAATGTTGATTTTCTTTGTATTGCCATTGCAGTTGAAGAGATTTATGGTTATTTTTCTTGAAGTTTTCAATTGAAATGAATGCAACATATTCATGGACAAAAGAGTTAGTTTGATAAATGAATCCCATTATTATAAAGCATCAAACACATACCAGTGCATGTCAAAATTTAAAATATCATGAAAGGATTCAATATTTTTTTAATAGTTACTTTAGAAAAATCAAATTGATTCTATTATAGATTCACTTATATGTTAAGATGTTTTAAGCACGTTTTTAAAAATTTAATTTTTATAATTATGAGTTGAGGGAAAAAATGATATTCAGCAATGGAAAAAAATAAAAAAACAAATTTACCTCCAATCAGCCTAACAAAGTGAAAACTGAACAATGAAAAAATACTCCCAGAAATTTATGAAAATTTTTTTTATCATTTCATCTGTGCCACTAAGAAATGAAGGGTTACTGAGTGTGAAAGAAATTGAGAAAATATTGAGTTAAAAGAACAATAAGACAACAGGATTCAATCAAAAAGCTGATGACTGACATTAAATTTAAATTTTTGAAGATTATAATTGACAGGAAAGAAAGTAAAAAAGTAGAGATTGACATTTAGCAATTTTATTAGTAAAATAATGAGACCAATCCAATAGGAAGTCTAGGAGAACAATTGCCATGAAAATATTTATAGAAAAAGCATAAGATTATAAGATCATGTCTAAGTTTGGACTCCTAAAATTATTTCTTTTGTAAAACTTGAAACAAACATCAATCCAAATATACTACATAATTCTAAATGGGGAAAACCATTTTTATTGTTGAAATGTCGATGGAATCCTTCTGACTAATATGACTACAAGATTCTAACTCAACAATGCTTATCAAACTGAAAATTCTCCTAATTTGCTTTTTCTTAAAAAGTAAAAATAAACAAGTTAACAAATGCCATCAAAGCAACCCGTTTCTTCTTAAACTGTCTGGAGAACTAATATTTTTCAAGTTTTAAGAAGCCTTCAAGAATTTTAATATTTCTCAAAAGCTGGGATTGGTTTTCAATACAGTAGAAGCCATATTGTATGCATTTGAAACAATTGTAGACTTTTTTTGGATATTAAACTTTGAATTTTTTTTTCAGCTTTGTGTCCAATAAAATGGGAGGAGAAGTGGAAGAAAGTCAAGTGAATAACTTTAGTTGGGAATTGCCGTTAAGTCAACTGCAGTATGAACTTGGTTCAAATGTTGTTCCTATTGGTGCCATTAAAACAGGAATCCATTACCACCGAGCTTTGTTGTTTAAGGTGATTTTGCTGTTAATTCTATAATGTTTAAAGATTCAATAAAATTTTAATGAATAAAATCCGAGTTTAAAGTTAAGCTATTTTATGTGATGATTTAGAGAATCAGTTTGTAACCAAAATAATTTGATAGATTACAACATGATTATTTATTGGTTGCTAACCAGGTAACAATTGATAAGTCAAGGTCATTTTGGCTATAATCTGTGTGATGTGCATAATTATAGACCTCATTTTATAATTTTCCTCCCACTTTAACCTGAAATCTTTAAAATATTTAATTTGGTTTTTCTGTTCAGGTTTTGGCTGACCGTTGTCTTATTCGCTGTTCATTGGTGCGAGGAGAATATAACAAAGCCTGGAATGTTGTTCTACTTGGTGATGAGAACAGCACAAATGAAAATTCTGAAAACCATACTGGCCATATTCTGCTCAAGGTCAGTTGTGTCGGATTGATTGGTGTAGATTTTTATATTTTCAAGACTTATCCCTTATTGAATGTAAGACCTTTGTAAAATAAATGTTGTCTTAAATGCTGAGAGTTTGGAGTTCAGCCCAATGGATGCTCAAAGAGGCTATTAGAGAAAAATGAAGCAGGGATGTAAGAGTGTTATGATGAAACACACCTATTCCTTAGATAATGAACTCTCCCTTCTATATTAAAGAGTTAACAGGAAGTACTGAGTTCAGTAGAACTACTAGGCAGGATATTAGTCGGAAATTAGCTGAATACTACAGAGTCAGCTTTCAGTGGAAGATTACCAAGTTCCTAACATTTTGGGTATGCTAAGTCGATTAGCAACCGACATAGCACGATTATAACCTTCAGTGCGAAAACTACTCCACAGCAAAGAGTCTGGAGAATGATGTAAGGATCTCCACATAAGATTCTCTAGTCTTTAATTAAGGTTTTGAAATTTAATATTTGATGCCTGAGTAACTAACAATTACCACAGTTGGTAAATAAATGACTTAAAACTGTTCAGAAAGATGTTTATCAATCTAATAATTTTATTGCTTCTTTCCAAAATTTAAAACCTAAACCCTTATGAATATATTTTATTAATAAAAGAAAATTTGACTACTGATGTGTGTTGTGGTGCAGTGGATATTGGCTCGGACCGAGAAATCAGGGAGCCATGTTCAAATTCCAGTTGAATTCCTTGCATTCATTTATGTGCAAATACCCTTGAGAAAGGTATTAATTCATCTCTTCCCTCCAGTTATGGGTTAAATAACAACAGATTAGGTTCTATAGCCTTGGATGGCAACCAATCTACTGCAGAAAGTAATGGTAGCTTTGTGTGGGATAATGTTCTGCCCACTCAGTCATGTCTCTCTTGAGACATGATCGCCCAAGCATGTATCATGTATGGCACTTAACTGACTGATATATTCATTACTCACTAGCAACCATTCTATTATCCAGAGATGATTTGAATATTAAATTAATCACAATAAACTATTTATGGTAATTAGGTGGTTGTTAAGAAAGGAATTAACATGTTATATTTCTCCATTGCCAAAAATTAATCTCTAAACTAAATTTGTCTTTTCTTTCCCACCAGAAACAAATGGTGCACTTCCCTCCAAAAGCTTATATTGTGGATTTGATCTATGAACCCGGTCGATTGATGAAGGCAGATTCTCCAGAAGCCATGGCTTATTGTCGTCTCTGATGTTTCCATTATTATTGCTTGTTTTTTCACAATGGCTCAATAAACTTGCTCAAATAATCTATTACTTATAATAAATATATAGATTACTTAAAGACTTTCTTTAATAAGCAGGTCAAATTAGTTCCTACAGAGGAAGACTTTTTTTTTCAATTTCATATATTGTTTTGTGACTAGCAAGTAAAAATGTGTTCCTTTTGAAAGAAAACAGATTTTTTTTGTGTGTGTGTGTGTGTGTGTGTATATATATATATATATATATATATATATATATAATGAATAACTACAAAATTAGTTACTTTTAGAAAGTTGAAATTATCCATTTTTTTTTTTTTAATATTTCAAAGGTGTGCTTAGTTCAGTCAAGGATAACAAAAGTGATTCAAATGCACATTAGATGCCGGTCTAAAAAAAAAAAAAAATAAGGAATTTGAGATCATGTTTTAACAAAGTAGATAAGACCCCAAAGTGCCAACTGCGAGTTGGAGAAACTAAAATAGAATATAAAATAGAATAAAGTAATGAAATTTAAATACCTCGGAAGTGTGCTAACAGATTCAAAGACACATTGGCATGGCCAAGGACGCATTTCAAAGGCTAACCAAAGTACTGAAAAACAGGAAAATCTCCTTGGAAACAAAGAAGAGAGTGCTGGATTGCTATGTGATGTCTATTTTTCTGTATGACAGTGAATGTTGGACGATCTTCTCAAGAATAAAGGAGAGGCTTCAGGTTGCAGAATTGTGGTTTTACAGGTGGATGCTGAGGATACCATGGACTGAGCATGTGACTAACCTCAAGGTGTTGGAGAGGATGGAAACAAAGAGATCTCACAATTAATACAAGGAAAAGACAGAGGAGGTTTCTGTAATGAGGAAGGAGGGCCTAGAGAATTTAAAACTCACAGGACGAATAGAAGGGGAAAGCAGTGGAAAGCTGACTTAATGGGCCTGAGCAAATGGATGGCAGAGTGGGTTTTGAGAAAGATATTAAGAGAAAGAATTTAGACAGTGACAAGAGACAGAGCCCAGTGGATGTCCATGATCGCCTACGTCCTGAAGTGACACAGCACATGAAGATTAAAAAGTAATCCACTAAGCAAACCATTGGGGATTTTATACTTGTTTAATTTTTTTTTTTCCTCACAAGATTTTAACCACTCTGGAAACAGAAATACATATCTAATTATACAACTGAAAGATAAATTAGGGGATGTAACTTAATTGCGAACTTGTGGAGTTGTTTCCCTTGCTAAATACTTTTTTTTTTTCTGCTCTATTGAAAGAAAATGTTACAGTGACAAGTTAATAAAACAAACAAATGTTACTTTGCTACATTGGGTATTTGAATCTAAGACTGCTTTTAGTAAATGAAATAAAAGCAATTTAAGGAAACTTGTTGAGGGAAGAAATTCTAACGACATGAATGAAAACTCCACTGGAACTCAGTTTTGTAATGTATTCTGAATAAAACAAGAATATTTAAAAAATTAGCAAATTTAAACACATTTTTATGGTGCGCATTGCTTATTTTCCGCTTGCATTGAAGTGTTGTAGAAGAATGCACAAATTGCTTTTACGAATATCAACAAAAAAAAACAAAATATCAGCCTTTATTTTTCCACACACAAATTTTGATTTGAAATTTTTAACCAACTTTAAATGTTGGAATTTTCATTTAGTGTTGCACCAATTTGCTATATTAAAAATTTAGACCTTTAGACAAATGTCAATTATTACTTGTGGTTGTTACTCGATACAAAAAGATTGGTCACACGATGGTGTCTTTGCAAATAGGTTCACAGTAAAAAGTATAGAGATTGATAAAGACAATTGGGGTTTGAGAAGTTATAATTTCCATCTTATTTCAGACACTAATCTTTTTTCTGGTGTAATTACTTTTTGTGATAGACAATATTTTGACAATATTACTGCTCATTTGTCTATAAACCATATTTTTGTTGGTGTGATGTAAAAGAGTCTAATTGCATTTTTTTTGTGTAATGTACAAGAAAAAACACCGTATAGATAAAAATTCAAAATAAAAATGCATTATTTAAAAATAATTCAACATATTAGAGACTTTGCTCATTTCAACATGGAAAAAATTATTGGGAAGAGAGTATGTCAACATATGCTCTTCTAGAATAAAGTCAATATTTTAGAATTAAATATGTTAAGGCCAAAACATTTGAATCATCAGAGGTGTAAACCATCATAATCATTGTTTGTTGAACTGATTTGATTAAAAAAACTTAAGATTCTGTTTTGAGACAGTGTTGCAATGTTTTGTATTGCAGAAAAAAAAAAGAAAAGATCATAGATCTGTATCAGTTCATTTAAGTCATACTCACACATGATAGAGACATGATTAATTTGTCATTGAACAGAATTAACAACTCTAATTATTGCTTCAGCTGCTCTTATTTATAAAAACAGTTTTCACTTTCATTTAATGCAGTAAGAATATATAAAGTAGGTTCTTGCCATCAATGTAACACTAGTTCACTATGACTTTGGACAAAGACTAATATTCAGTCTCCACTCTTCTGATGTTTCTTGCATTTTATAAAAAAGTAAACTCAACCAAAAAACTTCTAGACACTCAGAATTGAAAGCAAAAACAATTACTTTTCAACCAATTAGTTTTTTGTTGAAGTAAACTAAATAAAGAATTCAAACTCAGAATAAAATAATAAACCCTTGGCAAAACTTGAACTCTGTTCATTTATAAATAAAAGGTTGTCTTAAAGAGACAATGGTAATCCCAATGAGTCAACAAAAATCATTGGATTCAGTCAATCTTTGCTTTTCTTAAACTCATTTCTGATGTATCTGGGATAGATAATAAAAAGCTACAGAAATTAAGATCAAAGAAAAGCAAATTAAAAAATAATGAGAAATTCAAAATAATTGTATCCTTAATATAAGCATATATGAATAATGGTGAGTACATATAAGGCATTAGGAAAATATGAGAAATAGCTATATGCTTAAGTTTGAATAAGGTTGGCCTTTGTAGCCAAATTGAGAAATCAATGGGTACATTAAATATATTGAGGTGAAATTCTTTTTGGATCTTCAATTACAGCCACATCATCTAAAAAATTGGTTCCCATATGATTAGCAAAGTTAAGTAACATGAAGCTTGGTCAGTACCTACATTAGGTGACCACTTGGGAATACCAGGTGCTGTAAACTTGGGTGTGCAGGTGGCGTAATAGATAACAGCACGGAGTTGTTAATTGAAGAACTGAGTTCCAATTACTTTGGAATTCATAATATTCACTTGTGTGAAAATACCCTTGGGGAAATGTATGAATATTTTCTCCTCAGCTAACAAATTCAGCAGATTTACAAAGATAGAAAGAGGCGTAAGACAAGGATGTGTCTTTTCACCAAATCTATTCAACTTGTACTGCAAGACTATTCAGAGAACCTTAAAAGTTATGCCAGGATTTGTCATCGGAGGCCACATTTTAAGCAATATGAGGTATGAAGATGAACTGGTGCTGATAGCAAACACAGAAAGGAAACTACAAGACCTCCTACAGAAGGTAACTGAAGAGAGTGATAAGAAAGGACTACAAATAAACTGCAAGAAAACTGAATGCATGGTCATCAGCAAAAAGGGCAGCCCAAAATGCAAAATACAGGTCGGGGATACTAAAATCAAGCAGGTACAAAAATTTAAATACCTGGCAAGTGTTCTAACAGAAGACAGAAAGTGCGACACATAGATCTGAAGGCAAATTGGCATGGCAAAGGAAGCATTCCAAAAGTTGAGTAAAGTATTAAGAAACAGGATAATTTTGCTAGAAACAAAGAAGAGAGTACTGGATTGCTATGTGATGTCAGTTCTTCAATATGACAGTTAATGCTGTACAATATCATTGAAGATAAAGGAAAAACTTGAAGCAGCTGAAATGTGGTTCGACAGAAGGATGCTGTGAATATCATGGATTGAGCATGTGAGCAATGATGAGGTTTTGGAAAGGATGGAAATGAAAAGGAAATTAATACTGAGCATCAGGAAGAGACAGCTAAAGTTCCTGGGACATGCAATGAGGAAGGAGGGCTTGGAGAACCTGATACTAACAGGCCAGATAGAGGGAAAAACAGACAGAGAAAACAGTGGATAATATATTTGAAGGACCTTATCAGGTGGATGACGGAACGAGGTTTGCATGGAGTAACAGAAGAAAGTGTGCTAAGAGCCCCAGGGTTAGGGAGATGTGGAAAGCCATGATCACCTACGTCCTGAAAGGGCAGGGCACGTAGAAGAAGAAGATGGGTTAATTAATAAGACTTGTATCACTAAATCATTATAATAATAAAAAAATTCTTACATTGTAAAACATATTTGAAGTATTTTCTGGCTTTAAATAACTTGCAAAGAGTTTATACACTGTAGAAAATGAATCAATTAATCAGTCAATGTACCTTCAATAATACCAAATGCTATTTGTCTTAAAATTTTTAAAAATCTATGGTTATTATTGCAAATGTTGTCAATTATTTTGAATTTTCTATCTATGACAAAAGAAGATCCTCTTTTTCTATAAGTTGAGGTAGTGAAAAAGGCTGTAGAATGAGTTGTACAAAGACTGAATTTGTAGTGGATATATCAGTCAGTTAAGTGCCATATGTGATACACGCTTGGGCAATCATGTCTTGAAAGAGACATGACTGACTGGGCAGAAGATTATCCCGCAGTAGGTTACCATTGCTTTCTTTGGTAGACTGGTTGCCGACCGAGGCTATAGAATCCAATCTATCCTGCTATTTAACCCATAACTGGAAGGAAGAGACGGATTAATACCTTTCCCAAGGGTATTTGTGCATAAGTGAATACAATGGATTCAACTGAAATTTGAAATCGGCTCCCCAGTTTCTTGTTCCGAGCCGATATCCACTGTACCACAATGCACATATCTGATTCAAACAACATTCAACTAAAATATGTAAGATATACTGTTTTTAGTTTAAATTAAAGTGTTTACTGGCAGCTTGGCTTACTGAACATTTGGCTGCTGGAAAGAGTAGATTCTTCCTTTCACATTTGGCAGTAATGCTTAAATTAGCGAGAAAAAAAATTCCATAATTGAAAGGAAATTGACAAGACGTTTTTCTGCCTGAATTTCTGCTATAAGAGTTATCATTTATACATGAACTATTGTCACTTGTTATGTTTTGACTGTTGTGCCTCTCATCAGCTGCTTGTTGATCTGGGTAACATAAAAGTGGGTGGATTTCAAACCAAACCCTTTATTTATTCTACAAGGAAGGTTGTTCTTGTTCCACTGACCAGGTCTAGAAACATAGCTCGTTCTTTTTTTTTTAGTACTGTTCAGTTATTACTCACCTAGTTTACAGCAATTTCAAGTCCACACTGCTCACCACTAGGACTGAACTTAGTTACTGTTACCAAATACATGAACCATTAGGCTATTGTCCTAACTAAAACATTGTGATAACAAGATGAGGAAAACAGCTTGTAAATAATGTAGAAAAGATATTGTCATCAATTAAGTAAATACATGAAAGATTTATTGAATTTAAAACTTAATGAAATATTGAAGAATAATATTTTGCTGAGGTGATTTTAAAAGAGCATAAGTTTACAATATTTACATGTGGACTTTTGTCCTCATCTATTGTTTTCATGACAATGTTTTGGCCGTTGTGCTCTGGCCTTTGTCAGGTATATGTCTATCTGGGTAATCTATGAGGAATTTTTGACACCTTTATTTAGTCTCCAAGCTAGATTGTTCTAGTTCTACTGTTCATGTCTAGGGATATTTTATCTAGTTTTTATTTTAGTACTGCTCAGTTATTGCTTTCCTTGATTCAACTGAGACCAAGTACATTACTCAGCACAAAGATTGAACTTAGCAAATTCACAAACCAACACTAATCCATTAGGTTATTGTCTAGTGGGACAGTTATGTATATGAAGCCTCATGTCTAACTTGTCTGCTGATGCTTGCCTGGCACTCCCTGAAGGGTGGTCCTGGGCATCACGGTAAATTGCAAACGGCAGCAAGAGCTCTGATTGTGAGGAGCATGTAATCACCTCTTAATTGCTGTTCCCAGGTTCACTATGACCCGGAGTGGTAGCACCTGTTAGGATCCCAGCTATGGGCAAATAGTTAACCCCCAAACTGGAGCCAAAACACTATGAAAGCATAAAAACAGACTTTTATAGAAAAATACACATTTTTTGAAGAAAAAAATTATTACCACAACACATTTTTGAAAGAAAAAAATTCTCAGCAAAACATTTTTGAATACAAAATTAGAAGACATTTTCAGTTTTCTAAAATAAAAACAAATTTTTTTTAATTAAAATCTGACTCAATAAACCTTCTCACTATAACCGAATATAAAAAACAATACCTTAAAACCCCACCTTTTTGGCATTAATTAACCCACAAAGGTTGATATGCCGTTAAACAAAACTCAACTCACTGAAGGTTCACGGTTTTTATTTAATTATGGCTTCCATGTAGTTTCTTCTGTTACTATAACTTTTTGATATCCCCCTCCCCAGTATTATTTATAGGGAAGTAACTTGTTTAACCTCTATAGTCTTTGCCACAACTGCAAGGGATGAAGAACACAGAGTTCTTGGTAATGTTCTCCATATTAAGCTTCATGCTGTAGATTGGAGCTGCTTCTGAATATTTTCTGATAATGTAAGAGACAGACAGACCATGACAATTTTCTGATCATCCTTGAATCATTAGAGTCTGCAGATAGAAATTTAAGTCATGTTTGCAGGTAAATGTCTGTCAGTCAGTCAGTCAGTCAAGTGCCATGCATGATACACGCTTGGCTGATCGTGTCTCTTTCAATCCATGACTGACGAAGTCGGTTGCCGTTTTTTTTCTGCAGTAGACTGGTTGTCAACCAAGGCTAGAGAACCCAATCTGTCCTGCGATTCAACCTATAGAGGAGAAGAGATGGATTCCCAAGGGTATTTGCACGTAAGCGAATGCAACGAATTCAACTGAAATTCGAACTCGGCTCTCCAATATCCATTGCATCTCGATAGACATCAAGTGTACACTCGACAATTTCTTGTTGATACGTATCGCCACATGATTTTTTCACAATGTATTGAAATATATACGAGTAAGAGAAAGAAAGAAATTAATACACTGAGCGCAAACAAACTGTTGAACCAGGTACTGACAGTGAAAGGAAAAGCAAGACCAAACCACTAACAACAAAGAGAAGAATGAAAACTTATATTTTAATTAAGTCCATTTGACATTTAGAAGAAACAGGTCAGGTAAACCAACTATTCATTTATGTTTGAACCAGCTCATCTGTGATATTAATCAGTAAA
This sequence comes from Ascarosepion bandense, assembly GCA_037127315.1. Classification (NCBI taxonomy): domain Eukaryota; kingdom Metazoa; phylum Mollusca; class Cephalopoda; order Sepiida; family Sepiidae; genus Ascarosepion; species Ascarosepion bandense. Next base: position 466,950 of record JBBBDQ010001192.1, read on the forward strand.
CATTAATTAGATAGCAGTGTAATCTGTGCTCTCTCTCGCCTTGTGTGGCAGTCAGTCTAAGAAAAAAAAACTGAATTCTAAACCATGGAAAAAAGAGATGAGAAACTACCCTACTATCTTTGCCACAAGGTATGGCAATTCACAGATAATGAAGAAAAATTTATGATCGCCTATGTCTAGAAAGAACATGGCATTGAAAATAAAAATAAAATTTGCTCGTCACTTTCTTCTAAAGCTATTTGCTCCGAAATCTATTCAGTTTTCGATATTAAAGTTGGAATCTGAATTAAATTAAAATTCGATCGATACGATCGATCACTCCAGTTTCGACCAACAACGAATACAACTTCAAATCTGTATTGAGCAATCAACGGCCAGTGAAGAAGCATCATAGGCAGTAAAAAAGGCTAAAAGTGAAATAAATGACTGTGATTAATCAACGTGTAACAAGAAGACAAAACTTCTTCCGTTCTACTTATTCTTTTCGTTCCATTGGAAATGGAGGATCCATCTTCCTATTTCCTACCACCATCGTGAGAAGAAGAAACGATAAGTCATCAAGACACGATTACTAGTTTTCTCTACAACATATGATTTATAAAATAGCAAAATATTTTTTAACATTATCTAGTTTATGTTCAGTACTTCCGGAATATTCAAACTAAACAAATCACATTCTATTCACTACAGGACAATTATGATTTCTACTTTATCAAGGGAAAATCATTATAAGAATTTCTGATGCATAAAATTGTCATGTATACGCACACACACATTATATAATTACACACAACATATCTACTCATACCATAAGTAATTTAGAATTTCTAGCTATTGTTGTTCTAACAATGAATTCTACTTTTAAAATCAATGAAAGTTAAAATAGCCAAAGAAAGTTAACACAATACAAAATAAAAAAGCAGTCTATTCCCACTGCTTACTAATAAAATATTCTGCTGTTATGGTAATAAAAGCAAATTGTTAACATAACAGAATCTCTCATTCGTAAGGTAAATGAGGTTGCGTGAGCGGTAGATATAAGAAGTCCCATATTGTTTTAGAATAGACTTACCTGTTGTCACTTATTTTCATAATTTGTTGCAGGGTCGGTTATGGTAACCGACTCTATAGACTTAACAAAAGATGAAGTGACACAGGAAAGACAAGGATAAAAAAAGCAAGATGTTGAGTGTCAAAGGTGAACAAAAGTTGACAACTTTTATTGTGTTATTTCGTTACAGTTAAAACAATCTCTTGGGCCGCCGTAGAACCTACTGTTGACCGAGCGGTGTCAACTGCACGCAGTCTGGAGTCTATTGGTGCGTGCAGCTAGCAGTTCATAGGCCAGGGAATGAGGCCTGAGTTATAATCATTGCTGCACAGGGCTGATTATATTGATTCGTCGGGTGCTGTCGCCGTTGGGTGTCATTTGCTAAATGTCGTAGTACGGCTCGATACGGTAACTGGGGTGTCGAGCACGTTAGCAGTCGACGGTTGATCGGTCTGGAGTTGAAATAGGATTGCTACACTTGGTAGAGCGTCACCCGCATTTAATTGGGACCTGATTTGATACAATATCGTTTGCAAACAATACGACTCTTGCATCACTCGTAGGTATCAATAGTTTTAACTTTTCACGTACCGCTGTTGTTTGTCTTGAAGTCACATGTCCTGGTTCATCTTTGTTATTATTGGACCCCCCCCCCCCCACTACAAAAAAAAAAAAAGAACATGTCTTGTTGGGACCAGAAAAATGTAGCACAATCATTCTGTTGTCAAAAAGTGTTAAATCTTCTCCACATCTAATAGCTGCTACAGTTTCCCAACCTCATTACGTATTACGTCATCTAGCTTTGTCCATTTCTACAAGTGAAGGAAAGTGAAACTATCCCGGGTGCTGCTGTTTAATTTTCTAGAACTTCAATTTGTTACAACTAAACACAGAAAACTATCTTCCCGTATCTCGTCCTATTCAACAAGTTTGGCTGCATCAGGTAGAGGGAAGACTTGCACTAACCTTCTAAATAAGAAAGGCCTGCTTTGAAAATTAGTATTTGAAAATCAGGCTTTTATTTGGGCTTGCATGCAGGCAATTGGCGTTAGGGGCAAATAAGTAACTAACTAGAGAAAGAGAGCAAGAAACAATCTGCAAGAAACTTAAATGGTTCTGAGCATGACCGAAAAATAACAGAGTCGAATCTTATATCCAGAATTAAACATACAAATGTGACACCTAAAATAATAAGGAGCGTATCAGTCAGCCAGGTAAGTACCATACACGCTTGGGCGATCATGTCTCAAAAAAAAAAAAAAAACCAGGACTGACTGGGCAGAATATCTTCCCGCAGTAGGTTGCCATTACTTTCTGCGGTAGACTGATTGTCAACCAAAGCTAGAGAACCCAACTGTCCTGCCATTTAACAAATAGCTGGAGAGATAAGAGATGGATTAATACCTTTTCCAGGGTATTTGTGCGTAAGTGAGTGCAACGAATTCAACTGAAATTCGAACTCGGCTCTCCGATTTCTCGTTCTGAGCCGATATTCACTGCTCTGCAAAGGAGCATATTCGAAAAGTCAGTAGTTCTGCAGTGGAGTTTGAGATGCCCATTGTATAATTATCGATGTATGTAATGAAGGAAAGCTGTTTTAAGTGAATTGACAAAGAATGATATTACGCTGAAAATAAATATCTAATTTCTAAAATAAATTAATTTTCAGTTTGATTTTCATTTTAAATGCAGAATTATCATTATATGTTGTGACCAAGTGAAAGTGTGACCTTATTTACAGCATCGTAAAAATAACAAAATATGTGTTATCGAAATATTGTATATTTTACAGTAAATACAACAGAAGAGTATTACACGACTAATGCGTGTGTCGGTTGTCCATCGTTCAATCAATTCAACTGTTCCCCCGAAGGCCTCCTCTCCTACTAATCTTATAGTAAGCGGAAGAGTCCAGCATAGACTCTTCTAGAGTGAGGACATCATTATGATTCTACGAGTACTCAACTCGATGTCCACAACTTGGTCGATATCGTCTCCTCGGACTGAGTTCATGTGGATACGATAAAGGCACCTCGAGGTGGTGTCATGGTTAGCAAATTGTCTCGCTAAAATCATTACAATTGAATAGCGAGTTCAATCCTCATTGGGTGTCCCATACTTTCGGCCTAGTGCCAAATTTAAGCTACGCTTAGAAAATCACCATGTCAATACGACAACTAGCATTAGTCTTGAATGACCACAGATAGACCACGAAAGAACGTGGTCGAATACTTACAGCATAGTAAAAATTAAATGAATTAATTTTTATACCTAGGTCGATTATCTTTTGCTCTTCACCGTATATTAATTCTTGTTTAAATAAAGAGAAACGTAATGAGCCAGGAACAAACTCCCGAGATAATGCTTCTTCGATTTTCACCTTTTCAAATTGTTGCACACTTTCTTCTCGTGAGTGCAGAGCCAGGGATCGAACCACAGACCGTTGGATTTCAATTCAACGCTCTCCCAGCTGGCTTCTTGCTACGCCTCTTCCTCTTCCTCCTCCACTTTCCTCCTTCCACCTTTTCACTGCGTCTCTCTGCGTCAGCTTCTCGCCAAGAAATTGACGCCACCAACTCCCTCGGTGAACTTGGTCGGTCGGTTTTATCTATCCATAATCCATTTCTCTACCCATAATCCATTTCCTCAGTCTATAAAAATTCCACTCGAGGGCCTCCTCTCTTTTTTCCTTTAGAATGAGCTGAAGGTGGATTATTAAGACAGCGGTGAGTATTATTATCATTTTCTTTCTTTGGAACAGATTACTGCCCTGCACGCCAGACACAAACGAACCCTCTTTTTTCCAGAGCCGCCGCTAGTCGCCCTTTCATGTTCACACTCCCCCCTGGTCTCAAGACCACACATGTGGCAAGGCGGACGTGGCCGCTTGTTGCGGGCACTCCTACGAAGGGGGATTGTCTGGATTTCTTCATCTGAGCTCTCAGAAGTGGCATCGGAATTATCGGCAACAGCGTCGGGGTTCGCAGTCGGACCATCAGACTCGCGGGGCGTAGGTCGAATCCACAGTTCGTCATTGGATGATTCACCACTGCCGCTACTTGTCAACGAATTCGTATTCAGGGCGGGCCGAATGTCCCTCACATGGCGTGGAGTACCATCAACCAGCACGGCCTGCTCACTGACGATGCCGGTGATTCGTCCCCTTCGAAAACTGGTGGTGCACCGGCTATTGGGAGGCTTCACCCAGACGGTGTCCCCTAATTCATACGGCCCTCTTGTTCCCCGCCGATCAGGCAGACGCGCGTCAATGCCCTTGATGCGCACTCGGTAGCGATGGATCGCATTGGCGGGTGCGCTCACAGCAGTCACAGCATCCCTCGGTGTTGCATTATATCTATAGACCGCTTCTGCAATAGTGCACGTCTTCCTGGCCGCGGTCCTCTTCACGCTTCGGTGGCACCGCTCTGCTATGCCGTTGCCACTCGGCACATATGCACATCGGTGTCTGAGCCTGATCCCCCACTCGTCTACAAAACGCCTAAATTCTACGCTGCAGAAAGCAGTATCGTTGTCCGTGAGGATCTCTTCAGGCGGCCCCCTTTCGTAAAATATGGATTCCAATTCACGGATGACACTGGAGGAGTCCTGTCGTGCCAACGGGCACCAGATCGCAAACCTCGTCGGTCCGCAATCTATCAGTGTGAGGAAGTGCTGGCTGCCATAATGGGTTATGTCCATACCCAGTCGGCTCCAAGTCATGTCTGTTCCCAGCCGACCCCTCCGCCATCTCGCTGGAGCGGGGTCGATTGACTGGCATGTTTGGCATTCCTTGACCACCGCTCTCACTGCACTTTTTGACACTGACGGATTGGTCAATTGTACAAAATAGCATGTCCGTCTCACTCCGGGGTGTCCACTGATGTGGTGTATTTCCCTGATTTTGTCTGCCGCCTCCACAGAGGCAGCACATAGTAACGGTACTGGCCCAGCTTCTTTCTTCACGGCATCAATCCATCTCTGAGGCACCCGAGTGAGCCTATCAGCGAGGTTGCAGTTTGAGGTGACAAGTACCACATCCACAGACAGATTGTACTCTGTTACTAGCTTTCTTATGGTCTCCAACCTCCGTCTGATCAGCATCTCGCTGGCCGCCTTGGTGCGCACCCTGGCCTTACCTGTCAGTGTGTTCGATATCCCGTGGTACACGCACAGCGAATCTGTGTGTATGCGTAATTTCTTGACTTTCCACTGGAGTGCCAGGTTAATGCCTTTCGTCACCGCATCGAGCTCTGCCAGGTTGATGTGAGCAGCGTCATTCGTCGGTCGCAGCCAGCAGGCGTCCTCAATCGCAGCTCCGTTCTCCTCAAGCAGCACACCAATCGCCACAGAGCTCGCATCCACCCACACGCTCAATTCGTCTCCCTGCACACACCAGTCTCCCTTTGCGGGATCATCCTGCTTTACCCTTGCGATGGTCTCCTTCACCATGCGAACCAACAGATCGTCCGTCGTTTCATCATCCCAGTCTTTGGTGACTGCGCTTGCCCTCCTTTTTATGGTGCCTGTTGCTACACGAGTCCATCCACACACTGGTAGGTGCCCCACAAGTTTTCCACACAGGGAGAAGACCACTCGTCTTGTGAAGACTTCGGGTACTTCAGGAACTGCAGTTCCGCGCCCCCACTTCAAGGTCCCCCGCTCCTTTCGAACTTTCAGGCCCAAGACACGGGCGCCATCCTCCAAATGTTCCGGGTCCTTGCAAATCAGGCCAAACTCGGCCAGTTTGGTCCTTACGCGTGATGATGATACAACGTCTTCGTTCACGTATATGTCATCAAGGTACGTCGATGTCCCCTCTTTCATTGTTTCTTGCTGTGACAACACAGCGTTGACTATGGTCTTCATTATTTGGGGTGCCACGTTCAGCCCGAAGCCCAGTCTGGTAAGGCAGTACCTTCTGCCGGCAAACACCACCGTCTGAAACGGCCACATCGTTTCGCTGACCCGGACCTGCAGATACGCTTTTCTTAGATCCAGCAGGGACACATTGGAACCCTGCTGGCGCCATTCTCATAGCTTGCTGGCGCAAACATCAGCATCTGCCGTAAATGCATCAACATGCGCATTTAGTTCGCGGTAGTCCATCACTGGCCTCACTTTTGCTTTGTTGTGCTGAGTAACCGCCATCAGCGGGATCAAACCTTTGGGAGGTCCAAGTTTCTCATAGGGGTAAGGAATTAACCAGCCATCCTTGATCCATTCACGAAGCTCCTCTTCGTATGCAGGCCTTATTTGGTCGGGCACATGGTACTCGGCTACTTCGTTCCGCAATTTTGCTGGCTCCTGATTTCCCGACCACTTCCATGAGGCGGTCCAAGCCTTCTGGTGCTGGTCAAATTCGACACTAAAGTCTGGCTGGTCGATCCTCAGCGCTGCGCACACTGGGGTCCTCTCTTGAAACTGCACTGCCCCCGTCTGCGTTATGTGAACACCACCTAGGGCTCTGATGGCATCATAGCCTAGAAGCAGGTCAAAGTTCAGTGTTTTTTTGAGCGCTACTAGCGCCTCGACGTTGGCCGAGTTTCCTGTTCTTGTACGGATGTTTATCGCACCCACCCCGCAACATGTCCGCGATTCTCCACTGATGGTGGTTACCCTGACACCCTTCTCCTTCCAAGTGTGGCAGAGGTCTACGAACACTATGGTGTGGGAGCACCCGGAATCGAGGAGTGCTGAGCACAATGTCTCGTTGACATAGACCTGAATGATCGGAAGCGCCTCTAATTTCTGCTTTGGGGAAAGGTCGACGCCGGCACCTTGTCCCCGGCCCCGTTTCCCGCACAATCCCGGGCCATATGTCCGGTTTCATTACACCGGTAGCAGCGAACAGCTGTCGGTCGCCGTCTGCAGTTCCTTGCAATGTGGCCCTGGCCATCGCACCTATAACACACGACCCCACCACGCGGGCTAAGCCCCTGAGACGGTTTATCATCACTCGGTGTGGATTGTGCAGCGGCGATTACCGGATCTCTCAACTCGGAATTATCCTTCATCACGGTTCTGGCTCGGTCCACCAGGTCATTAAGGGACAACGAGGTTATGTTTGAGCTCGCCCGCAGGAGCTGTTTTGCTCCGGTTGGGAGCCCCGCCAGAAATTTATATGCCAAGGCCCGCTCGGGCAGCCCACCGAACAACACCGTCAACTTCGTCAGCTCGGCCAAATATACGTCCACAGTTTCGCCAGGATGTAATTGTCTTGCCTCAAATTGCTCCCAGGCAGTGGCGGGGTCGATAGCAAACGCTTTGTATAGGGCTGCCTTGATCCTCTCATAATTCTGTTTTTCCTCAGCACTGAGCTGTTGATACACAGCGAAAGCCCCACCGGACAAACGCAGAGGAATCACATGTTCAATGTTTTTGACACCAGACAAGAGACAATGCAGTTCCACTTTTTCCACCCAGTCAAGTACTGGGGTCGAGCCACTGAACTCTGGAATCAATTTCAGGTCGAACCTGTCCCCCATTACGCCGAAATAGCTTGTTGCACACTTTCTTCTCGTGAGTGCAGAGCCAGGGATCGAACCACAGACCGTTGGATTTCAATTCAACGCTCTCCCAGCTGGCTTCTTGCTACGCCTCTTCCTCTTCCTCCTCCACTTTCCTCCTTCCACCTTTTCACTGCGTCACTCTGCGTCAGCTTCTCGCCAAGAAATTGACGCCACCAACTCCCTCGGTGAACTTGGTCGGTCGGTTTTATCTATCCATAATCCATTTCTCTACCCATAATCCATTTCCTCAGTCTATAAAAATTCCACTCGAGGGCCTCCTCTCTCTTTTCCTTTAGAATGAGCTGAAGGTGGATTATTAAGACAGCGGTGAGTATTATTATCATTTTCTTTCTTTGGAACAGATTACTGCCCTGCACGCCAGACACAAACGAACCCTCTTTTTTCCAGAGCCGCCGCTAGTCGCCCTTTCATGTTCACACAAATCTAGTCAACCGTTATCTATTCTACATATCTCCGTAATCTGCATTTCTTCCTCTAAATATCCATGCAACAACTTCATTCAGTAACTCTCTACCTTGAGGGGCTTCCGGGTCTTGGATGGCAATCGTATAAAATGGTCTGTATCTAGCTTCATGCGAATACGACAGCTTATATTACAGTCTTGAATGACTAAGACACTACTCTTGAAAATGCATTGTCAATTTCTTAGTAAAAAATACTCAAATTGATTGTTTTGTATAAGTTTTGCACATCGTGATATATTTACAAATTAAGGAATTTGTTGTTTTGCTATTTCTCGAATTGTTTTTATTTTTTATTATCATTATGTATATTGCTTTATACGCAGTATCACTGCGTGAGAAATAGCTCTCCTCCAAAAGTTTTCTTCAGACAGAAAAAAAAAACCTTTTGCGTGACACAAAAGAAAGTTGCCGTTGCATTTTTATCGATATAAACTTCTTAAAATCTTCTTTTTATTATTTTTTAGTATTTTCTAGTCACTGATTTTGTTTCTGGAAATAATTCCGTTTCTCCTTTCAGTCATATCTTTTGTTTTAGATCTGAAGGGCAATCCAAGTTCTAGTAAAAGTTAAAACAGAAAGAAGCAGATAAATTAATGTTTAGTTTCATTTCGATTACAAATGAACTACTCGCTTACGTTAAAAATAGTTCTTACACAAAGGATTTATGATGAGTAAATAGGTTAAAGTGTATTGAAATATACTCTTTCCTTTTTACTAATTAAGTGACAGCTAAACTTTCTCTTTTCTCTCACTATATACATTATTTCCCTCTGTCAATTCTTCCATATTTCTGGTAAACTAGATATAACCTGGTTATAGTTTATTGGGTCAACTCACATCATGCGAAAGTCAACTAATGACTAACGCGCCCACCAAAATCAAATTCAGAAACACGTAGGCCTTAAGTAAATATATATATATATATAAACTGGGAACATGTGCATTGAGTTAGTCCGCCGTGCGTTTGGCGCTCGCGTCAGCTGAGAGAAATTCGATCAACACATCAACCAGCCGAAAGGAGCCTATCACCGTACAAACCAGAGATGTGCTTAAATAATCTTCACGAAAAGAATATGCAGAAAACCAAGGAATGAATTAAAAAGTACAATCTACACAGTACGCGGAACATTATGTAACATACCACAAACAGCAACCTGATACTACATTCCACCTGACACTCACATGGATGAACATAAATGCTATATTTACATGAATATACATATACACGGAAGAAAATCTCTTTATAACCAGAACGCATCAATACACATATAACAATGAACATTCACATGAATACCACAATGACTTATACAAAAAACATATCAAAGACACAAAATACAAAAAAGGGCAGAAACGATAATCATTCACATATCATAAAAGATTTAACCTTATGGAGTCAAAAATAAAATGGCGGTATAGTAAACAAAACCTGACCTTCACTCATTTATTATCTCAATCTCGTTTATACCATAGAGTAATCTTCCAAATACTTTTTATTGAACATGAAAGGATAAATGGTTTCTGCTTCCGGTTGGATAAAGAAATTATTTTGAGTTGGAGGAGGGCAAAAGATACATAAAATTACGTAACTTCCATTCCCTACACTTTTTAAAAAAATTTGGCCGTGATACAAACGATATTGAATCCCGTCTAAAAGAGTTGCTTTCAGATTCAGTTGCATGTTGCATTGTGGTCGCGTGTTCAAAAAGGTCAACAAAGAACATTTCATTCAAGCTATCAAGAAAAGTAAAAGGTCAGCAGTTTATTCAGATTATTAGTGGCGAAGTACAGGCGAATTTTTAACTGTATAAATGTAAACGATCATGACTCTTCACACTTTCCAATCTTTTGTTGCTGTAAGTAGTTTTTGACAGTTTATCACCCGTTCTTGCCATTTGTTCATTAATTCGTTAAATTGGAGTAGGAGTAGGAGGAAATAATAACCAATCTTGTCTCATGAGTGTTAATTTTCCCAGGTACTCTTTCCTCATCTATCACAGAAATATCAGCCGACCCTTTCTGATTGTAAGTATCAGTTTCTTTACAGTTACCGTTTTCCTTTAAACGTCATCGTTTCTCATATGCTTTATTTAGGGTATTTTCAGTAGTCGTTCAAAGAATCACAGGTGAGAGATTTGAAGCTACAGATATGTGGTTCTATTGTTGTGTATATCATCTCTAAGAGTGATGAGTAGAACTTGATAAATAAATAATAAAACACGTCTCACATAATCTTCAGAGGTGTTTTGCCTTGAAAGCACTGAAAATGAGAGATTTAACATTTTTCAACACTCACAGAGCCAACACAAAGTTTATACTGCAATTTTGTTTAGCAGACCTTAGTTGCAATTCAAGTATGCGCCTTACCAGGACCGCATATGATTTTGAATTCTAAATTGTTGTTCTATACTGACTACCAACCATGGCTAGATAGTTCAGGAATTGGGAAAAGAAATGGATTCATGCATTTCCCAAGGGGATTTCTGCGAAAGTGAATGTAAGGATTTTGGACTCGTATTCGAACTGTTTGCCGATTTCTCTTTCCGAACTTCTAATCATTATTCTACTTGCACATACACCCGAGCTATAATTGAAGGGAAGAGACGAATTAATAATTTTTCCTAAGGATATTTGTGCGTAAGTGAATGCAAGGAATTCAAATGGAATCCTAACTCGGCTCCACGATTTCTCGTTCCGAGCTGATATCAACTGCATCGCAACGCATATCCTATCAGTCAAATGCCATACGTGATACACGCTTTGGGCGATCATTTCTCGAAAGAGACTGACTTGACAAATTATCTCACAGTAGGTTGCCATTCTGCGGTAGACTGGTTGCCAGCCAAGATTATAGAACCCAATCTGTAAATTTGTGAAAGGGTATTTGTGCGTAAGTAAAAGCAAGGAATTCAACTGGAATTCGAACTCGGCACCCCGGTTTGTCGATATTCGAGTCGATATCTACTTCACCACAACGCACATCCAAGCACTTTGTAAATGTCTAAAAAATGAAAGTGGGGGCTGTTGAGGGATGATTAGTTCGTCTGATAGATTATATGAGCAAGTAGAGATTCTTAAAATGTCCTATTATCTCGTGTACATATGTCTTCCAGGAAAGCGTTCCCATTGTACAAAGTTTCCAACGGGAGAGATGGAAAAAAGGACTGAGAGAAAGAATAAAGAACAATAAAAAATGAAACATTTTTCTTACTTCGCTGACATTTTCAGTTCCCTGTCATTCGACAAAACAGACGAAAGTTGCCACAATCTCCCATATACAATAAAATCAGATACAAATCATAGTATAGACATCTATAATATTGTGAGACTAACTACTAAAAAAGAGGAAAAAAGTTTGTCTTTTCGCTACGGGTATGATATTTCGGATATTTTCGGCACGCATTTGCTTCCAGTAGTCAAACGTGAAGTTATTGCTTGATGAGCGAACACACACACATACACACAAAAAATGCAAATATGTTTCAGTTGACGGAAAGCAATTTCTTCGTGTTACTAAATAATTCGTTTCTTGGACTCGGCTCGTTATGGGGAGTGAAGTTACTCGGGCACTTGGGAAGAATCGAACCTTTTTTCAATGGCTTTGGAAACTAGAACACTTTCAAAATTGTTAAAGATGACAAGTGCTTATTGGATGTTAAGATGTAGCCTTGTATCAAACTTCGTCTCATGAAAGAAATACTACACAGTGTATGTTGTAAAACTAATGAGCATATCGGTCACACAATCTGCCAAATGTGGTTAGTAGATATGTTAGTAGATATTAGTAGATATGTCGTTGGTTAACGACATATCTACTAATCTCGGATAAAAATCATAATGAATTGAGAGTACAGCAAATACAAACCAGTTTATACGAGAGTCAAAAAGGCAGACGCAGAGTCTAGCTTATACCCTAGTCTGCAAATATATACTCAGAAAATAGACCCTTTTTGTATGTATGTGAGGGGGAGGGTTATCTTTCTTCAAGGAATGCAGTTGGAGTGTTTAATCCGCACTAACAGTGCCAGTTGAATATAAGGGGAAAAACCTGACCTAGTTCGCCAGATATATGACTATACGAAAGTTGGTCAAGGCTTACAGTCACGTCACGTTGAAACATCGGTTCCCGTACCATCACCGATGTTAAGCAACGTTGAGCCGGATGAGGAACCGCTTGGGAATACCAGGTGCTGTAAGCTTGGATGTGCAGGTGGTGTAATAGATAATGACAGAATTGTTAATCAGAGAACCAAGTTTCAATTCCAGTTGAATTTGCTATCTTCACTTGCAAATACTCTTGGAAAAGATCCGAATTTACCTATTCTCTCCCACCTATGGGTTAATTAGTATGACTTGTATCACTAAATCATTTAAAAAATCAGTTTTTTAGGATATATAAATATTTTCTGGCTTTAAATAACAAATAAAGGCTTGCTAATACTTAGAAAAAAACCAAAGTTGGCCAAATTCAAAAGGTTTTTAAGGGATTCGGAACAAATTAATCTCTCAAATTAATTCACAAGCACAATCTATATCGGTTGTTCCACGATTGGAATCTTGTATCATATGAATAGAAACTTATCCGCAACTTTAAATATCCCATTAAGTAATTAAGAAAATTGGCAATCAAGCAAAGTCGGTAAAATTAGGCATTTAATAGATGCATTAATTGTTAGTAGATATTTACAAAGTCCTAAAAGTAAAAGATCCAATCGAAATTAAACTGCGAGACGAATTCGTAAATTACGGGTAGAATTCAATTATTAGTAATTCCGTGCGATTAAAATTCACAAAGAGTTCTTAAATTGCACATGTTGTGTAGGTAACATAAGGGCTATCAACACGGAAAGTAGAATCGGTGAGCTGTGTTCAAAAATCTGCATAAGCTCTTGTGTTTATTTTCAAACAAATATCCCTTGAAATAACATGACCATCATTTCACCTCACCCTCAGCCATAGTTTAAATATCAGGGTAAATCAGGGTGGCAGCTAGTATAACTACTTCCGAAACGATTGAGAATGACAATGAAAAAAGGAAATCACTATTTTTTGCTAGAGAATTCACACAAGAAACGGAATTTGCAAAGAGTCATGATCACTTAAAATAAAAAGCAAAAACGACCAACCAAACAAACAAAAAAAACAAAACAAAAAACAAAAAAAAACAACCACCAGACAAACAAACAACCAAACAAACACAAAATACCCAACCAGACAAACAAGCAAAAAAAAAACAAACCCCAGACAAACAAGCAAAAAAAACAAAAAAACAAACCCCAGACAAACAAGCAAAAAAAAAAACAAAACAAAAAAACAAACCCCAGACAAACAAGCAAAAAAAACAAAAAAACAAACTCCAGACAAACAAGCAAAAAAAAAAACAAAAAAACAAACCCCAGACAAACAAGCAAAAAAAAAACAAAAAAAACAAACCCCAGACAAACAAGCAAAAAAAACAAAAAAAACAAACAACCAGACAAAAAATAAACAAAAAAAACCAGAACCCCCCCCCCCCCCAAAAAAAAACCCCAGACAAACAAAAAAACAAACAGACAAACAAAAAAAAAGAAACAACCAGACAAACAAAAGACAAACAACCAGACAAGCAAACAACAAAAAACAAACAACCAGACAAACAAGAAAAGCAAAAAAACCAAACAAAAAAAGCAAAAAAAACAAACAAAAAAAAGCAAAAAACCCCAGACAAAAAAAAAAAAAAAAAAAAAACATAAAAAAAGCAAAAACAAGACAAAAAAGCAAAAAAGCCAAACAAAAAAAAAACAAAACAAAAAAAACAAAACAGACAAAAAACCAGACAAAAAAAAGAAAAGCAAAAAACCAGTCATAGAAAAGAAAAGCAAAAAAAAACCAAACAAACAAAAGAAAAGCAAAAAAGAACCAAACAAACAAAAGAAAAAAAGCAAAAAAAAAAGCAAACAAAACACACAGACAAACAAAAGAAAAGCAAAAAAAACACACAGACAAACAAAAGAAAAGCAAAAAAAAAAAAACCACAGACAAACAAAAGAAAAGCAAAAAAAAAAAACCACAGACAAACAAAAAAAAAACAAAAAAACACACAGACAAACAAAAGAAAAGCAAAAAAAAAAAACCACAGACAAACAAAAGAAAAGCAAAAAAAAAAAAACCACAGACAAACAAAAGAAAAGCAAAAAAAAAAAAAACCACAGACAAACAAAAGAAAAGCAAAAAAAAAAAAAACCACAGACAAACAAAAGAAAAGCAAAAAAAAAAAAAAACCACAGACAAACAAAAGAAAAGCAAAAAAAAAAAAAAAACCACAGACAAACAAAAGAAAAGCAAAAAAAAAAAACCACAGACAAACAAAAGAAAAGCAAAAAAAAAAAAACCACAGACAAACAAAAGAAAAGCAAAAAAATACACGACCAAAAATACACAAACAAAAAGAGCAAAACAAAAGCGAAAATAACCCACAAACAAGACAAAAGCGAAAATAACCCACAAACAAGACAAAAGCGAAAATAACCCACAAACAAGACAAAAGCGAAAATAACCCACAAACAAGACAAAAGCGAAAATAACCCACAAACAAGACAAAAGCGAAAATAACCCACAAACAAGACAAAAGCGAAAATAACCCACAAACAAGACAAAAGCGAAAATAACCCACAAACAAAACAAAAGCGAAAATAACCCACAAACAAAACAAAAGCGAAAATAACCCACAAACAAAACAATAGCAAAAAAAAAAAACAAACATTTTTCTCTGTATCTAATAAATGATTCAGGAAAGACATGTAAATTGTCATAGATTGCGAAATTACTAAACGGGGTGGGTTTTACAAGCTTGTGCGTGGTTAAGATTTTCTTTAAAAAAAGACCCCACTCGTCTATTAGACACCGACTAGTCCATCGTAAATGGATATTAAGCTCAAGATGCTTAGTAGAGATATTGATCTTTATATAGGTTTTTAACGTGAGAAGTATAATAGTGAAGTTTTAGTGTGTAGAGACGAATATAACACGTTAAATACTTTGGATAGTTAATATATTTTTTTTTCATATAATATATATATATATATATATATATATATATATATATATATATATATATAGTAATAATAATCTTTTATATTCAGACTACCATGTTCATCTTGGTCCTGATATAAGGTTTCGGTTATTGTATACTTAAGCTTTCTTAGAAAGCCTGTCGTAGCCGGGAAATTTTCCGGAATTTTGAATTGAACCCTTTATTTCATGTTCAGAGGATATAACATATCAGTTAATACTCTGCAATCTTTCTGCTTTTGTGTAACGGGTTTATTTCTTCCATTAAACAAGAGTAGATAATAAAGTCTGGGATTGAACGCCCGACTAAAGAACCAGATATGTTTAACAAACTCTTGGATAATCCAGTGATGTAATTTGGGAGCCTTAAACTTAATATTTGTGCTCAGGTCGTAACAGCTTTTGGATATCTTTTCTTTCTTAATCAAAAACTTCTAGAATGTGTTAATCTTTGTGCAGGGTCTACTGAGGTGGTTGTTAGAGTCTAACATGGGAACCGATTCTTTAATCTTATTCACCGTTGATTGTTTCTGGCTATCATTTCACGAAGAGTTGGTAGTAGCTTTCTTTTCCCCTTTATTCATGTCTAATTTCAATGTCACCACAAATCACATTCTTTCGATCTTCAACTATCAATTAAACATACATGGAAAGCGGAATGAGTATTATCCGTTTCCGTGGATTTAATAAAGTGTTTGCTTTGATATTACGAGGAAGTTAAAATGGCAAACACCTGAAGAAAGCCGGAGGGTAGAACAAATGAAACGCTGTAAGTATGAAAAACAAAGTGGATCAAGTTGTCCGAATGTAAAAGGTAAAAAATAATGAAAATTCCTCTAAAATTTTCGACATAAATTATTTTTTTAATAATAGATCAAACTATATTCTTTTCAGGATTCGCAGAATTCGATTTTGTTAAGATTGTGTGTTAGTAGGTAGCGATATTATAAAAGACAAAGTGAAGGTAAATAACATTTTAAGAACCAGCAACACTCCCCAAACCACAATCCTAAAGGAATTGTTTCCGAGGCAACAAGATTTAAATTTCACACAAACGAGATAATGCAGACATTCTTCTTGGCAGTTAAATAAAACAGACATAGATTGGGTTTCTTTGCTAGCCAATGTTTGATGGGCATCTTACAGCAAACCTTCAAATCAGCAATTTTTTATTACAGAGGACGGAAAACGGTCTTAATGAATTGAATGTTGTGTAACAAATCTTTTCATTATAAGAGGAATTAAGAATTATATTTTGTTCACTACTCAAAATAAAAATAACAATAAAACTTCTAATTTTTAAATTTTATTTTGTATATAGTTGTGTCTGAAAACTGTAAAGTGCAGGAAACAATAGTAAGAAATAAATACATATATAATGTTAATTCATTTCATTAATACTTAGGAAAAGAATTCCGCACTAATAAACAATTGGCGGTTTTATAAGTTTAAAAACACGATTCATGGGTTTTTCCTATATATATATATATATATATATATTTGTTCGCTCATAATTTTAACCAGTATATTTCAGCCACCTTTGTATTAGCCGTTGGAAGAATATACATATTTTAATAAATGTCTAATTTTCTGGAAGACAACAATCTGTCATTTGTAAATATGTTAAAACAAAATAAATATTCAAAAACTATCTTGGAAGTTCGTATAATTCCAATGGATGGTCTGTAATATGATCGGTTCTGACCTGGCATCTCTACTTCAGTCATGTTCTCAATGCCCAGACGTGACTTCCCTCTGTCTTTTCTATAAATATTTTCATGGCAATTATTCTGATGAGCATTCCTCCTTGGCACCTCGACTACATGAATTTAAGCGTACTACTAGATTGTTTACTCCGTCTGAACGTTTTACTGTTGAACTACCTAGATACAATCGTAAATTCTATTATAATAGTTTCTTTTCTCGCCCGTGGAACTCTTCTTCAATTTGTGTTCCTGCCACCTAAAATCTTCAGAAATTTAAAGACAATACCAATCACGGCGTTATGTTAAGCAAGTCCTTTTATTGTATTTTTCGCTTCACCGAAGTCTTCTCATTCTATTTCGCTCCCAATACCAACTCCCTTGCATCTTAGTAGCACTGTTGCCTTGCTTTGGAGTGGGGATCATGAAAAAAAAAAAAAAAAAATTAAATCCTCAAATAGAATTAAAAAATTATAATTAGCAAAGTACTAGATATTGCCAGTTCAAAATGATTATTGCGCATGATCAGAGGACACTGAATAAAAATGTTTGCAACGTTTCAATTTTCTTGAACGCTAGAAATTGTTTTTTAGTCCCTTTACAGTTTCTAATTCACAATTTCTTCTGGCAGTAACTTTCTACCGACTGCATCTACAAACAATCGCTTTCAACAATCATTAAATCCAGTATTGTTAGGAAACATCTTTTTCAATAAACGAAGAAAATTAGAAGATTATTTTATTTTTCAGTAATGTTTGTTTTTTAGACAACTGATGATTATATTGAATCATTTTCTTCGGAGAAGAAAGTTGGTCACTTTGTCAGTTTATTCGTCCGTGCATCGAATATTGCCGCTACATCTTGTCTGGAGCTTCTGTTATGTATCTAGAGATTCTTGTTAAAAAACAAAACAAAAAATCTGCAATGTCATCGGTTCTAATCTGGCATTTCACCCACTTTCCTAAAGTAGCTTTTGTGTTTAGTTTCTAAAATACTTTCTTGAATTTTTCTGATGAACTTTCCTTTTTGGTACCTCGACCTCATGAATTTAAGCGCAGTACTACATTGGCAACTAGGTTTAATCATTTTACTTGGAGTTGTTGAAATTGCGATATGTAACCATAAGCTCTATTCTAATTTCTATTTCTTCTCTCGTATTTCCGGTTTCCTTTCTATCAACAAATATCTTCAATAATTTAAATGCAACAACAATCGTCATTTTCTGTCTCATTGAATCTCAGTTATTAATGTACATTCCCTCGATCCTCAACGTTGATTTTAGCTTATTTCACTCAGTAACTCTTTGCATTTTAGCGGCTTTATCGATTAGATTGAAATAACAGTGAAAAAAGGCCATCACTGTATTTTGCCTTATACATTTTTATTTTGTAAAATGATTTATTCCATTATTTGTAATGATGCTGATGGAATAACTGAATAGAATGAATAGGAGACGTCAAAAAAAAAAAAAACAAAAAAAAAAAGAAGAAGAACAGATTATCAAGGTTTTAATTAAAAAAACAGACTAATATAATTTTAAATAGACGAAACAGAATGCACTCGATTTGTTTCTGGTCTATTATCTTAGATAAGGATTCAGGTTTGTGTAACTAAATTTGTTGAAAAAAGAAAAAAAAAATGGGAAAGAAAAATGAAAAAACAAGAAAAAAAAAAAGAATATACAGAAACGGTAGGGACAGAGAAATGTTGAAAGTATATTGACATGGGTACCGAGAATACCATGAGCGGAGTGAGTAAGCAAATAGGATATCTTAAGTAAAAGGGTACTAAAAAATTATTTTATTCAGAATAAAAGAAAAAAAAGAAACAGCTGAAATTTATTAGAAATGCAGAAAGTAGAATTGGAGAGCATAACACTCACAATGAATATCAAGGACAGGGCATACAGGTGCCTTCTACCAGACGAACTTTTGTGAATGGATGGCGGAACGGTGGGAAAAGAAGCTTGGCAAGTAGATAAACGTTGATCAGAGCTACAATAGATTGAAAGCGATGATCACCCACATCCTTAAGCGAAACGGTACATAGAACATCGGCATTGGTTTTGGGCACCTAGGCGTGGGGTAATGGTTAGACAGCTTGTTTGTTGGTTATTAGTATTGAAGGCTGAGTGCAATCCTCATCGAGAGGAATGCAGCAGACATATAAAAATAGAAAGAGATTAAGACAAGTCTGTGTCTTCCCACCGTATCTATTCAGCCTGTACAGAGAAACAATTATGAGAGAACTAGAAGGCCTGCAAGGATTCGTTATTAGTGACCACAATCTCAACAATATGAGATGCGCTGATAACAGACACTGAAAGGAAACTACAGAACCTGCTACAGAAGGTAGCAAGAGAAAGCGAGACGAAAGGACTAAACAAACTTCAAGAAAACTGAATGCATGGTCATCAGTTAAGAGAGAAGCCTAAAATGTTACTGCAGGTCGGCGATATTAAATCAAGCGGGTGAAGAAATTTAAATACCTGGAAAGTGTTCTAATAGAGAACGTAAAGTGCGACACTGAGATCCGAAGGCGCATTAGCGTAGCAACGACGAATACCAGAATTTGAGTAAAATATTGAGAGACAGGAAGATTTCGTTGGAAACAAAGAAAAGCGTATGTTATACAATATCTTCCCTCCTGTATGGCAGCAAATGCTTGACAATCTTCTTAAAGATGAAGGAGAGACTCGAAACAACAGAAATGCCTTTCTACGGAAGGATGCTGAGGACACCATAGACTGAACATGTAATCAACAAGGTTTTGGGGATACATAATGAGGAAGGAGGGCTTGAAGAATCAAGTACTCACGGGACGGACAGATGGAAAGAGAAGCATGGGAAAGCAACGTGAGACACACTTGAGTAAGTGGATGACGAACCAGAGAGAGAGAGAGAGAGAGAGAGAGAGAGAGAGAGAGAGAGAGAGAGAGAGGAAAAGTGTTAAGATCGACAAGGGATAGGGTTAAATGGAGGTTCATGATCGTTCATAACCTGAAAGGACACGGTACATAAAGAAGAAGATACTTGCTAAGCTTATTTAATAGCCATATGCATATTGGTTGACTTGTTTTGGCTTTAACGAATTAAAGCTGAAACCGTAAAGCTGAATTTACTTATAGCTGTCTCAGTCAGTCAGTTAAGTGCCATACGTGATACACGCTTGGGCGATCATGTCTCGAAAGAGACATGACTGACTGGGCAGAAGATTATCCCGCAGTAGGTTGCCATTGCTTTCTGTGGTAGACTGGTTGCCAACCAAGGTTATAGAACCCAATCTGTCCTGCTATTTAACCCATAACTGGAAGGAAGAGATGGATTAATACCTTTCCCAAGGGTATTTGTGCGTAAGTGAATGCAATGGATTCAACTGGAATTCGAACTCGGCTCCCCGGTTTCTCGTTCCAAGCCGATATGAGTCAAACAATTTTTCCTCCTCGGCACTTTCGTCTTTAGTAGTTTTTAGTGTTTGCTGTTATACTATCCTCCCCACTTTCTAATCTGACATTCATTTACACAAGCTCTTTATGTCTATTACTGTTTTCCTCTATCCTTCTCGCCTTCAGTATGCCCTATGAGTACCAAATTATCCGAGCTCTCTTTCCTCATGAGGCGTCCTAGAATTTTCAACTCTTTCCGATTTTATGTATGATTGTCCTCTTTCTTTGCATTTTCTTTAAAACTTTCACGTTGCTTACGTACTCAGACCATCGTATTTTCAACATCCTCATGTAGAGGAGCTACATCTGTCGCCTAAAGTTTTATCTTCATCTGTGATTAAACCATTCAGCATTTTCTGCGACATAAGAAAATTGTTACAACATAGGTCGACTTGAATGCAATTCCTAAACAAGTATAAACAGCTACAATCTTCAAGAATTCAGATGTAAAGTTAACAGTCATCTCCTATCTCACTAACTTGCATCCTCTCTCTCATGCTCCTTTCTTCGTCCACTCCACTCATTAGAATTCTCATCCTTCTCTTACCCTCTTCTTGACACCTCTTGTAATCTGTCACTCTTTCTCATAACTTTCCTCCTATGTAACCCCCTGGTCAACAGTGGTAGTAAAATGCCTTGCTTGGGGCGACACGATTATATATATATATACTAGCAGTATAGCCCGGCGTTGCTCGGGTGTAATGAAAGCTTTAAAACTAATCCATGGTCCTGGAGCTCAGACTCTTTGGACGTTGGCACGAAAGACTAAAAAGCAATAGTTGTTTCCAGTTAAAGCGAAACCGTACACTGAAAGAAAAATGAATGGATGTAAGTCAAATTTTGAAGTTTGGTGAGAATCGGATAAAAATTGTGGATTTGTATAAAGGACATACAGACAGAGAAATAGACACGCACACAAACATCTTGCCTTATATATAATATATATATACATATATATATATTATCTATTTTCTGCACTATTCTAAAAACTGCAATCTTGAAACTTCTGAATATCGTTTCTTACGTCTTTGTCTGTGAGTGTATCAAATTTGATTAAAATCGGACCACTCCTTCTATAACCCGATTTTTTCGATAATCGATTTTCGATATTTATCGGGGGTACCTCCACACAAAACCTAGCTAAGAACACTCGCAGACCATTATAGTACAACTGTGTAAATTTTCAAGAGAATCAGTTCAGCCGTTTCGGAGTCATAGACACACACACACAAAGTTCCATTTATAAAAGAAGTTTAGATAAAAAAAAAAGTATTTTGTATTGTTTCACCTTAAGGCAGTTCCGCCATTGGTGTGCAGGAGGTTACATTGAGAGAAAAAGAAATAAAAAGCAACAGGGGACAAGTTTATTTTTTTTAATAATCATATCGTCCCAAGCAGGGCAGTTGACTGCCATTGGTGCGCAGAGGATTACATAGAAAGAAAGTTATGAGGAAGAGTGACAGGTTATAGAGGGTGTCAGGAAGTAGATAAAAGAAGGATGAGAATACTGATGAGAGTGGAGTGGACAGAGAAAGAAGCATGAGAGAGAGGATGCAGTTCAGTGAATTAGGAGATAACTATTGACTTTACATTTAAATTCTTAGAGATTGTAGTTGTCGGAGAAGCAAGTAAACGGAAGGGAATTCCACAGGCGGGAAGTGTGAGAAAAGAAGCTGATGGAGTAGAATTTCCGTTTACATTTTATTGGTTTTAAAATAAAAGGGTGAGACCTAGTTACTAAATATATAGGGGGCACCAGAGAGCTAAGTTCATCAGAGCAGAAGCCGTGAAAGTATTTGTAGAAGAGACATAGGGAAGTCACATTACGCCCGTGAGAAAGTGACTGTATCTGAGCTGCCAAGTCGGGATTGATCACATTACAGATTCTCCGTAGGATTTTGTTAAGAACCCTTCGGTGAATAGCAGGGGCACCCTACCAGATATGGCACCAATATTCAATGCACTGGCGGATGGTAGATTTATGTAAGTGCAGGATGGTTACTACGGATTTTGAGCAAAGATAAGAGAAAGTTGAAATCAGGTAGATAGAAGATGGCAATTGACGTTGCACTTATCATGGAAGCAAGTATATGGACGGGTGTACTACAGGCGGGAAGTGCGTGAGAAGAAACTGATGGAGTAGAAGTGACGGTTACATTTGACTATTTTGACGGTAAAAGGGTGGGACTTACTTGCAATCTAGTAGCATGGGCAAATTAATGCGGTGGGGGCACCAGACAAAGAAACTCGTCGGAGATGAAGCCGTGATAATATTTGTAGAAAAGATAGAGAGAAACCACATCGCGTCGATGAGAAAGTGACTGAAGTCGAACTGCTATATCAGAATCTATTACTTTTGCAGATTCTTTGGATTTTGTCGAGAACTCTGAGATGAATAGCAGGAACACCCGACCAAATATGACAACAATATTCAATGCACGGACAAGATGAATTCTGACAAAAAAACAAAAAAACCTTCTGGCCCGACAGTGACCCAGCCTATTTAGCAGTAGATGTAGTTCTTATATTCTCATTCAGTTATTTTTGCGAATTGAAATTTTCTTCTGCTGGTTGTGATTCCTCTCAGATAAGATTAAACATCGGTTAAAACGATGTTAGTATAAATTATTTTATATTTGTAAAATATACTCAATATCTGTAGTGGTAGTAGAAAGAAAAATTACAAATAAAATTTTGAAAAGTTAAAAATTTTAAGTTTCGGTGCTTAATTCATATGCTGTGAAATGAAAATAAAAAAATATCTCTTTGGATGAGAATTAATGTGTGTTTCTGGTTGTTAGCAAAATATTGATATTTTTTTATTAACTTTTTTTTCTTAAAAATCGTTTCACCCCAAGCAAGGGAGTACCGCCACTGATGCGAATGGGGGAGTAGTAAGAAAAAGAAATAAAGAACAAGTTACCAGGAATGTCGAAGAAAGGGTAAGAGAAAGCTGGGAATCAAGAAGTTAGAAGATAGCAATTGACGTTGCACTTAAATTTTTAGCGATTGTAGCTATCAGAGAAGCAAATATATGGAATTGAATTTAAAAGGCGGAATGTGCGAGAGAACACACTACTGGAGTAGAAGTGGCGGTTATATTTGACCATTTTTTACGGTAAAAGAGTGAAACCAGTTGCCAATCTAGTATCTCGGGTAAATTCATGTGGTCGAGACACAAGGGAAATAAGAGAAGCCGTGATAATATTTGTAGAAAAGATAGAGAGAAACCACATCGCGTCGGTGAGAAAGTGACTGAAGTCGAGCTGCTATATCGGAATCTATTACTTTTGCAGATTCTTTGGATTTTGTCGAGAACTCCGAGATGAATAGCAGGAATACCCGACCAGATATAGCAACAGTATTCAATCAATAAGAAAATTATTATGTGTTTAATCATTTCACCCCAAGCAAAGCAATGAAGCCACTAAGACACAAAAAGGTTACGGATTGAAAGAATATAAGAAATTGAGAACCACGAAGGAGTGAGAACAATAAAAAAACAGAAATTAACAAGTCAGAAGATATCGATTCACATTACATTAAAATTTCGAAGACCAAAGTTAACTGAGAAGCCGTGAGAAGTGCAATAGAAGAAACTGTTAGCGTAGAAAATACAGTTGCATCTAGGCATTTTAACTGTAAAATGATGAGACCTTGCCACCAATTTATTCTTCTTTTATGTGCCCTGTCCTTTCAGGACGTAGGCTTTTCACGTCTCCCTAACTCTGGTGGTTCTTAGCACGCCTTCTCCTGTTACACCATGAAATCCTCGTTTCATCATCCACCTGATTAGATCCTTCAAATATGTTATCCGCTACTTTCCCCTGTCTCTTTTTCCCTCTGTCTGGCCTATTAGTATCAGATTCTCCAAACCCTCCTTCCTCATTGCATGCCCCAGGAACTTTAGTTGTCTTTTCCTGATGCTCAGTATTAATTTTCTTTTTGCCCCTCCCCATCATTGCCAAGACCTCATCATTGCTCACATGCTCGACCCATGATATTCGCAGCATCCTTCTGTAGAATTGCATTTCAATTGCTTCAAGTTTTTCCTTCATCTTTGTTGATATACTGCGCTTAAATTCATAAAGTAAAAGTAAAGTCTAGGTATCATAGAGGAAAGTTCATCAGAATAATTACCATGAAAATATTTATAGAAAAGACACGGGAAGTTACGTTGTGACGATGGGAAAGTAACTAAAGCCGAAATGACAGATAGAAAAGACACGGGAAGTTACGTTGTGACGATGGGAAAGTAACTAAAGCCGAAATGACAGATCAGGACTAATGAAAAGTGAATTTTACTAATTTACTTTGTGTAGAGCTTCCAGATAAATATATATGAATTCACAAACCTTAATTATATCAATATTTATTCCACTATGTTTTTCTTTCTTTTAAGACTGTTCCTACCTACCTACCTACCTACCCCAACCAGTTCAAAATTATTTCAACACGTCCATATTTATCTTAACACGTTTCAAATAATTTCACTCTAATCTAACTAATGAGTTAATTTTCTAAATTTTAATTGAGGCTTATCAGAATACTAATATTTTTAACGAACATGCCTTTATCTCATCGAACAGTAATGTTGAAGTTCAATCAGGAATTTATTGACGTTCTTTCACACTCATGTAAAATAAATTCATCAACAAAAATTACTTTCTCGAATGTTTAAGTAAACGCTAATAAATGAGTCCATTGTTGCTGATACACAAAAACACAATAGAAATAACCCTGAACATTTCACAAATTTCTAATGAATCTTAATTTAATGATTGAATAAAGTCCTTGCGAATTATACAACAATAAGATACTCGTGGAACTCCCCCTGTTGCGTCGCTAAATATTTGAGCGTAACAAAATATTGCGATAAGAATCACTTATAAATGCAAGTTATTATTTAAATTCAACGGAGAATATATATATATATATATATATATATATATATATATATATAGAGAGAGAGAGAGAGAGAGAGAGAGGAAAGACGCATAGAATGCCCAGGTAACAATAGTAGAGTCGCGAAAAAGATACTCTTAGTGACGATACAGAACAGATAAGCGGTTAACAATAGTAGCAGTTTCGTCTATTAACAGCGCCTCTTTAAATTCAAAGCACAATTTTAACCAGGTGGTAGAAAAGAAGATTCAGTCAAATCTCCTGAACAACAAAAAGCAGTGCTCCCAGAGATAGTTGGTAACTTATATTTTCCAAAGGCTCAAATGAAAAGATTTTAAATTGACAAGTTTTTCCATTTCACTGAAGCAGACGTTAAACACAATTCTATTGCTTGCTCTAACTTCTCTTTCTCTCATTCTCACACTGAAACCACACATCGTCTCTGATGTTTTTTATGTTTTTCGTATTGATCAAACCGGGATAGGCTATTATTAATCATGTATTTGCAGAGCGTAACGTATGTGCTAACTAAGGAACGAAGAGAATTATTATATGATATTACATGTGATTTGTCATCGCTAACAATGAGTACAGCAGCAAACTTTTACTACAGTCAAAGTAGATAAGATAATAGTGGAAGAGTGAAGGGAGTACGCTGTCCACCTTCATGATATAAGAATGATGAAGAACACTTCAGATAAAATATTGTAGAAACGACAAATATATGAACGTTGGTCAGAGTAATTTATAGATTCCCGTTACGCAAGGTATTTTTCAAGTCCTGTTTCTTATTTTCTCTCGGCAGAAACCAATTAATTCGTAAGCCATTAGCCTAAAATCTAAGTGATCACTGTCGAATGTTAACCATCAAATCTCTTCTGAATTCAACGATTCTAAACAACTATTTGTAAAAGCACCCTCTCTCTTTCTCTAAAAATCATCGACACAGTATAAAATAATAGCAATCTAATTTGACGAAAATTTACGTCAAATTTCAAGGGTATACAACGACAGAGAAATGCATCTTTATAAATTGAAACCCACTATAAAACTCGGTTAGAGAATGAATTAACTGTTCAAATATAAATAAAACATAGAATGGCAACGTAGCAGAGAAATCGATGGCGGGTCAAGAGTTACGTTTTTCTAGTGAATTAATGCAATACAAGTACAATCACGTATAAATGCATTACAAATATTCTATTCAAAATATAAGAAATTATACAAACATGTTGTTTTATATGAATTTTATTTTTGGAATCTCTTCTGAACTGGGTTGAAAACTCGTTAGAACGCCTTTGCAATGGTTCCATAACTCAGTAGGTCTTTACTGCAGGATACATGACAAATAACTTAGCAAATTTAAATGTTAAAAAAGGTGTTATGAGTTGTGATGTGCTTTGAACAAAAAGATAAATAAGAACGTATTTACATATAAATTAGTTAAAATATTTGTCATGTGTTTTGTAGTAAGGAAGACATATTGAAACAAGGTACGATTACGGGGATGTGCTGAAAAGTTATCGGTTCGATTATGAATGCTTGAAAAATACAGATTCTGATATTTAGTCAGATTTTGGGAAGTGGTCTGCATCAAGAAATTTTCACTACCCCCTCGTAAATAGTTATTTTCCTCAGATTAATCATTAAATTTTTTTAAAAATAAAAGCATAAGTAAAATATTACTTAATGTAAAGCATGATGAAAATATGATAAACGTTAAGTAAAAGTGCGTTTTTTTTTTTTAACCGTACCAAGTTACCACAAAATAAACAGTCAGTAAATTAAGGGCCATACGTGATACACGCTTGGGCGATTATGTCTCGAAAGAGATATGACTGACTGGGCAAAAGATTATCCCACAGTAGGTTGCTATTACTTTCTACGGTAGGCTGGTTGCTAATCTCTCCTGTTGTTTAACCCATAACTGGAGGGAAGAGACGGATTAATACCTTTCCCAAGGGTATTTGTGCGTAAGCGAATGCAAGGATTGCGACCAGAATTCGAACATGGCTTTCCGATTTCTCGTTCCAAGACGATATTCACTGCACCCCAATACCTATCCGAAATGAACAATGACGCTTTAAAAAGAGCATTAAATATTTTTGATGTTCTTTTAACTGTCTTCAATCTGCTTTTTTCTATTTGTTACAACTATTCCTCATCTTTTAGTTATCGCCGTTAATTCTGATATTATTTGGGGACTACTGATTCTTGCTCTAGTGTTGACACCCGTAAAAGCAGATACGGAGAAACATATTTTAGGCCTAACATATTAAACATAATTGGAAAGATATGAAACAAATATATATATATATATATATATATATATATATAAATACATATATATATATATATATATATATATGGCTATATTTCTGAGATGAGGTAGTATTTACACTATTTACATTATTCGGACTATTGTCCTAATATTTGTTGCCATTTGTACGACGTTTCGTTCATTTTACGCTCCGGTCTTCTTCAGGTGCTAGAAATTCCGAACCGAACCCTTTATTACGATCACTGGGGTATATCATTCTCATTCTTTGTGCAAAACCTCTTTTAGTAGCCATGAGTCATCTAACCCGACTCTAAGTTACTTGTTCACCACTGCTGTAGCTTGGTATTGAACTCACAACTCTTTACGTGTACAAATTTGTCTTAAAGCTTTTGAATATTTTGTAATAAAAAATACTTCTCTCTAATGTTTTAAGAATCTCCATTGCAGCAATAATCAAGAAGATTACTCTTATCTTAAAAAAAAAATCCTTAATTTTAGGTTCGCTAACGGCATTTAAAATATCAGACTGTCTCTCGTAAAATTCACTTGGCGCCATCACTAATGAAACGACTTTTTCTTTTTTTTTTAAATGACGTCCTATTAGAAAGTAGAATCCATTTCCAGATATTTGCTATTAAAAAATATTTCTATTAATATTAATAAATCTTAATGCATTTAAATAGTGCCATTTGGGATATTTTTTCAACGCATTTATATTTATTCTTGAGCTTTTATTTTATGGCTACATTAAATGAATTTTCGCGGTGGCACAGAAGAAGGCTCATTTGATAAATTAATTAAGTCATAATTGCCGGGTTAATGCATTCAGAAATACTAGAAGACGTCTTTGATATGTTACGCTGGGCCGAAACAACTAAATATTAAAAAAAAACCCCAAAAAACTGATTAATCATTTAAAGGAAAAGTGTAAAATAAGAATGGTAAACTGCGTCTGCCTGTCATAGACACTTTGGAGCGGTAGGGAAAATTTCAGATTCCTTAAAAATCTGATTCGTGGTCATATTTAGGAAAGATGGTCAACTTGAGAACTCACCGCATCCACCCCCGTATAGTTTGTTTTTATCTTTTATGACAAAACGAACAAAAGAGACAGACAAAAAAACAAAAAACCCTAAAGAAAGAGACGAAAATGATTAGAGATGTATATGTTATATTGTAGAGGTTAACGAGCTATCCACATAAACCAGTTGGAGAGAGTTCATTTTTCATGAGGCGCTTGAGGTAAAATTGACCTCGCAATCTAAAAAGAGGAGTGTTAGAGGCAAATATTTATTACATTCTTAATTCATTATTTCTTTTTATACCTTCATGAAGTTAAGCATGTTTAATAGAAACATGTGCGAACGTTCTACAATATATTTTCATACACTGATGAATTAGTAGCAGTAGTAAAAGCTTAAGTATAACACGAAGTGAAAATGATCTTCCATAAGTGAAAAAGGAGTTAATACACAGAAACCTAGCTCGAGGTTCATCCACTTTTTTTATTTTATTTGATAAGCTTAGCTTGGTACTGTGCTGTGCCAAATGTAGGGAACAAAGTTTGTGTTATATTAAACTTCTGAGTAAGAAGGACATGTATGCCTAGAAAAATCCGCATTCGAAATCATGAAATTTTACTTGATCTCTAACACTAACCTCTGTTGACTAGAAAGAAATGACTATAATTGTTTTAAATGTTAAGAATGCAGCTGAAGGTTTATTCAAACTTCTTCAGAACAAAAATAGAAGGGACACATGATGGTTATAGTAAACCCCAGTCAACCAAAAAATCTGGTTTTGACAATGTATGTCTCGAACTGACATGTTGAAATAGCTATCCCTCCTAAATGTGATCTGAATATATATATAACAGAAGATGTGTGTGTGTGTGTGGATGTATCCTCACTGATTTCTATTAACATACACTTTCACATTTTTTCTTCCGATTTGTTTCAAAACTTACACAGCCCTTGCAAATTGATTCAAGCAAAAATTCATTTCACGCAGTCAACCCAAAAGCAAACCTCTAATATTTACCCAGCCCTACTTTATTTTACTGCATCAGCTGAAGTTGCACCTGCCAGTGCTACCAATAGGCGCAGTCAACTGCATAGTGGTACAATTTCTCTTACAAAGACCAACGCTTAAATTGCCCATGGGAATTCTTACTTTATCCATTATATGCAACCCCGGATACTTACTGATAGTAATACATATATCGGTTGGAGGTCTGATCAAATGTGTGCCTTGTGGAATGCTGCTAGTGACATACATATACACGGCGAAATAGAACATCTTAAAAAAAAAAAAAAGAAAAAATAGAACAGCCTTGACGCATGAATACGTCACATGGAGAAAAAGAAAAAACATTGTTGAGGACGCGTGTCAGAGACATTTTTTATAATTTATTAACTACTTATACTTGACATTTTTTATAATTTATTAACTACTTATACTTGATGATTTAGTAAATTTATCATCTTAATTATTTCACCCAAATCATACCGATAATACAACTAAGTCACAACTGATTACTGTGAGTAGGATGGAATGCGAAGATTTTGGTGAGAAGAAAGAATAATAAAAAAAACAGAATTTAAGGCAGAAGATGGTGATTGACGTCGCATTTAAATTTTTAAAGATTGAAGGTGGTAGGTAAGCAAGAAATCAGAAGGGGGTTTCACAGGTGAGAACTGCGAGAAAAGAAACTATTAGAATATAACTTACGGTTACATCGAGGTATTTCAAAAGTAAAACGATGAGACCTATCAGACAATCTAGTAGAACGCTTAATTTCAGGCGGTTGCGGTACTAAAAAGGAAAGCTCACAACAATTGCCATGAAAATATAAAAAAGACAGAAAAGCTACTTGCCGGTGATGAGAAAGTAATTAAAGTCGAAATGCCAGGACTGATGATAACATTACAGACCCTTTTTGAAACTTTGTCTAGAAATATTTGTTATATTTTTTGTTAAAAGAAAATACTGGTTTTCTTGTCCACGTGACTTTTCACGTGTTTCCTTTTATCTTTAAAAAGCTGCGTTCTTCTTTATTTAACAAAACTGCGTTCTTGCCTTGTTGTTACTGCTACTATGAATTTGGTTGAATAAAGCTTTAGAAAAAGGTTTTTCTATTCATGTCTTCCTTTCCTACATAACAATCACGGATAGGATTACTCGTCTGGACAAGTTTGATATATCCTCTGCAGACCCTCAGGCTAGCAAGCTTTGGAGACTATGGTACCGTAATCTTAATTATTACTTATCTATTATTGCTTCTTTAAATCCGGACAAACTCGAAGTCCTTTATTTAAACATTGGTGCTCCCGTTGCTGACGTTATCGAGGGTTGTTCTGGATTTGAACATGCTGTTGAATTGCTGAAAAGTATTCATGACAAGTCTCCAAACGTTATTCATGCTAGACATTTGCTTTCTATACGTCTACAACAGGAAAATATTGTTGCTGATACATTATCCAGAGTATGTGGTGCTGCTGCTTCTTCCTTGGAGGAAATAAAATCAATTCATAATTCTTTAATACATCCTGGGGTACAACACTTTTAGCATTTTGTAAGGTCACAAAATATGCCATATTCACTTGATTAAGTCCGGCGTGTGACATCTGAATGTACTACTTGCGCCAAAATAAAACCCCAATTCTTTTATTCTGCTCATAATATACTTACCCGTTCTACTGCTCCATTTCAGCGTCTTTCCGTAGATTACAAAGGACCTATCCCGGTATCTTCGACAGGTTACCTTTACATATTTACTGTCGTCGATGAATACAGTCGATTTCCTTTTGCTTTCCCTTGTCGTGATTGCTCTTCTCAAACTGCGGTTCAGTGCCTGACGAATATTTTCGCTATTTCCGAACTTCCCTCATTCATCCATTCCGCTCGAGGAACTTCGTTTATGTCGGAAGAATTCAAACAATTTTTGACGCGACTTGAAATTGGATCCAGTAACACTACTGCATATAACCCAAGAGGTAACAGCCAATGTGAGCATTATAACGGCATTATTTGGAGCACCATCTTGTTGGCTTTGGAATCAAAACGATTAACCTTTGGCGCTTGGCAGGATGTTTTGAATGCTATTCGCTCTCTGCTATGCACCACTACAAATGCAACTCATCACGAACGCATGTTCAATTTTTAAAGGCGCTCTTCCACTGGTACTGCATTACCTGTTTGGCTCTGTGAACCTGGGGAGGTATTATTAAAACGATTTGGTAACAGGAGTAAATATGACCTGATCGTTGAGGTAGTGGAACTCCTCGAGGCTAACTCTACACATGCGAAAGTACGACATCATGATGGCCAGGAAGATTCAGTAGCACTGAGACATTTGGCACGTTTTCCACGCTCGGATCGACCTCAAGATTCTACTGAAAATATTCTACCCAACATGGACCATGCAGATCCGACCCCTTCGCATGATACAAGTTCCATTAATATTCCTTCACTTTATACAGAAGATGAATTGGTGAATAATCAGAATCCAGAGAATCAACCTTCCCAGAGGCCTGGTTCTTCCAATAGTGAACTACCTCCACGCCGGTCTAGCAGGATTCGCAGACCAGTCCAGCGACTGGATTTATAAAACTTTCTAATCACAATCTCTTTTACAAATGTTATACTTTTCGTTAAAAGAAAATACTGGTTTTCTTGTCCACGTGACTTTTCACGTGTTCCCTTTTATCTTTACAAAACTGCGTTCTTGCCTTGTTACTGCTACTATGAATTTGCTTGAATAAAGCCTTAGAAAAAGGTTTTTCTATTCATGTCTTCCTTTCCTACATAATATTGTAGATGTAGGGTGCGTGTTCTTTGGACGTTGGGGGTCACCGGTGTAGAAGTAGGGAGATGGTTAATGCTTATTGAATTGGCCTTGTGTCAAACATAACTAAACTTCCTACAACTTACAGGTTTTATCCAGAAGTATCAGAAGATGGATTTGTGGAAAAATAGAAGTATACATTTTATATGTTTAAATAGAAATTTATTAATAGAAAAGGATAACATGAATTGGTACAAGTTAATATCAATGAGAAAGGGTATCAAGAGTTCGTAGTAGTCTTTGCAAGAGTGAGTTTATGTGTAGGTAGACGACAACATATGTATGTATGTATGTATGAGCGTTTATTGTAGGGTACTATTGGCTTTGAAGTTATCACTCCCGGTGAATGGTAAAAAGAAAAGAGGTGAGAGAGAAAGAGACAATAATAATTATAACAAGAATGGCTTGACATTTGTCGAGGAAAGTTAATTACTCTAGTTTTTTCTCTCTCTGGTGACGGTCGAGCTTGCTCCGTCTTTTATTTTGTTTGTTGGGGCTCCAGAAAGTCATTTGGAAATTCACTCCCGGGTGTGATTCTGGGTTTTCTATTTTGTTTCAGATGTTTCCTAGTTTTCTGTTGGCCGAAAAACATTTCGCATTGAGGTGTGAAATTCCGCAAGTTTTGTGTGTGCTAAGCAAAATCGAGTAAATTCGTTTATTTCTAACAAAACCAATGAGTCAGTGCTTAGCATTTGAATTTTTAAATCTAGAACTTGTTTCGTTCACTACAATATAAACGGAGCACCAGACCATATATATCAGCAATATTCAACGCATGGACAAAAGTGAAAGATTGATTGACGAGAAAAATTGTCCGGCACGATATATTGAACCAACCTATCTACTGATTCAATATAATTGCTCTACGTTCAGTAAGAAACAGGAGACTAGGTAGACGTTATTTACCAAATAAAGCATCATTTGCTTATATAGAAATTTCTATCAGTAACTAATAAAAACGGAAATGGCATTAAGAGTTCAGATATCCAATTTAACAGTGAATGTCCAAAATGTAGTTGCAGTATCTTCAAATACAAGAAATTTTCGAAAAGTACCCACATGAACCTTGAGATAAATTTCAAAGAAATTAGTAATTAAAATTCACATTTGTAAGAAAGTAGCGAACTAATCATTTAAGGTTAGAAACAATTCAAAGTTGATTGCTTTGCCTAGGATCAACGGTGATGACATTTGTCGATGCCAATTCTTCGAAATTCTTTCAATTTGCACTTAACCTCCAATACTAACGGACTGTTCGAAATTTAAGAGTATTTAGTTCTCTTATACGGAGAAACGGAGAAATTCGAAATAAGTTTATCGACTCCGAATTTAGTTAGCCACAAGATCACAGGTAAGAATCAGTAATTCAGCATTTTATTTTGTCGGAACATCTTAATTACTGTTCCATAGCAGGGAACATACATTTAGAAGGTCTGGTTCAAGAGCACAGACAGGTAAGCACGTTGAAAAGAAAGCATGGACAAACGAAAAAAAAAAAAAAAAAAAAAAAAAAGAAAAAGGGAAGCTTATTTTAAAAATGATTTAGATTTCAATTCTCTTTATATGTACTTTTGAAGGCCTTTGTCAAAACGGTACGACTCTTATGCTGGGTGAAATTAAAAAAAACAAAAAAAAAAACATTAATGAGACAAAATATTTTTACAACATACATATTGTACAAAATACATTATTTCCGAACTATGAGGGCAGTACAGACTTTTTTCAAAATAAAAATCTTTTCTTAGAAGGCAATAGTTCATGTAGCAGAAATGTTTTCTTTAACAACAAAGGAAGTTTAACAATTTCGTTTTAGAGCAACAGTTCATATAAATCAATTTCTTCGCATAAAAACCAAAAACCAAAAACAAATTACTTCGAAAAGTTCATAATTCAAGATGCCGACTGTTTAGAGTTTGGATGACTTTTGAAGAAGGTGAGAAAATGTCGACCTACCTCGAGTGAAGTTAGCTTTCTGGGACCTTTTGACAGATAATCAGGTTTTGAAAATTGGTGTTATCAAATTTAAGAAACTTTTATAAATACATTGGGTATATGAGAGACTCGTATTTAGAAAAGGAAAGACATTCTTGTATCAAAATGGGAAGATTATTTGAATATTTTTCTCCTGTAGTAATAGCAGCCTTTTATCATCCCAGGTTATCATTTCCTCAGCCGAGTGGCTTATTTTATTTCACAGCAGCAGTGGACTGCAAAGTATGCAAATACCGTGACGGTCATTCCAGATTACTGTTACTACACATGGGGGGGGTCTTCTTTTCTCCTGCAGTTAACATTTCCACTTACAGACACGTTGATTAAAACCGACTCTTAAACCAATTTCATAAGGGCCTATACTTTTATCAGCCATTATAATCAAGCCGCGTTCATTTTCTTTTCAAATATAGCTGTTTTTAACAGCATCAAAACCGAGTGCATTCTGTAAAATTTTTACCATGGAAATTTTAAACCGTCTGTCTTCATTTTGGCAGCTTGTAAAAAAAAAAAACAACAAAACAAAAACAAAAAAAAAAAACTTGCAAATTTTGAGCTACTTTTTTTCAAATCTACACATCAACATGCCTTCATTTTTTTTAATATAGCGTGCGGCAGAAATACCTCTTACTGTTTTACCATTATCCGAGATCTATTTCTGCTTCACTCTACAATTTGATTTCATTGGGGCTGTTTATTTGTCAAATAAACCGTGTTAATAACGCTAATTTTATTAATTTTTCACACAATTTAATTACTTTAAATAAAAAAATTAATGTTTAGACGGAAAAAAGAAATATATTCTATGAAGTATTATCAGTTACGAGACACATTTTATACATAGAGCCTGAGTGTAATTAGTTTATACCACAACGCATTTGATTGACTGTAGAAGCGATATGTAGTAGCAACGGCAGCTGATGGCTGCTTTTGTTAAACCCATAGTTTAAAAAGGAACTTCTTTTCTTTCACCTCGGCATACGGTTACGGCTTAATGGGAAGTGCTCTTCTCCACTTAGTAAGTAAGAATTTTCTTTGTTCAGAAGTAAACTTTTAAACTCATACCATTAACGAAAAGCGTACACCAAAGCAGACTATATGGAATAAGTGTTCCAGAAATATTCAACTTGTTTTGTTCTGTATCATTTTGTTCTCAGTAGATATATAAATCACAGTTCAAAAGGCGGGGGATATATTATATATCTCCTTTCAAAGGGATATATAAAGACGTGCAATATGAAATTGTTTTGTTTTTGTCTGGCTGCTCTTATATAAATTGTACCTAAGGTATGTGAATTGTCTCCTCCTGTCAACTTCATTCTCTAGAGGGCATATTCATTAGGGTTCTCTTTTAGCCGGCAACTCGAAGGGATAAGACACTGAATTTCGTAGTTATGCTGTGAAGAGTTGTACGACTAACTAGTACATAAAACACTCAACTACACAAGAACTTCAGTTAAGTGGATTCATAATTGGATAATATATTATCGCCGCAAACAGAACAATTTGTTGGCAACGAATAATACTCGTTCAATTGTATTTTACATGACTGTATTATAATATTATTTAAAACTGCTAAGTTGTGTTCCGTGTTCTTCCTGTACCGACTTCTTCAGTCGTCACATTAACCATCATATGCAACCTAAATCACCCTACTCTGAAAGCGACAAATTTTAATGTACATATGTGGATCAATTAACTTGACATAGCTGAAAGTTAAACTGAAATTGTTACTGTATAATGTATGTAGAAGTATCAGGTTAAGTACATTGAAAAATAAATAGTTGTGCAAATTAAATGTATTTTTCAGCATAAAGCCACTGGTGATAGAGGGTTACTAAATGAGGTGTGTGATATGAATATCAGTTAAGTGCCATACATGATACACACTTGGGCAATCATGTTTCTTTCGAGACATGACTGACTAGGCAGAACATTCTCCAGCAATAGATTGTCATTTTTTTCTGCAGTAGACTAGTCGCCAATCAAGGCTTGGAACCCAATTTGTCCTGCTATTCAGCCCATGTCTGTAGAAAGAAGAGATGAATTAATACCTTCCTCAAGGGTATTTTCGCGTAAGTGAATGCAACGAATTCGACTGAAATTCGAACTCGGCTCTCCGATTTCACGTTCCGAGCAGATATTCATTGCTCCACAAGGAGGTAAAAGTGAAGATTATGAGGATAGATCGCAATTGTTTGGACGTGGTTAACATTGCCGTTTTCAGTGAAGTATCCATGAAGGGATTTGTTTTTCACAAAGTAATAGTTTTTGGAAAAAAAAAGCTGTACTTTTTCCTTGCAAATAAAAAAAACAGAGGTGTGAGTGAATTGATTCTCTAGTCTTAGTATGGAAAATCCTAGCTGTAAATAGCTGAACTGGCGGAACTGAAGGGCAGATCCCATCGAAATTGAGTAGGAAAAGCAAAATGATTAGAATAGAAACCTGCAGAAATACATTAACGAGGTTTGACAGAAATTTAAGTCATTGCAATTCTATGTCCCGGAATTAAATTCATATATTTTTATATCGTATCATCACCTGAAATGAAAAGAATAATTTGGCACAATGACTAGAGACAAATATAATGACTGAACGTGAATAAAGAGCTGAAAAATCGAGTGAAATCGCGCTATCATGAAGATGACAGTAAGCATTAAATGTAGACCAGTTTAAAAGAGCGTATTCAAACGGTAACGGCTTTGGTGAGTAAAAAGGGTGGGGTTTCTATTCCATGATAACGCTTGTCTTTAGTAAATTAAATAATTTTAGATATTCAGTCAATACGTTCTGCTCGAGTCTCTATACATCAGCTCTTTGGCAAGACAGCAATTTTTAGCCGAAAAACTCCATTCAAAGAGTCAGTAAATTTATTTACAAGGTCAACTTGGAAATAGCCTAGCTCTAAAGAAAATAGTCTACATGTTTATAGAAGATGAAGTTGACGATGAGAGAGACCGTGTAAATAGTTAATGTTAAATTTAAAACAAAATTAGAAAGAAATACTTACTTAAAAGTATACGCATTCCAATAAATGATCATAAATGCACACAACACACGTGAACATATATAGACGTTTAATTAGACTTATTATACATCAATAGCCTCACAGATTTGAAATATCAAACGCTCAAAATATAATTCTAAGCTAATTCAAATACAATAAAATGTGCTTGCATTTTCCCTCCTCGCTCATCTTCACGACAGCCATTGGCTTTCTAAAACAAAATAAATTCATTCATGTAGCTACAACATTCATGTAGCTATAAAAATTGAAAGCTCTCGATAAATCCTAAACTTTCTGAACATCTTCCTTCTATTTATCATACAGATTAAATGTTTATATTCTTTGTGTAAGAAAATGTTAAAATAGCTCTTATATATAATTATTCATGCCGTAAGAAAAAAAAAAGTGACTGTATATTTCATAATTTTCATATGTGAATCTTTATACCATAGTTATGCAAATGTTATAGTACTCTACTCTTTTACAGAATCAGCGTCAGCGATTAGTAGGATCAGCGTCTGGTATCAAAGGCTGGAATATCGTTGTCTGTAGGAACATCGACAGCGTCTGACATGAACGGCTCATTTTGGAATGTCGTCAGCGTCCGGTACGAAAGCCACAGGCTGGAAAGTCGTCAGTAATAGACAGTAAAGGCACAGGCTAGAAATGTAACCCGCAGAGGTCGGATCTCGGCTGCAATTGAAC
This sequence comes from Ascarosepion bandense, assembly GCA_037127315.1. Taxonomy (NCBI): domain Eukaryota; kingdom Metazoa; phylum Mollusca; class Cephalopoda; order Sepiida; family Sepiidae; genus Ascarosepion; species Ascarosepion bandense. The sequence continues at coordinate 504,926 of JBBBDQ010001192.1, forward strand.
GTAGTCCGAGAAGGCAGGTGGAGAGCTCGCACATGTGCGATTTGGAGGTGGGCGCGTCTTTCGCTTTCTTTGTAGGATTCAAACGCGGTTAAACGGGATGAATGCAAGCTAACAAGTGCGAACATTCGTCGTCTCCTTAGCCGGATCGACCGCAGGTAATGGGATCTCAGGCGGACTAGACCGTTCCACCTCCAAAGCAGAGTCAATCCTAAACGGCTGCTAACTAAAACGTAATCGTTCCATGCTTCAACCGCGGGTTGCGGGATCGTAAACGAGGCGTACGTTTACCTGTAGGTGACCAGAAAGCCAAAATGGGTATTTAAGTAGTGCACAGATGCTACACTTTGACCCTGCTCTTTGTGCTACAAACGGGCAGTTATTCTTGGCTAAAGTGACACTGATTATAAAGGTTCAGCTGTTGACAACATCAGGCTGCTGATTTTTGCTGGAAAGGGAAAGGTGAGGTCAAGGTCGCTACTTTGTTAAACTCATGACAAGTGAGAGCAATAGGCTGCAACAGTATCTTTATTTTTTTTTTATCAAATTATGGATTGTAATTTGATCGCGCCAACTGATTACTCAATGCGATCAAATCTGACATAAGAAACTATGCACAATTTCAAGCAGTTTTCCTGTTTTATTTTCTGTGAGAATTGACAAATGAACTTGTAGACAGGAGGGGTCATACAATAATGTGACTTTAGTGTTTCCCAATCATGTACATGGCCCATTTTCTTCCATTGGCAGCTCAAACCTCGAAGGCTATGATTGCAATACTTTTTCACTTAACATCCTCAATTACCAATGCAGTACGTCGTTCAAATTCACCCAAATACAGAGCAATAACCTATTCTTCAAAGTTTTTTTTATACTGCTGATGCTATTTTACATTATTATTTTTTAATCGTTTCACCCAAAATAACCCCCTGCGTACCTGTGGCGGTACTGCCTTGCTTGGGGTGAAACGATTATAAAAAAAAGAAAAGAAAAAGAAGAACCCAGTCATGGCTATCAGACAATTTCTGCGACCGCATTAACCGTTGCATCTGACCACCTAATTCCCCAGACTAAAACCCCCTTGATTATTATGCGTGGGATAAAGTTAAACAAGAGGCCAACAAAGCTTCTTGTAACACCAAAGATGAACTGAAGGCAAAGATTATGGCAGCATTCACACAATTAAACAAGGAACCATCCAGAAGAGATGCAGGAGATTCCAATGTTGTTTGGAAGGCGTGGTTGAATCCAGTGGTGATTTTATTGAAAAAATTTGTTCTTTAGTACAGGGGCCCGACAATATTTTTCGGACACTTTAGTATTCGACTTTCCGAGTACAATAGAGTGGCGAAATTCCTTCAATAGAATAGCATAAACATATAAAGACAATACCTGAAATAAAAATGGAAGAAAATCGATTAGGTAAGGAAAAATATTTATTTTTCATCATTTTTTACAAAACACACGCGACATTATTTTTCGGACATCGTTGAAAAACTGTTAATAGTCTGTAATATCACCTTTCTTCTCAATAACTTTTATCAATCTCTCTTCATAATGATCAAACATGCACAATAACATCTCTACGTGTTTCTATTAGTTGTTTTTCGGCATCTAGTATCCGTTCCCATAGTTGAGCCTCTTTCGTTATTTCAGGTCCATCATAGACAAGTTGCGCAAGCATTTCCCAAACATTTTCTATTAAATTTAGATCTGGGCTTTTTGCAGGCCATTCCAAAGTAGTCATATTCACTTTAGCCATCCATTCTTTCATGAGTTTTGACACATGGATGCTGCAATTGTCTTGCTGTAGAACGAAATCATTCCCTATCTCTTCTTATCCTTGGTAGGGCTTTCTCGTCCAGCAACTGTTTGTAGCTTTCGCTGTTCTGTCGTCCTTTCAGCCACTCCAACCATATATTTCCATTAGCAAAGATCATACCCCAAACCATAACTCCTCCTCCTCCCATCTGTCGTTTGTTCAGTACAGCAGGCTCACCTTCTCGACCAAGTACACCATCCATCGGGCCCATCAAACTTGAAACGCTTCTCATCAGTAAATATAACCTTCTTAAAGTCAACATGCTTTGTTAACCACCTTTTAGCACACTCCAGTCTTGCTCCTTTGTGTTTCTTTGTTAGTGTAATTTTTTTCTTAGCCTTTGCATACTTCAAACCAATCCTATGCAGCGTTCTTTGTACTGTTCGGATGTTTACATCCAATTCACATTTCTCCTTCACTTTTCTTGCTGTAACTTTTTCTCCAGATGTCAAAAGCCGTGTCACAGTCCTCTTCATTCTCCTTTCAGTCCTCTTGCCAATTGATCTTTTCCGTCCTCTCTTCTTTTTTCGCTCGGAGTTTGTCTTCAGCATGTATTCGACCGTTGATTTCGACAGCTTCAAATCCATGGCGATCCTTCTGATGCTGAGGCCATCGTCCTGCTTCTTCCGTGCCAAACAAACGACTTCTATTGAATGCATTTTACCTCATTAAACTTACTTGTTTTGCCAGTAAAATAGAACAGATAATTGATTCTAATGATGACAGCTAAGTGTACAAGCAGAAAATTTGCATACAGCAACATATACATGAACTTAGCTCTTAATAAAATAGGATTTTTTGTCATGTCCGAAAAATAGTGTCGCGCAAGTTTTCGCAAAAATCACAAAAAACTAAAATTATCAAAGCCAAACTAAAAAAAATGATTACACTAGTCGTGGATTTTCACTCCTCAACTACGTACTTACAATCTCAAAAGTTTTTGGCACTAGTAACCACCTTGAAGTACTTTTTTCAAAGTTCCCGAAAAATATTGTCGTGCCCCTGTATTTCAAGATATCTTTGTATAATTTTGGTAAATATACTTGTTAAAATGAGATCTCGGTGTTATTTTCATTGTTACGTAATTTACACGAAAATTTATTGATCGCACTCTGTTTATAATGACTGGTTATTCAGGTTTTCAGGACAGACACCTGAGCACATTTGTGTTTGTTCAGAATCCTCTTGTGGTTTATGCTACAGATATACAAATAGAGCCTTTCTTACAGATCATGATCAGCATTTTGAACAACTCTATTACGCTAGAACAACCATCGACGGCTTGATGGCAGAGGATATACTCTCTCCTAGAAACTGGAACGAAGGTTTGTTTAATATAGTTACTGAATAAATCACAAATAGGCATTCTAGGTGTTGAGCAAACACGAATTTGCCTAAGCAACATGTACATGATATCTTAAATCTGACTACCTAATTCCTCAGACTGTTTATTATGTGCGGGGTGCAGTTGAACAAGAGACCAACAAAACTCATTGTAACACCAAAGATGAACTGAAGGCAAGGATTATGGCAGCATTCATCAATTTAAACAAGGAGACCGTCCAGAAAAGATGCAGTAGATTCTAATGTTGTTTAAAGGCCGTGGTTGAATCCAATGGTGACTTTATTGAATAAATTTACACTCAGTGCTACGCGTCATATCAGACAGATGCGCTCGGATTAAGAGAGTTGTGTGTGTGTGTGTGTGTGTGCCTAGTATTCCTTTAAAGACATAGGCAGTCATGACTTCTCGCATTTTCTTGTTCGTGGCAGATATCCACTATTCGATCAAATTTGTCAAGGTTTTTCATTGCTAGCTTTTACTTTCGATATGCTCAGTGAGTATTAAATTCTCTAAGATCAATGACCTTATTTATCAATAACATTTCAGCTTTCTTTTCGGATAGTTATCAGTAATTATTTTTGTAGTTCCCACTGATTATTAAAAAAATCCTGTTTCTCATGCAATCTATTCACTATATTCTAAATATTCAAGAAGCGAACCACTTCTCGGTACTTTTAAAGAAATCGTCTCGCATTAACTGTCGTGTAAAACAGGGGTTCCCAAACTGGGGTATTTGTACTCCCAGTGGTACATTTGTACTCTTCAGGGGATACACTGACTCCAAGAGAATAACCACTGCTGTACAATACATGATGTAATCTCCATTCAGATGAGAAGAGTAACTGGTAGGGCTCTAAAATGACGATTCTTACATGATGTGTACTTTGAGAAAAATGTGTCTTTTTGGTTCTCGCTGCAAAACTCATACAGACAAATAGCTAAACCTGCTATTAAATCATTGGTGTTATTTCCACCAACATGGCTTTGGGAGTCAACATTTTTAGTGTTGTTAAGAATCAAATCAAAATACAGATCAAAACTTAAATCTCCCGAGTAGAATCTTTGTTGTCAGTCAGTTAAGTGCCATACGTGATACACGCTTGGGCGATCATATCTCGAAAGAGACATGACTGGGCAGAGGATTATCCCGCAGTAGGTTGCCATTGCTTTCTGCGGTAGACTGGTTGCCGACCAAGGCTATAGAACCCAATCTGTCCTATTATTTAACCCATAACTGGAGGGAATAGACGGATTAATACCTTTCCTAAGGATATTTGCGTGTAAGTGAATGCACTGAATTCAGCGGGAATTCGAACTCGGCTCCCCGATTTCTCGTTCCGAGCCGATATCCAATGCACCACTTGTACTTTTGCTAAATATTTTCCTTAGAAAAAGAAGAAAAAAAAACAACTCATTAGCATTACTGAGTTTTTCGTTATCGTATCGGTAGTTTTGAATAGTTTTTTTTTATTCTTACTTAGTAATAATCATAACACATAATTAAAAAATATGTATGAAGGACCAAACTATTTTATAAATTGCCTTCGTTTAATTCACTGATTTATGAGTAATTAATTCTACCCAAAAAGACTTTATAATAAAATATCAGTTTAATTTTTTTTCCTTTTCAATTTTTAGGGAGTCAACAGGAATCTATACAAATGTCAAAGGGTTCAGAACAACAAAAAGATTAGGAACCCCTGATATAAGAGATTACACTTTGCATGTCAATCGGGGGCTTTTGTTACATGTATTTTTAGTTTTCGAAAAACTTGCTACAAATTCAAACTTATGTTCTTACCCATATAGTTCGCCTACCCTTGCTTCGTGTTGATGTCCCCGATACGTAACTTATTCCTTGAGGTGTCTCTTTTATTGATGACGATGCATCATTCTTACAGTTAGCAAATG